>JAZKJV010006360.1:0-391014 GCA_037367405.1 Ottelia alismoides | reverse complement strand
TTTTCAAACTTTTTGCAAAAAACATTTTCACCTGATTTATTAATCAGTATATACAAAAAGAATTTGAGGAATAATCACATCTTTTTATTAAGGAATTTTAATGAATTTTAAAGAATTATTAGCCATATTATTAAGAAAATACGAAAGTACGAGTTATGGCTAAAGTATATACACAGTATATACGACCCCCCTATACTTAGATTGAGCTATGTCCTCATAGATTGGAAAGAAAAGAGAAGACATAACTCGTACTAAGTATAGGAAAATCGAAAGAATAAATGAATGTAGAAATGTGCGAATGAACAAAAGAATGAGAAGTTGACCGTCCCCCCATACTTAGGATCAAATAATCCTAAGTATAGCAGACTGTACACAAAGCAGGGAGGGTCAAGGGTGGGAATGAACAGATCATACTCAGATTGTCTCCCCCTATACTTAGGGTAAGATATCCCTAAGTATAGACAAGAAGAGGAGACAATGGAGAAGATCAAAATGAATGGAAATACTCGAGGTGCACACCCCCCTATACTTAGGACAAAGTACGTCCTAAGTATAGAAGACTGACAAAAAGGGGCGGCACCTTTTCGGTAGATGAAGAAGATAGAAGAGGAAAAGAAGAAAAGAAGAAAAAGAGATGGAGATAGAAGAAGAGATTGTGCGGATGTACGCATCGCTCCCCCTATACTTAGGGAGAAAGAAGCCCTAAGTATAGGCAACGACAGGAGTGATGACACGGAACGATGAAAGAACACTCGACTCGTCCACCCCCCTATACTTAGGACAAAGTACGTCCTAAGCAAGGCAAATACGAGAATGGGTGGACGAGAAATACGGAAGAGAGACGGAGGTACACAACACGAATGTACAACAAGATGGATGTACAGAGGGTCAAGAAGGTAGAAAGCAAACCTTCTTGCGGGACCACTGAGGGATGGATCTGGTGTGATGCAGGTCGACATCAGGGTCCACAGTGGACGGAATCCGATCAGGGTCGACAGAGTGTAGATCCTCAGGGGCCCTAGGGTGTGAAGGCACAGACTGAGTAGTGGAAGAAGTATGACTAGGTCCAGCCTTGGGAGTCTCGCTGATATCAAAGTGGAATGGGACGAACTCATCATCATCGGAAGTAGTGTACTCAGAGTCGTCCTGCGAGGTGTCATCCAGGTCAAAATCAAAAGGCACGAACTCATCTGTGGAAGTAGTCGAACTCTGGTCGTCCTCTATAATTTCAACTGGATCATCTTTCTCATCAAAAGGCCCGAATTTCTGAAGAAAAGCAACTAAATCAAATTCGGCCTTAGTCTCATCAGTATCTACATGGACAGGAGCGGACTCATCAGTGGAAGTAGTCAGAGCATGTCCATCCTGTATAGTCTCTAAATCCGCCCTCCGCTCAATGGTGTCAATCGTGTAGATCCCGCGGATGTCATCAACACATCGCCAATCACAGGAAGCGGAAACACCAAGGTCTATGCTTTCCGAGCTTTCCTCCTTGGAGAGGAATTCTCGGGTCTCATCATCTGTCATGAAGAAGGTCTCTCTGATATCCTCATATAGATCATAGTCCTCGGGGTCAGCCAAGATAGGTGAAGTCGCATCAGGTGCAGGTCTCTGGTCGGCAGTGGGTGCGGTGATCGCTGCTTCCCCCTCGTCAGCAGGACGGAAGTGAATCTCTCCTGATCCGTAGTCAATAACGACTCTCGCAGAGGCGAGGAATGGTCGTCCCAGGATGATTGGAGAATTCTCCCCTATGGAGGTCTCCATGGGCAATACGACAAAATCAACAGTGTAGCTCATGCCCTGAATTGAAATGACGGCGTTTTCAAGGATACCCTTCGGCCTCTTGATAGATCCATCAGCAAACTGAACGATCATCCTGGTTTTCTTGAGAGGCCCTAAGTGAAGAGACTGTACCAGCGAGAAGGGTACGATGCTAATCGAAGCACCGCCGTCGAGGAGAGTGTGATCACATGTAAAGTTAGAGATGGTGCAACTAATGAAAGGTGTGGCAGTGTTCTTCTTCCGAGGAATGGGACGGTGTGTGATGGCGTGGGCTGTGGCCATGGTCAAGATGTGACGCTCAGATCTGCTCCTCCGCTTTCTCTTCTTAGGAAGAGGAGCCGATAAATCGGTCATGGCCTGCTGAAGTGGGGCACGGATGATCTCATGAATGGTGGCCACCACTTCGGGCTCAGTCAACATTTTTTTGAATTTTTGGACCTCCTCCATACAAGGGAGGAAGTCGGAATCATCATATACACGAGGCATGCCAAGAGCAGTCTGTACAGCGGCATCCTCGGGGTCAACGGTGGGACCGGGTGTGAAAGGCTGTGTGGTCAAAGGGTCTGGCAAGTGGTACCTCTCCTCACAGTCTGGCTCGATCATGTGTCTCCCGAACTCTTTTTGTATTTTCAAATTTTTCTCATTTTTTTTGTAATTTTGGTGATTGCAAGCTCTCATGGAAATCCTCGAGTGAACCCATTTCATCAAATGGTGGAACATCATGGTCGCTCTTATTGGTACGAGTGAGGTGGTCAATCCTCTGTCTCATATGATCCATCATCTGGGTCAAGTGCTCAAGGGTGGACTCCATGAAAGGTGACTCCAACAGCTCGGCCTCGGGTGGATGTGAAGGTGGAGAATACGGAAGTGGAGGTGGGTGTGGATAGAAATCCGAGGTCTGATACTGTGGCTGAGACGGATATGTACAAAAATCAGGAGCAAGGTCCTCTTGGAAAAAAGGAGGTGGACCAGCTGGAGTGAACGAATGTTCCGCAAAGTCCGGATAAAATACGCTCCAGTTGGCCATCTCGAAACAAAAGAAAATGATCGGGAGAGCACGATGGTCAAGTCAAGAGAAGTGAAGAAGAAGGCGCAAATGCACAGAGATGATCGAGGACGCACACAAAACAATCACAGACAACATTGAAACAAGACAAACCCTCAATTCACCTACTCAACTCGGTAGAGACCGTAAAATGCGATCTTTTTAATCTTGTCTGTTTTAGAGTTAGGTGAGAAGTCAAAGAATTTTACACACACTTAAGGGGCTTGATGGGATTTGGGCACTAATCCTTAAGGTGTGCGCGAGCAAATAAAAGCGAAGACAATGAGGGGATTACTCGCCCCAATACAAGATTTTTCTTTTAATTGGTTTTTAGGGTCAAGTAAAATTAGCAGTCCCAATTTTATCGATTATCACTTTTTTTGGATTTTTAATAAGAAATGCATGCGCCTATCGAGGAGTCAATTCCTTTAAGATCCTAGGTTAGCAAAATCAGAGGTAGAGAGACGGAAAAGCAATGCAAGCGATCAAAACGATGATGGATGCTAAAGCGTAAATGCTCACCTTGCCTCCAGCACTCTACATGCAAGGATGCTCAGCAGAATTGAAACCTAACTATATGCAAATGCAAAGCCGATGAAATCGTCCTAAGTTTTAGAAATTGCTATTAGCGGGAAGCACCACAAGTCGGTCACCGATCCTCAACCCAAGAGTCCGGTCTAGGCTCACCCCTCCTCTGCTCAACACACTTGAGTTTAGGAGAAAGCGCTTTGCGGGGAGAGCTCGCGACGCGGCGGATCGAAGATGATGAATCAACTGTTTAAATTTTGACTAAGTCCAAATGCGGCTATAGGTGCATGCAAAATATTAAGTGTTTGGCCTTAGTCTATCGCAAGCAATCCTAAAACTAGGGGCTCAATCACACAAAATAAATAAAATAGAAAAACAAAACAAAATAAGAAGAATGCGAGAAAACACGAAAAATGAGCCCCCAAGTGAACAATCACTTGGAAATTAGGCTCGAAAGTCCAAGTGTTCGGGGGTACCTGTGTTATTACAAATATAGTGGTCTCTCTCTCACAAAAATTACAAAAATAAATGTAGGAAATAAATTCTACAACTACTGGTGGAGCTTGGTCTTCAAAAATCTCTCCTCGTCTCTTCGGTGCTAGGTTGGCTAAGCCGGCTTCACGTGGGTGCGTAGGCGCCTAGGGTGGAGCGCCTCCCTCGATCTGCGGTTCCTCGCACAAAGTCAACAAAAGAGAAGGTTAGACCGATCTAGAGATATATCAAAAATAAAGAAAATAAAATAGCGAAAAATAAAAGCCGCGAAATAGGCAATCAATCACAAACACAAACAAGACCCGAACTACGCGCTGTTGCTCCCCGGCAACGGCGCCATTTGTTGAACAAGATTTTTCACAGGTCTAAAGTAATCCACACAAGGCGGGATCACAATGTCGCTGAGGCGACCCGCGAGAAATCCTAATTCAAACAACAATTAACCCACAACAATTAAATCAAGCAATGAAAGTAAATGTGCGGAGTTAAAATTTATTATAACTCTACAACAAGATGTGTATAGTGCAAGTATGTGTAGAGGTCGAACACAGGGAGCAGACAGGTAGAACGGGGTACTAAGGCACCAAAATGTGTGTGAATGTGATCAAGTTCTCTACTTATGCTATTTTTTGTGGGTTTTTAATTTTATATTTTTTTATTTAATTTTTAATTTTATAATGTTGTATTTTGATTTTTAATTTTCTGATTTTATATTTTCTTTTTTTATATATTTTATATTTTTCTATTTTCTTTTTCAATATTAAATTATGCAAACTATATAAGAAAAGAGGTGATAAACTATTTATAAAAATAAGGGAAAAAGCTCAAAAATTAGGAAATGAAATGTTTTTGGTATTTTTATACTTTTCTACTATTTTTGTGATTTTTGTAGATTTGTTTCTATTTTTTTGGTATTTTTAAAGTCAAAAATACTGAAAACAGTGAATAAAAGTTTCTGGCCGAATTTAAATTGAGAATGAAAAATAGTAAACAGTGTCAAAAATTCCTCAAATTAATTTTCCATAAAAGAGAATAAAATCGAGAAACTACAGGAACTGAGTTTATATTTTTAGGATTTTTCTAGGATTTTTTAGATTTTTAGGAAGGTTTTTGGGCTTTTCTAATTTTTAGGAGTTTTGTTTTGTATTTTTTAATGATTTTTGGACTGGAGTTAGAACACAATAAGATAAGCAAAATATATGTTTTTGGGAATTTTCTGTTGTGTTTTTATATTTTTTTGGTATTTTATGACGCAAACAGTGCTGAAAATGAGTGTTTTTGATTTTTTATCAATATTAAAATGCAATAATTATGAAAAATAAAAATATGCCGTGAATCTACAATGCAGCAGGAGCTTAACTCTATTTTTTGAGAATTTTTGGAATTTTATAGATGCATGCAAAAATTAGAGACAACGGCAAGAAAATACACTACAAGCAAGGGGCATAAATGTAAATAAAGCATAGTCCAGGGGCCTGAATAAAAAAGTGCCAGAAATAATTATATAGCCGATGAATGTTTCAGTCTTTTGATGTAAATACAAGAACACTTTGGGCTAAAGAACAAAATACCCAAAGTAGGCGGATCCGACGGTAGCAGATGGTTCACTTAATGCCACGTGTCAGCGATCCAACGGCCAGTACCCCTTCACCTTGGAGGGCTGAGATTAGATGCAACCCCGCAGATCTGACGGTCTGGAGCAGGGGTAATCCAAGGGCTGCTGTAGCACGTCAAGAACAAAGGGGAGATCCACGGCTCGCGATGAAGGACGAAGAACTGGGGATGAACACGACCCCAGCAATCTTTAAACTCCAAAATCTCAGTGCACGAGGCTCTATCTTCCCCTCCAATGGCCCCCAAGAACCTCCTGGAAGCTTCCTTTAGCAGATGGCGTCTTCAAAAATGGCCTGGGAAGGCCGGCAAGCCGCCGCGACGTGGGTGGACGGGGGCTTCTCCAGGCTGTTTGGGTGTCAGCAAAAACGACCCCTAGGTGGGGTCTTCGGCACCTGGAACCTGCGAAGAAGATTCACGGCAACAATAAAAGATCCCAGGGCCAGCAAAAAGGTGTGAATGGCGACGTGGTGAAGTTGGTGGTCGCCAGAGCTCAAGAGCTCCAGCGAGTGTTCGATCTTGAAAAATATGTGAAATACTTGTTTAATCGACAAACCAAAAGCATAGACTAAAAACTACAACTAACAGCTAGCTAACGAGCAAGAAAATGGACAGAAAATGACCTCGAGCAGTGGATAAACTGCGAGATAGGACCTCAACGGCCGTGGATGGCCGGAGATGGATTGGAAGCACCTCCCGGCCGCCTCACTCCCCTCCGAAGGGCTGGAGGACTTGCTGTCACCAAGTCCAGTCCAGAGCACATCCAAGAGATGAAGGAAGGTGGTCAAAAAGGGTTCGGTTTGAAAAATGGAGGAGGGAGGTGTTTTGTACAAGCCTGCTCTGGAGGCACAAAGAACGAGGTGTCGCGCGCGAATCGATGGTCCAAAGACCCGTCCAAGCCTAGGGCGTGTAACCTCAATATATGGTGAACAAAAGTCAAGAAGGAAGAATTGCCAAATGGTGAAAGACGCGCTCTCCAAAATTCGGAGAAAACGCCAAATAAACGTAGTCTGACAAGCTTCAGAACATTGGGCAGAGAGTGGGCGAGGAGGCATGAAGATCAAGGTTTATCGAGCAAATCTTCGATCTAAAGACCAAACCAAGTACTGGGCGTGTATCATGGTTATATGGGGAGAAAAAGTGAAGAAGGACCCGAGGTCAAAATGTGAATGATGTGGCCTAGAAAAATAGGAGAAAATGACCAAAAACGCAGCTGGCAGGCTGCAGGTGCAGACCAGGGAGTTGACCAGCGGGTCAACTTCCACCTGGTTGGTCCACGTGGACCAACCACAAAAATCCCTGGGAAAAACATTTGTAAATTCAATTAAAAATAGCAAATCAATTTATTAAATTATAGTTACAAAATAAAAAATGTTTATTATTTTATAAATTATTTTATTATGATTTTTATTTTTTTATGAAATGTATTTTGACAAGTTTACATTTATGCCCTTTATAGGTATATTATTCTATATATTGTATTCTTTTATTTTTATTGTATGTATTTAGTTTATTTATTTTTTTATTATTAATTTATATAATTATAACATACTTTTATACACATAATTATATTTTTATTTTATTTTTCTGATATGTTTTGTATATTAAATAAAATATAAGTATAAAATGTATAAGTATGTATGTAGGTGTTGTATCTAGGTATTTTATTATTCAAGTATTTTTATTTTGTATTTTCTTTGCATGTTTATTCTAATTTTAATGCACATAATTATTATAAGTAATATTTACAACATTATAAAAATATAAAATTATAAAAATAATAATAAATTGAATATTTTAATCTGTACAAGTATACAATATGGGTCCAAAACTCAACTTCCAAACCGTAGCTCCGCCAAATGCGAAACCACCACCAATAATTAGCTTATTTTTTTATATACAATTAAAGGTGAGTATGCTGCATTTGGAGTTTTCAGTTGTGAGATACGGGTCTGGGAAGTTGGGATTCTGGATTTTTATTCAGACCATAACTTTTTATATGTGTAACATTTTTCTGTGAAATCAATTTTTTATTTTTCTTTATTTAATTATCTACAACTTTCATGTACAAAGTTTCTTTATTTGATGTATAAAAAGTGGAACCAAAAATAGGTCCCAAAATGAATAAAGAATGAATTAATAATTATAGGTATTTGGTCTGTATTTTGGCCCTTATCTCCCCCTACTTTATTCCTTGTCGACCTATTCATCAAGATGCCTAGGTCTCGGGGTTTCGGGTCATAAAATATTTACAATATTTTATTCTTTTTCTTTTCTTTTCTTTATTCTATAATTTTGGCTTTAAAAACCGCATTTTATACAATATTTACACACATATGCATGAATGCTAAAATGCATATATTAAGCCTATTTACACGCATTTACTAGGGTTTTTAACGCCAAAATGATAGAATAAAGATGATGAAACGTGGATTCATCATCCCCCTATACTTGCCTATGCTAGTCCCTAGCAAACACTTATGCAATAAGTGCAAAATAGAAAAAATAAAGAAAAGAAAAAGAAGAAGGTGGACTAAGTGTAATGATCAAACTTGTCTTCACAAAATCAAAGTTTGGAACTTAAGTCGGACCTTTGGAATTTTAGTGTGGGCGGAACCTTATTGAGAACCGAATTTGAAATCCAACAGTCCCTGAGAATTCCGAAACTATGTCCAAGTCTCCTCAATAGCCAGGTCAGAAATATCTCAACTCATACGCAAACCCTTACGACTATGAATCTGACTCGTACAGTGTAAGTGATGGTGGCTCTCCCCAACTAGAATGACAAAGAAACTGACTTCTCCAGTACGACAACCCAATCCCCAATCCAATAACTCCATCCTTGAGGAGCGGGGTATTCCCTTCTAAGTTCAAGTGGCAACCAGCTCAAGAGGAGGGGGTGAAGAGAAGAATGGACGGTAGCCAGTGTAGCTACCTATCCTGGGATGCAAGACCAATGTAGTCAAGTCATCCAGCTGCAGGCTCACATGATATGACTTTGGAACTCAAGCTTGCTTATTGACTTTACAACATATGTACATACTTTGCAGGCTTTTTATTTTTGTACATGCCTGAACTTTTTCCTTCTTTTTTTTCTCTCTTTTTTTTTGAAATACTATTCACAGCAGCATTTACATAAGGAGTTTTTCCTCTTGAGCCAGTAGACTATCCCTCTTTTGAAGCTTTATCGCAACCCACAGCCTCATGTCTTTAGACTTCCTAATCACTGGACGGGTTGGGGTGCACTTCCCTCCCTAGAGGAGGACAAATGTTTCCACTTGTGTGCGTCTCATACCGGCAAATCCAATCCCCTCACCACTCCAACTGAGTTGAGCCATGTGAAAGGTGCAGGTGTCCAAGTTAGGTCATTATCAACAAGAGTCGTGCGTGTGCTCCGAAATATTCTACTTAGGCAGTCAAGAATCCATTGAACCAAGTCCCGTGATCCTCAAAGAATTAAGTCAACTAGACCTGAAATACCTCAAACCCAGTTCCTATAAGGTTCCTGTTATTAGGTAGATTTTTAAGGTCCAATCAAGCTCCAATCTCCGGATTTTACTTAGACTTGTTCAACTATCAAACTCAATCCAAAAAATTCATGCTATGCAATGCAGAAAATATTTTTGTAATGCAATTTTCAAAGATTTTGAACTTTTTATGGATTTTTGAAAAGATGATGATGATGCATATGCATTTTTTTGTCTTTTTCAAAAAGATTTTTCAAATGTTTTTGGATTTTAATTTTGCAAATGTTTTTGGGCTTTTTGAAAACAAAAAGATTTTGGCTGAAAAATAGGTTAAAATATGTACACGGGCGTGCTTCTTATATATACAAGAAGTGGATTTTAAGGATTTACAAGGGTAAGTGATCAATTTTATAAGTACATGTATATAGTGGATTTTGGTGTGATGTAAATATTCCTCAAACTTATTTGACACAAGCTTTTCACACAATTTTTGAAAACAATAGTCCAAAATAATTTTTACAAACATTTTTGCAAACATGTACACACATTTAAAAATCATTTTGCAAAGGTTTTTCAAACAGTATATATAGATTTTTCACAATATTTTTGCAACCATTTTTCAAACCATTTGCAAATCATTTTTCAAACATTTTTATTTCACACAAAGAAAATAAGTTTTACAATCCACACATTTTTCACAGGTTGAAAACATGTAACAAAACATTTTCAAAATAGTTTTCAATAGATGTTCACAAAGATTTTCAAACTATTTTTCAAACATTTTGCAAAAAAAAATTTCACATGATTTATTAATCAGTATATACAAAAAGAATTTGAGGAATAATCACATCTTTTTATTAAGGAATTTTAATGAATTTTAAAGAATTATTAGCCATATTATTAAGATTTGTAAATTCAATTAAAAATAGCAAATCAATTTATTAAATTATGGTTACAAAATAAAAAATGTTTATTAATTTATAAATTATTTTATTATGATTTTTATTTATTTTTATGAAATGTATTTTGACAAGTTTACATTTATGCCCTTTATAGGTATATTATTTTATATATTGTATTCTTTTATTTTTATTGTATGTATTTAGTTTATTTATTTTTTTATTAATTTATATAATTATAACATACTTTTATACACATAATTATATTTTTATTTTATTTTTCTGATATGTTTTGTATATTAAATAAAATATAAGTATAAAATGTATAAGTATGTATGTAGGTGTTGTATCTAGGTATTTTATTATTCAAGTATTTTTATTTTGTATTTTCTTTGCATGTTTATTATAATTTTAATGCACATAATTATTATAAGTAATATTTAAAACATTATAAAAATATAAAATTATAAAAATAATAATAAATTGAATATTTTAATCTGTACAAGTATACAATATGGTTCCAAAACTCAACTTTCAAACCGTAGCTCCGCCAAATGCGAAACCACCACCAATAATTAGCTTATTTTTTTTATATACAATTAAAGGTGAGTATGCTGCATTTGGAGTTTTCAGTTGTGAGATACGGGTCTGGGAAGTTGGGATTCTGGATTTTTATTCAGACCATAACTTTTTATATGTGTAACATTTTTCTGTGAAATCAATTTTGTATTTTTCTTTATTTAATTATCTACAACTTTCATGTACAAAGTTTCTTTATTTGATGTATAAAAAGTGGAACCAAAAATAGGTCCCAAAATGAATAAAGAATGAATTAATAATTATAGGTATTTGGTCTGTATTTTGGCCCTTATCTCCCCCTACTTTATTCCTTGTCGACCTATTCATCAAGATGCCTAGATCTCGAGGTTTCGGGTCATAAAATATTTTATTCTTTTTCTTAAATTTCCTTTTTTCTATAATTTTGGCTTTAAAAACCGCATTTTATATAATATTTACACACATATGTATGAATGCTAAAATGCATATATTAAGCCTATTTACACGCATTTACTAGGATTTTTAAGGCCAAAATGATAGAATAAAGATGATGAAACGTGGATTCATCAGTCCTCCTTAGAAGCTGTTATGGTGGTGGTGCAAGCAGTTGATGAAGTGGAGGTGTGGGGAGTCTTTGATCCAACGGTCGTCTGGACAGTCAGTTTCTCATGTTTAGCAGAGAGGTGGGACTCATCTTCCTCTCGATGGTCACGAGTGTCATCGGATGTGCGGGTCACCTTGAAAAATCGTGTGTCCTCAAAGATCTGGTGAGGTCAGAGTGCTCCCAATGCAGAGAAATCGATCTCCCGAGTCTCACAATCTATAGTTGCCTTAGCCAAGGCTAAGAACGGCTTCCCAAGAATGATCGGAGACTGGGTGAACTCTCCTCGGTGCTCAATGTCAATGACCGTGAAGTCTATCTCCAATAAAGCACCTTGGAAAGTAACGACGACTTAAATGGTTCCTCTCGACCGTTTAATGGACCAATCTGCTAACTGAATGATCTCTCTTGACTTTTTGGTAGATCCGAGTTTGAGCTTGGCAACCACGGAGGTCAGAAGGATATTAATCAGTGAGTCATCATCGATTCTTGCATGGGTGAATGTGGTATCTTTGATTTCACAATCAAATCTAGGCAACCGCTTTACTCTGCAGCTCTTGGTTTTTCTCCCTACCATCAAAGATGTGGCCATAGACACTATATGTCTCTCAGTCCTTGTTCTCTTATTGTCCAAACTTTTAGGCATCAATTTACTTCTCACAAATCTTTTAAGGTCGGGAAAGTGTTCAATGACCATTATTAAGGGAAGCTCAAAAATCAACTTTCTATCCAATGCTTCCGTAACTACAGGATCCAATTTTTATAAGTCTTTTCCATTTTCAATTTTTATGTTATTTTGTGATTTTTCCATTTTTTTGGTCTTTTTGATAGGTGAAGGAGAACTAGGAGAATGCACAGACTCTGGTTTGGAGGGAAAGTGGTTAGTAGAAAAGGGAGGTAGAACGGACTCCAGCTGTACATGACAAGTGGTCAATCCGGTGTCTTCCAGGTTTTCAAGATTCAATACGCAAAATCCATGATCCACATTCCTACCTAGACTCTTGATCGGTCTACAAATATCATCCTCTAATAAGTTCTCATGACACCTCATGAGAGAAGTCGGTGCAATTGGAGGATACTGCTGAGAACTCGGGCTCTTATACTTAACACACCTTGACTCAGGTGTGCAATACTGGGTTGAGTATGACCCATTTGTATGGCAGTTATTGGTCGGAGCCTCATCAGGTGGAGTTAGTAGACAGGAGGTCTGTAAATCAGTCACATAAATCCAATCCCCTGTATATGTCGGCTCTCCGAATGGGTGATATTGGTCTCTATCACTCTGGTTAATCAAGTTAGGAAGATCGTACGGTACAGGCCTCTCCATTCGGTTTGTCAGGTCGACCATGTTGTACCCTAAAGTTAAGTCGGGATGTGTATATGGCAATTGTTGTTCAGTTCCAACTCGAGGTGATAATGAGGTATGTGGGGTCAACTGATTATGCCAATCATTCATCTCAGCAGTCGCTTGCTCTTCAATTTGTTCCTTGATTCCGCAAGCAGACGAGAATATGGTGAGTTAATCCAGGGTGGATGTGGGTAAGGGGTGTAAGAATGTGTAGTAGTTGAGAAGGACGAAGAAGTGGGGAAATCAGTCGGAGTTCTGACTTCGCGGTCGAGGTGTGGGTATGAAGAGGAATAAGAGGGTGGAGATGATCGGAATAAGGCCGAGAAAGAGTGACATGGATATGGTGACCAATATTCTGACATCTTGGAGGGGAGATGGGAGAATGAAGCAGATCGAGGAAGAAAGCGTGCAAGTGCACCGAATAACACACAAAACAAACAAACAAAAACAAGAGCAAACCCTCAATTTCACCAACTCAACACGTGATGGCCGTAAAAGTTCTGCCGAATTATCTAGTCAATTTTAGTTGATGATAAATACAATCTTGGAAATATAACGAGCAGTTAGGTGCCTGTATTTTCCTACAGACTGGCCTGGTTCTTACGACTAGTTGGACCTACTTTCAGCCAATATAGGAGTAAGTACGGACTGTATAAATACGGCTACCCGTTCCTTGAGGACTAATGCGTCCTCTAAACCTCCCACTTTGCTAAGGAAATCCGGACCATTTATCGGCTACCCGTAGATCCTCACTGAAAAGTAGCTAATCACCTAAAAAGAAAGAACCAATAGTAAGTAAGAAATCCTGACTTGGCTCTATCCTAGGGTCGTTTCTCTCTCTCTCTCTCACTTGCAAGTAAACAAACAATGAGGGCTTTACTCTCCCAAAACAAGTGATAGTTTTAGTCAATTTTTTGGTCAACTCTGATTAGCAATCCCGATTTTAAGTTTGGTTATCACTTGATTAGTCCACCAAACAAAGCATGCCTAATGATCAGTCCCGATTTCCTTTTAACCTAATTTTTAAAAACCAAGGGGAGGGAGTCGAGAAAAACCGATGCAAGTAGTGAAATCAATGATGCATGCCTAGTTCAGGAGACTTACAGTGATCCTCACGCTTTACATGCGGGATGCAAGGCAGAATTGAAATTTTATGCTATATGAATGCAAATGAGAAAATCGTTCCTAGACAGACAGTTCTATTAGCGAGTGATGAACAAGTTAAATTTAACTAATAGCCCTGCGGTCTCAGTGCGTCTCGTTAAAAGTGATGCGTGGTCCCAAAAAATTACGAGCACAAGCAATAAAATATTCTAATAAAAATATACTCTAAGAGCCGCGAGTGCAAGTCCTATTCTACGTCAATCAACCACACGACCACGAGTGGGTTCAATGTCCAGTCCGGATACAAGCACGGGCTCTCAAACAAGAGCCGCTAGAAAGAGCACAATTACCTAAAATATCACAACACAATAATTACAAAAATCTCTCGAAAACAAATAAATTTTCTTGCTCTTCAGCAGTCGGCGCGCGTCGCCTCCGTCGACCTCTGATGCACTCTAAGTCCACCGGGCCCTCGCAAGGAAAATGAAATTTATATTAGAGAGATAAAAACAAAATATATACAAAATATGAAGAAAAAAATAATTGAGAGGAAAATGGATTAATTACAAGTGGCTCAGGGGTCAGACTACCGAGTAAATGAAAATCTAAATCCAAAATTTTAAATTAATCCCTAAGCCATTTGCATCCCCGACAACGGTGCCATCTGACGAGTCGCTAAATACGTGAAATAATTTGGGCACGTTGTAGTACGTGTACTTAGCGATTCAATCAGAACCGAGAGAAAATCTCTATGAAGAGTGTCTCGGCTTTAATTTATATCTCGGGCAAGTCCGGGGTTGAACATAGGGAGGCAAAGGAACAACTTTGAAATTAATTCTAAAATTTAGATCTAGGTTTCAATGCATATTTTTTATATTTTTTAATGCAAAAACAAAGGTGAAAGGTAAATATGGATGAATTAAAACACTAAGAAATCACACAACTTTACCTAATTAATTTTAATGTCAAATCAATCCAATTTACCAAAATTGTATTTTTTTTCTAGAATCCTAATCCAATGATGAATGCAAGACACTTTTTTTGGAATTTTACAGGTTAAAATGCAACAAGTAAAAATGCATACTTTTTATGGATTTTTAGCAAATTTTCACACAAACAGTAAGCAAAAATTATGAAAAATTTACTGGAACATAAACATGATGCAAGGAAGCTAGTCGTAATATTTTTGGAATTTTTTTGATAAAATATAATTTTTTATTGGTTTTTTAGTAGAAACAGAGTGACAGTGAGTAACTAAATCCTAATAAATCCACATTATCAAACTAATTAGAGTGCAAATTATCTCAAGAAGGTATTTATACAAGGAATACAAGAGAGTTAAAATTTTATAAGAAGGATGTAAGTGGATTTAATTAAAAATCAAATACGCTCTATTTCAAGCACAAGACAACTCTATTTTAGATGAAATTTGGACAGTCAAGGCATCACGTCTAATTTTTGTGGAACTTTTAGAGCAACTATGTGTCAGATATCAATTTAAGAGCACGGAATGGGTAAAATATGCAGAATTTCAGTTAAAAATTTTAGTTAATTACCCAAAGACCATAAAAATATAAATAAAAATCCACGAGGTATAGAATTAGTTGCTCAACACAATGCTATTTTTTATTGGACAAAAGGATGCTACAAAGATGTCCAAATTAAAATATGAATACAGGGTTGTCTATGCAATTCTGAAAATAAAACTACAATGCAAGTTATGTACATGTATTATTATGCAATTACAGAAATTATAAATAAAAAATGCAATTTTTACATAAAATAATAGAAATAAAGGTGGACCTTCTTCTTCCCAGGAAGGACACGAAGGTGGTGAACCCACCACGGACGGTAGGGCAACGCGGGGTGGCGCCGTTGGGAGAGGCACGGCCGCATGGTTGGGGGGAAGATGGCAAGCGGGCGGCCGGCAGGAGGACGGTGGGAGGCGGAGACGTGGAGGCGGCGGTTTCAGCCGCTGGGGCGGAGGAATGGGACCACCGTACGCGGGCGGTGATGGCGGCTGGAGCTGGAGGAGCTCGGCACGGCTGAGAACGGCCGCTGTGGCACGACGCGAGAGGCCGCGTCCGGCTGGGGCGGAGGCCGGTGGCGGGTCCCGGCTGCGGTGGAGGAGAAGGAATGGGGGTGGCGGTGTTGGAGCTGCTCCCCCCTCCGTTTTTTTGATTTTTTTGCTGTAATAAAAAAACTTTTTTTGTTTTTAATTTTTTTATATTTTTTGTTTTGTTAATCAGGGATGCAAATGGAGAAGTGGGAGCGATGAAATAAAAATAAGAGAGATGATGGTAGTGGTGATGGAATGATGTGATATATAAAAAAGGAAACAAAATATTAGATAAAATAAAATAACAAGAGAAATGAGAAGAGATACTTACCTGAATCTTCGCCGGATTGGCGTAGCAGCTATGCTAGACTCCTGTCGTCGCCTCGATCCGATTGGCGAAACAAAAATCAGAGAAGCTGAGCGAGCTCGATGGGGAACTCGTGACGCGACAATGGTGGTTGCCGCAGATCTCGCCTGTAGGAGGTCGTCGCTTAAGGAAGATGATAAGCCGCTGTCACCGACACCACGTTCCAAGCTCTCTCCTTTTTCTATAATAATGGCGGATGTGAAAAAATGAGAATGTAGAAATGAATATAAAGAGAAGAGAAAGGGAAGTTAGAATGGAGTGGTGTTGAATGGGAGGTTGGATTATTGGTGGAGTTGAATGGGAGGTTGATGAAGAATGTGGGGTGGAATGGGAGTTGATGGTAGAATAGAAGTTATTGTAGATAATGGGGAAAATTAAAAGGAAAATAAAATGAAATAAAGTAGGCTACTTTAAATACAATAAGAAAAGAAAAAGAGTGGAGAATTTACAAAATAAGAAAAGCACTATGTACAATTTTTGTTTACTTTTCAAATTTATATTTTTTTTATATTTTAAATAAAAGATATTTACAACAGAAAAATAAAATAAAATACTAGAAATAAAATACAACAAAAATTTGATTTTTTTGGATTTTTTGATTAAGAATAAATAAATAAATAATGAGAAAACAAAAAATATGTACAATATATACAATGTAAACCGAGGTCCCAAAATCCAACTTTTGCAAATGAGCTTTGATTTTAATGAAACCACTTATGTAATATGATAATTTTTTAACTTGAACTTTAAAAGTGAGTTTGGTGAATTTGGAGTTCATATGGAGGGGAATTTGGCCAGGAAGTTGGACTTTATGGCATTTTTTATCTTTGGGATCTAGGAGCACTAGTTTGAGGTAAAATTTATTTTATATTTTTGTGTCTTTTTATACATTTTTATGAACAAGTCAGGGAAATAATTAGCCAAAAAGGAGTTGAAATAAAATTATTAAAAATATATGAAATTTTGGGCTATTTACAGGTGAAAAACTCCTTTATTTTTCCGGCTTTTTATTGCTTATTTATTTTATACAATCTAATATACAATAATTAGTGTGTTTTATTTACAAGAGTTATTTTGTTAATTTATTGATTTTATAAACATTTATTTGGGATTTTACTTGGGGATTTTGCTAAGATCAAGCTATTGAGATGATGAATCGCGGATTCATCACGCCGGTAGGGACCAAAACATAAATATAGAAAGTTCAAGGGCCTAATAGTAAATTCCCTAATTATTTACAACTTAATATTTTATTTACAGAATTAAAAATTAGATAAAAAAACAGACAGGGGTGTGAGTGCAATTTACCCTTGAAGCGTTGGATCCAACGGTGCTCCATCCTCTACTTGGACACGTAGCGAGCTCTGGTGGCTTGATACCCCTTTGCCGATCTACGGTTCCGATTAAATCGTGGGCTTCATCGAACGTCGGGTGGCTTGAATTGATCGGACGACCAAGATTAGAACTGGAGCCAGAAAGGGATCCAACAGATCCGGGGACGGCTGGATTGACGGGGAAGAACAGTTCCCCAGAGCTCCTTTGATCGGGAAGTACGGGCAACTCGAGTAGTGATTCACCTCGCGGCGAGGTGCAAAAGACTCTTGGGGAGGTTGCGCATCTGCTGATGCCTCCAAAATAGCTCCTAGAGCTCTACAGTGGTCCGACGAGGGCGAGGAAGAAGATGACCTCCAGGTACCAGGCGTGGTGCGAAATTTGACCCCTTCAGGGTCTCTTGGCCTCCAAACCTGCAAAGCATAATCGCGCAAGAAAAAGGACGGGTCTGGGGCATTTATTGGCGGTGGAATGAGCGACAGTGGAGCAGGCGGAGGGTCTCCGGCGAGGGGGATGTAGTTGGAGACCTGATCTTCATATCTGAGGAGGATCTGAGTGTGTGGGGGTGCCTGGGCTGTAGGGAAATGAAAGGGGAAGAGAATGAGGGCGAAAGCATGGTCGGAACCTTCGGAAGCACCGGGAAATGGTTCGCCCGAGCAGAGCTCCGGCGAACTTCGAATCTGACTAACTAAGCTAAATCTAAGGGCTAATGATTGTTCTAAATGCATAATTAAAAAGCAGGAACAAAAAGCCATCTAAAAATGATAAATGGCGCAGCTCGAACCTGGGTATTAGCCAAGGAGCAGGACCGCCGGTGACGGTGGCCGTGGGTACATCCCCTTCCTCCATCAGTCGTCTCCAAGCTCCAAGGGACCTCCCCCTTTCACAAGGATGCACACTAGGCCAGAGTGGAGTGGCTTAAGGGTTCTAGGAATGACCAAATTTTGGAATGGAGGCAGAGATGTTTATTTATACACAAAATGCAGTACCCTTATTGATCGGGGCCAATCAAAGAATCAGTCATATGTATAGGTGATCTAAGGAGGTGGTGTGGATGTACAATGAACGGGTGACAATTCATTTGAAGAAATCATCAATGATTGATGGATGGATCACCTGCGAAAAAGGGCGAAAAAGCAGGGATGGAACATGTCTAGTGGGTCAGAGTCCCAGATGGGACAGTTGACCGCGGTCAACTTTTGGCGGCCTGCCATTGGTCCACACAGGCCGCTAAAAAACAAAACAATAGATTTATTTAAAGAATAAATAATTAAAAATAGAAAATGATTTTTTTAATTTTTTGAGTATAAAATAAAAAATATTTATTATTTTATGTAGTATTTTATTACGATTTTTTATTTTTTGTGTATTTTATTACAAGTTTATTTTTAATGGCTTATTTATATGTATAATGACCTATATTTTATACCTTTTTATTTTTGTTTTGTATATTTTACTTTATTATGTTATTTATTTATTTATTTTATTTATTTATAACTTATTTTTGTGAGTATAAATATATTTTTAATTTATTTTTATGATGTTATTTGTACACTTAAATAAATAGGTAAGTATATTATATAGGTATATTCATAGGTATTTTACTTATGTTTTATATATAATATTTTATTTTAATGTATTTTATTGAGTTTTATTTTAATTTTATGTTTTTAATACAACATGTATATTATTTACAATATTATAAAAATATTAAAGAATGTTTTTTCTTTTTATTTATATACATATGGTGACACATGTATTTTGTCTATGTTTTGACATAAACTTATTTTATTTTCCTTTTTCTTTTGGGTTTTATTTTGATTTTAATATACACATATATTATAGATAATATTTCCAAAATAATAAAAATATGAATATGTAAAAATAACAAACAATGAATAAATTGAATATTTTAATCGGTATTATGTACAATAGGGGCCCAAAACCTATCTTTTACACAGTAACTCCAAAAAATATAAAACCACTACCATTAAATAGATCTTGAAAAGTTATCTACAATTAGAGTGATTTTGCTATGTTTTGAGTTTTTATTTGAAAGATATGGGTCTGTGAAGTTTGGTTTCTGGCTTTTTCTTTTGGATATAAAATGAATATTGTATATTATTTTTGTACAAACTCAATTTTGTATTTTTATTTATATTATTATCTACAACTTTTATGTAGAAAATTTCTTTATTTGGTGAATAAATAATAAAGAATAAAATAGGTGTCAAAAATGCATAACTAATGAATACATAAATAAGGTATTTATTGTATTTTTGGCCATTATCTCCTCCTACTTTATTCCTGGTCGACCAACTCCATTCTGAACTTGGTCTCGAGGTTAGGGTCATAAAATATTTTCAATATTTATTCCTTTTTCTTTTCTTCTCTTTCTTCTATAATTTCGGCGTTAAAAATCTTATCTTATGTACAATAAATAATGGATGCTATTATATACAAATTAATGCTAGTTACATGTATTTGTTGGGGTTTTTAAGGCCAAAATGATAGAATAAAGGTGATGAAATGGAGATTCATCACAACTACGGCTAACGAAAGAGCAAAGAAAAGAGAACAAAAAACGTCCTCGACTGGTCGGGAAACCAGGAGATGGCACCTCGACAGCGGATTCACCGGAGATGGGTGGAACATGCCCAAGGACTCGTCAAACGCCTCCCAAATTGGCTGGAGCTGGTGCTGTCACCACAAGCTAGCCAGAGCACAAGAAAGGAGGAGAAAATATGCCAAAAGGGGTTCGAAATTCAAATGAGGAAAATGGGTGGTTTTTGTACAAGGATGGTCGAGCGATGAGAAGAATGAGGCATATCAAGCGTATCCGTGAGCGAAGATCGAGATAAATGTATGGGTGTGTATCCTCGATCTAAGGTGAAGAAAAGTCAAGAAGAAAGCGAGCTGATTTGGTGAAAGGCACAACCTCAAAAAAAATCTCGAAGATGGCGAAAAACGCAGCTTTATCAGGGAACATACCTCGGTCAGAGAGTTGACCGAGGCCAACCAACGGACCAATCTGGTTGGTCCACGTGGACCGACCAGAAAATCCTCGGCAAAAAAGATTTGTAAATTCAATTTAAAATAATGAACGAATTTATTAATTTTAGGTTATAAAATAAAAAATATTTATTATTTTTATAAGGTATTTATTGTGATTTCTATTTTTTTTTATATCTAAAATTACAAGTTACCTTTTACGGACTATATATAGGTATATTTGTCTATATATTTCAATGTTATTTTTTATTTTGTATATTTAATTTTATTAATTTGGTTTATTATTTTATATAATTATAACTTATTTTTATACACTTAAATATATTTTAATTTTATTTTTCTGATGTATTATATACACTTAAATAAATAGGAGTAGTAATTTCATATGTATACTTGTAGGTATTATACCTATGTATTTTATACAAGTATTTTATTTTTACTTTTTCTTTATGATTTTATTCATTGTTTAATATACAAATATATTGTAAAAAATATTTACAAAATTATAAAATATAAAATTATAAAAATAATGAATAATAAATAAAATGAATATTTTAATCGTACAAGTGTACAATAGGGGTCCAAAATCTAACTTTCAAACATAACTCCAAAAAATATGAAACCACCTTCATTAAATAGCTTATTAAAAGTTATATACAATTAAAGGTGATTTTAATATATTTTGAGTTTTTATTTGAGAGATATGTGTCTGGGAAGTTGTGATTATAGAAATTTATTACGAGTATGTTTTGTACACTGTATATTATTTTTATATGAAAAAATTTTTAAATTTTTCTATATTTAATTATCTACAACTTTTATGTTCAAAGTTTCTTTATTCGATGTATAAAAAATGGAACTAAAAATAGATCCCAACAATAAAGGAAATTGAATAAAATAAATAGGAATTTAATTGGTATTTTGGCCCTTATCTCCCCCTACTTTATTCCTTGTCGACCTAATCATTGAGATGCCTAGGTCTTGGGGTTTCGGGTCATAAATTATTTTCAATATTTTTTTTCTTTTCTTTTCTTTATTCTATAATTTTGGCATTAAAAACAGTATTTTATACACATTTTGTACACAAATGCATGAATGCTAAAATGGCTAAATTAATGGTATTTATGCGCAATTACTAGGGGTTTAAGGCCAAAATGATAGAATAAAGATGATGAAATGGAGATTCATCACTGGCAGTGTGGACATGTTGGACACTGGAAGAAGGATTGCCCTTCTCTAAAGGCCCAACAGAAGTCTACGGATGTCATTCCTCAGACTCTCATGCTGACTGAGGGAGGCGGGCCGGTGAGAGGTATGTGTCAGTGAACCCTGAATTCTATATAGTAAACGAGCCTAATGAGTGGCTTGTTTATACTGATGCAAATGTACACATTTGTACTGACAAGACCTTCAGCCGGTGGAACAGTGATGATGGGGAACAGATCTGTAGCCAAGGTGCTTGGGTCTGGACAAGTCGAGCTAAGATTCTCAACTAGACGAGTTTGGACTTTGCGCAGGGCGCTGCACGTTTCTAATATCAAGAAGAATGTCTTGTCTGGTTCCTTATTAGTTAGGGAGGGTTTTCAATTAGACTTTAAATGTAATAAAGTAGTTTTTCTGAGACATTGTGTTTTCTTTAGCAAAGGATATTTAGCTGATCACGATCTTTTATTTAGAAGCATATGTGACATTGATAGTTCGTTTAATAATATTTCTTCTTTTGATTCCTCTACTTGTATTGTTTCAAAAATATTGAATCTACTGATTTATGGCATGCTTAGCTAGGACATGTGAATCTCAATTCTATGAAAAGAATGATGAAACTTGACATGATTCCTGATCATACTACAGACAAACTCACTAAATGTGAAATATGTGCTCAAGCTAAGTTGCCTAGAAAGCCTTTTCACTCTGTGAATAGGGAAACTGAACTTCTATACTTAGTGCATTCTGATATTTGTGAGTTTGGTTGCGTGATGAATAGAGATAACGGAAGATATTTTATCACCTTCATAGATGATGGCAGTAAATACTGTTATGTTTATCTGCTTAAAACTAAGGATGAAGTCTTAGAAAAGTTACTTATCTTTAAGAATGAAGCAGAAACACAAGTTGGTAAGATAATTAAACGTCTAATGTTAGATAGGGGTGGTGAATACACATATAAGATATTTGATGAACAATGTAAGTTATTTGGCATAATTCATGAGGTCACTGCACCATATTCACCACAATATAATGGAATAGCAGAACAAAAGAATATAACCCTAACTGATATGATCAATTTACTTTTACAAAGTTCTGGGCTACCATCTTACATGTGGGGGGGGGGGAGCTTTGAATATGACCTGTCATATTCTGAATAGAGTTCTCCTAAGATATAAATATAAGTGTCCATTTGAACTTTGGAGAAATAGGAAACCAAACCTAAAATAACTCAAGGTGTGTGGATGCTTGGCTAAGGTCTTAGTCCCATAACACAAGAGAAAGAAGCTTGGACCTAAAACGGTTGACATGATCTTCTTGGGGTATCTGGAAAATAATTATGCCTATCGATTCTTAGTAATTCGATCTGAGATCATCGGCATAGATACTAATACTATTGTTAAACTTCGTGATGCTACCTTTTTCGAGGATATTTTTCCAATGAAAAAGGGAATTCCTGAAAATCTGACTAGCGACGTAGCCTCCACATCTTGTTCTATTCCATAATAAATAGAAAAGATGTCAAATGTGGGGGCTACCTCTTCTGAACCCAACGATTTTTTGGAGGATGTTAAACCTAGACGGAGTAAGAGGCCTAGGATTGCCAAGGATTTAGGTAGCGACTTTGTCTCCTACCAAATCGAGGGTGATCCTCCCATGTCTTCTACTGAAGCAAGGCATTGGAAGGATGCCATTAAATCTGAAATGGATTTGATCATTTCAAAATGGCACGTGGGAATTGGTCGATCTACCTCCATGGTTTCTATCATAGGAAGCAAATGGGTATTCAGAAGGAAACTTAGACCGAACGGATCCATAGAAAAATATAAGGCAAGATTTGTAGCCAAAGGTTTTCAAGCAGAAAGAGGGTATTGATTATTTTGATATGTATTCTTTTGTTACTAGGATGACTACGATTCAGATGCTCAATGCGTTGGCATTCATACATGATCTCACAATTCATCAAATGGATGTGAAGACTGCCTTTTTATATGGCGATCTTGAGGAGGAGAACTTTATGGACCAACCCGAGGGATTCGTAGCATCTGGTACTGAAAGAAATGTCCGCAAGCTTGTAAAATCTCTTTATGGACTAAAACAAGCTCCGAAACAGTGGCATAACAAGTTTGATAAGAGTATCCAGTCTTATAGCTTTATTTTCATGATTCCGATAAATGTGTGTACTCTATGGTTAAAGGTGATATGTTTATTGTCTTGTGCCTATATGTCGTTGATATTTTGATATTTGAATCAAACATAAGGATAGTGGAAGAAACCAATAAGTTCTTAAGCAGTAAGTTTGAGATGAAGGACTTAGGAGTTGCAAATGTGATTTTGGAGCTCAAACTGATTAGATCTAATAATGGGATAGTTGTGTCTCAGCCACATTATACTGAGAAAGTTCTTAAAAATTTGGCTATCAGAGCTGTAAATCTGTATGCACTCCTTATGATTCAACTAAACCCCTTTGCAAGAACAAGAGTGGAGTACCTTTATAGGAAGCTTGATGTATCTTACGAACTGTACTCGACCTGATATTTCATTCCCGGTCATAAAGTTGAGTAGGTATACGAGTTGTCCTGACCGTACTCATTGGGAGGCCTTGGATCGAGTGTTGAAGTACCTTAAGGGTATTGTACTTCTCGGACTGCATTATGGTAAATATCCTCCTATCTTAGAAGGATATAGTGATGCAAGTTGGATTGGTCAAATGGATGACTCCGTTAGTAACGGTGTAACTGGGTATGTATTTGCCCTTCGAGGCGGTGCAGTCTCCTGGAGGTATGTGAAACATACCATCTTGGCTCGGTCTACTTTTGAGGCAGAGTTGTGTGCTTTGGACACAACAGGTATAGAGGCTGAATGGCTTAGGGAGCTTCTCTCTGAGATACCCATGGTGGGTAAGCCGATATCGGCGATTTCTTTACATTGTGATAGCATGACTACTATTGCAAAGGTAAAGAGTTCAAAGTACAATCAGAAAACTAGAAGATATATCCAAGTTAGACTTAAGTCTATTAGGGATTTGGTGTCTTCTGGAGTGATTGCTGTGGAATTTGTTGGTACTAAAGATAACACGACAGATGCACTTACAAAGGGACTTGATAGATCTTTAGTCCAAAAATCCAGACTTGGGATGGGGTTGAAACCCACTGAGAGTTTACCCGTAGTAGCAACCCAACCTAAATGAGTGGAGATCCACAAAATAGGTTCAATGAGAAAACAAGCTGTATGGGGAACTAACTGACACTAATTATGCAATACTTTGCATGTGAGTCATATCCCTGAAAAGTCGCGTGCCTGAAAACTGCAGGAAAAGGTTGAGCATTATGCTCTTAATGGATTCAAGCTTTTATAAGCAAGATGTGAGTAGTGCATCCTTGGAGAATGCCATCTATATGAGTATTTCTGTGGACCGCAGATAAAGGATGAGGGTTTATCCTTAATATATTCATGAAAAAAGGTAGGGTGCATGGCCATTAATAGCACCAAAACCAGAAGATTGTCACCATAGACTTCACCCTATTGTTACCACTCGATACCATTACATGAATTGAAGTTCAAGACTTAGCTCACTTTATTCCTGTGATGGTGAAAGCGGATAACTCAGGTAAATGTTCAAATCGGAAGGTACCTTTACTAAAAGTAGAGTATTGAAACCCGAGATTTTTTAGCTCTTCGTGTTTCAACAGTGAATTCATGGAGGATTGTTGGAATTAACTTTGTTGGAATATTTTGATGCAATTTGATTGTCAATATCAAATTGTATTAATGTATCTCAATTCCCTAAATTAAATGTTTCAACCCTATGGGGTGCTGTTTAGTCCCACATCGTGGAGTGTCAAAACATGCACTTGGTTTTTATATGAGAAGTCATGAGACCAGTCTGGAAACAGACCTGAGAGGACTTTGGACCACCACACACGCGCGCACGCGCCCGTCAGCGCCGCACCGGGTTGGGCTGGCTCAGGCTCGGTCTCGGGCTTGGGTCAGTTTTGTGTACACGTTTGAATCCAAGGGACGCGTCTCTTTATCCTCTCACGATGCGTAACCACCCTGACGGCTTTAAGTATCTCTCAAAGTCATGGGCGAGGGTTATGAACACATAGAGTTCTCATTCCCACCGCCACTCTTCTCCCTCTCACGATCTCGGGCTTCATCTACGGAGGTGACTTTCGAGGATGCTCAAGCACGGTGCGCCACCATCGATGAGCGTGGAACCGTCAGATCCTGTGAGTGGCACGTCAAGGCCCTGTGTGTCGGTAAAATGGGGGGCGTTGTCGCTCTAAGGGGAGTCCTACAACAGGACGCTTCAGTTGTGATATCTAACTCTCTCTTTTTCTTTGTCGCATTGTTTGTCATGATGCTTGTTTCCGGATTTTCCCTTGTTCTAAAATGCATATATTCATTAAATGGATATTTTTCTTGTCACTAATGATCTGGGTGCATACATACATTGTTTTAAATCGGAAACACGTTGATAATCTGACTCATGTATGTATGTTGATGTCGTTATTATCAACAGAGATTGCTGTAAAACTGTGGGTCATTCGAGCCACTCGATCTTAATTGAATAGTTCATAACAAATTCGGTGTTTTTGTGGAACCATACTGTGAAAATTTTGTGTGAACTGTTTGATCAAGATCGAGCGGCTCGAGCGGCCTGTGATTTTATAGCAGACCCTATTCAGTACTGCAATGGATATGCTCTCTACACCTAAAACTTAGGTCCATTGTGTGTAATAAGATAATCAGTTTTTTGGGGCATTAGAGAGCACAACATTTATCGGTAAGGAAAGAAGGTAGGGGCATTGGATTGGGTCGACCCATAACTCGAAACCTGACTCTCTCAACCTATTGAAATGTGTTTAAACAAAATATATGCCCGTTTGATTTTCGGACTGCTCCTGATCTGTGGTTAGACACCTAACTCAACTCAACCTACGAATTCGATACAATATATATATATATATATATATTGGGGCACTTTCAAACAGGACGCAGTCCTTCCTGAGTTCAGGAAGGCCGGCCCTTTTTTGTATAAATCACGAACACTTTAGTAGAATACGTATACAGTTTGTATTATACGTGCACGTTATAAATACAAAGCCGCATACAAATCTGCGCAATATAATACAAACATTAAAACTTCACATTATAATACAAAACTGTATGTGTATTCTACTAAAGTCATCCTGTTTTATACAAAAAAGAGGCTGGCCTTCCTTAGGGATGGAAGGACCAAGTCCAATTTGAAAGAAATCCTATATATATATATATATATATATATATATATAATGCAAAAACGATATAATATACAATATAAAAGATAATATACGATATAAATTGAGAAATATGGATTTTTCTTTTTCTTTTAGAGAAATGGAATGAGCATATCATCCTTCATCTAAAAACGCATAACCGCTGTGAACATATTATATTGTATTATATGGTCTTCCATTTCATGAGGCCCCTTTTTAGATAATGATTTAAACATGTTAAGTATGGCAGTACTTCTCCTAATATCTGTAATCGAAGATAATACGAGAAGATTGAAGCTTGACTCGACACTTTCTTTGTAGCATTGTTGAATGAAGAATCGAGATTACCTGATAAATGTGTTCCAGATATCCAAACTATATATGACAACCATAATCGTAATTAAGAACAATAAAACAAAACAAAACATAATCGTAAAGTTCTTTAAAAACTCGAATAAAAGGGATTGGATAAATATGTCCTGAACATGTTCATACAATCATCAAGGAATTCATTATTTATATTAGTACCATGCAAGCACTACAAGAAATTGAACCTCAGGTAACGAATAATTTGAATATCTGTTGTCATATCTTCCGATGTTAAAGATATAACAATGAATATTATTTGTTATCAAATCATCTTTTGTACTTGTAATTAGCAATGAATATCATATTCCTTGTTAATGGTCCATATAACGATGGTTTTTCAGTTGAATTATTCATTAAAATTCACACTAGTCGTTTCCAAATTTAGCAATGATTAGAAGAAAAAGGCAACGAATAATCGCTGTTATATGATTCGTTGCGAGGAATATAGCAACGAATACTATTATTCGTTGCAAATTCAAAGAAGTAAGCAACTGATAATATTCGTTGTTATATATTTAACTACGGAAGATATGACAACGAATATAAAATTATTCATTGCCTTATATTACTTTTCTTGTAGTGAAGTTTGCTCTTCACTCATTTCTATCCTATAGAGTGACTGCTTCATAGTTGCATTTGCCGAAGATAGAGTCAAAATAAATCAAATCGACCTATCAATTAGAGGATCGATTTTGTCCGATCTTTGCTACTTAGTGAAAGCTAAAAAATTGATGATTCTACTGTTAGTTTAGGATGTTAAGCAACATTGAACTGGAATCTTTAAAAAACTTCCAACGAATACACAAATATTTTCAACATCAAAGAATTTTTGGACCATTAACCTTGTGCATGCTATTTATTTTCATCTCTCAAATTCTTATATTTTTGCAGGGATTCACAATTAATTAATAACAATTAGGATTGCTCTCCTAACAATATTAACCAATAGTTTGCACTCGTCTACAAAGCTTATCTATTATTTGGTTTAAGCATGCTTTTGAAATGATGCACATTAGTAATATTGATTTTTTTCTTTCTTTTTCATGATTCGTTTCAAGCATCTGCCAATGGTAGTATTTTAAAAGATTGTTAAAGAGTATTCAAGATCATCCATGGACATAATAATATTCTTTTTAGACATATTAGTCTTCTTTCTGATATTACAATAGTCATCTTTTTTTAGGGTTATTAATGTTTATTGTGAACATGGACATGGTAAATGTGATGGTAACTATTAGTTGATGTTGCCATTAAATGTGGACATCATCTACATGTGTGGGTGTGAACAGGGACGGAGCCAGGGTTATTGGCTTGGGGGGGCTATATAGAATCAAAAGACATTTGTATGTAGATTTTTTTTGTAAAAATGATGTGATCATTTCTTTTGACCTAAAATCATTACATTTTTTAAGATATCAATGAGCTTTTTCGAAC
The DNA here is from genome assembly GCA_037367405.1 of Ottelia alismoides. Taxonomy (NCBI): domain Eukaryota; kingdom Viridiplantae; phylum Streptophyta; class Magnoliopsida; order Alismatales; family Hydrocharitaceae; genus Ottelia; species Ottelia alismoides. The sequence goes on along the minus strand of JAZKJV010006360.1, from coordinate 362,539 downwards.
ATTTTGCATCGTTTCTAGAAATATGAAGGAAAATATGCATTTCTCTTTTTTATAATTTGTTATTATTCTAGAATAGATAATAACAATTGTGTTCTACTATTTTCAGATTTTTATAGTCTTTATTTACTTCCTATTTATGGATAAATTAATTAAGTAAATTCTAATGTGATATATAGATAATTTAACTAATAGTTTAACGACAAGAACATCTACATAGGATATTCAAGTAAATTTGATCCATTTAAGTAATTATATGATATTGGTTAAGAAAAAAACTACTTTTGAGATAAAAATTTAATATCAAAAGATATAATCTATGAATTATTGAATTTCAACTATGGGTATATATATTCTTTTATGGAATTTCTATCAATCATGATTTGTTTAACAACACCATCACGTATTATAAGGGACAAATTGCCCTGAATAAAATATTTTTTATTTAGTAGAAAAATATATATCTAAATTTCTATGTTATAAAATTCATTTTGAGGTATATTATCACATCCTCAAAACCATCCAAATATTTAAATAATTTTCCAGTTGCGATTTATACTATAACAAAATGGATCTATAATTACGCTTTTCAAAATCTATCACCGTATCGTGCACTATTAAATATATACTGATGGTAAATTTTGTTGCAAAATTATTTTTTATATTTGAAATTAGCAACAGATATCATATACAATGTTATATCATTCACGATGGTGCATATAATGACATTTATCCATCATCATTTTTCAAAATTTTAACTAATCGATGCTAATTTAGTCAAAATTTAACGACAATTGGCTAGAATTTTGAAAAATAATAATGGATAAATGTTGCTATATGGATTGTCGCTAATGATGTAAGAGCAGATATGATATTGATCGTTAATTTCAAGTATAAAAATAATTTCGCAACAAATAATATCGTCATTATATGTTTAAACAACAGATGTTATAGTGACGGATTTTATACCATGCCATTAAACCTTTTAAGTAAATTCTTTTGTTTTGTAGAGAGATATATTATCACGTCATTAAGTTTTATAAGTAAATCGTTGCTTCTAAAAATATTTATATTTTTATCTTCTTAAGTATAAATTATATTATTTTTAGATAAAATTAAATCCAAGAGAGTACTATTCAGTAACAAACTTGCCTTTAGTGTAATATGAAATTTTTTTTTACTAAAATGCTAAAAAACATTTACTAAAATGCTCAAAATCTTGAACGAATTCCCATATTAAGTTTTTTTAAAAATGAAATCACAAACATATATGGAGAAATTCTTTTACCTTACATATGAGAAAATTTGAAAAGTAGTTAAGGAAGAGAAAAAGATGCAGAGATTAGGGATGAAAACAGATCAGATATGCCTACTTCCATATCCATATTCGCTTCATCTCTATCGAATGCGAATACAGATGCATATATGATATGGATATCTATTAAAGAAATCATATCCTTACAAATTCGAATACGAAGTTGAATCGGATATTTATCGAATCTAAATACGGATCGAATAAAGAGCGGACCCGAATGCATATCGAATAAAGAGCGGATCCGAATGCAGATCGAATAAAGAGCCAATCCAACTATGAATCGAATAAAGAGTGAATCCAAATATGGATCCAATAAACATGAAATCCGAATACTGATATAATAAAGACCTCATACGAATACAAATTGAATTTTTATCAAGGTTCATATGATTTTAAAAATGACAATGAAATATAAATAAGTTGCATCATGACAAAAGATAGCGTCAAGATGGCCTGCATTCTTTACCGGAAGCAAAAAGGGGATATGATTTTGTAAATTTCGTTCGTATCCATATTCCCAAACAAATAAAAGTTTATTAATATCATTAATATATAGTATTATATAATATATACAACTAATATAATAACACGGGTTGTAGCTTATATTATAATAACTAATATATAAAATAATATTAAATGTTCTATTCAGATATTCGGATCCGAATCCGGATATTCAAGCCATTATCATATCTGTATCCGTATCCGGAAAGTTTCTACAACCCATATCCATATTCGATCCGTATTCGATTAATATTCGGATACGGATATCCGTATCTGGTAATTTTTAGAACACGATTAGCAGATATTCAGATATATCCATATCTGTTTCCATCCCTGACAGAGATACAATGGTCTATTTATATATTATTACACATACAACTATATTTTTTTTGAAATATTTAAATTGTAAAATAGATGATTGATTATTTAAAAGGTGGTTAATCTTCTATAATATAGATATTTTTTCCATGGGTCCCCTCCCTCCGTCACTTGGTGTGTAAGTGCTCGTTAGTATCATTTTGGTAAGTACAGTAACAAAGTGTTTGGAGATTTAAAGGGCATATCTTCGTTGTTAGGTAAGTATGTGTCTTAAACAATAAAGAAATTTGAGTAGTGCTTAGTCATGGTAATAATCTTTTTGTTGTTAATAATGAAGTGTTTATAGAGGTAATTAGCATAATTTCCTATCGCTAGGTAAATACGAGATGGAGTTGTAGTTTGTCAACGAGGAGGTCGAGCCAAGTCACAAAGTTTTTTTTCATGAATATTATTCAGAAATATTGAAGGACAAATAGTGAAATAATTTAGGATAAACATGTATTTCACAAATAATACAAAATGTCATATATCATCAACACTATTACCATAAGATCTTTAAGATTTTAAAATATTTGCAATACATAGTTTACTCAATGAATCAATATACAAATGTACAATGTTAAGTTAAACACAAAGTTAGTTAAGGAATTTTATGATTTATATTCCCCGCATAAGTAACTTCATTATGTTATATTGGATTAAATATAGTACATATCTCTGATGTAATAAAAAGAGGTTTAATTTATAACCTCATTATAATCCAAACTTATTGCCTTCTTAATGGTAGCATTAATTCTGTACATCCTCTTATCCCATAGGGGCGAGGGACCTCAAGATTGTAGAGTTTAATTCCTTCCTTATAATGTAGATTTTGATGTTTTTTGAATTATTATCTTACCAATAAGTTCTAAAATTAATCAGATAGAGACATTTTTTAAAGTATTAGAATTTAACATGTACCACTTCTTCATTTTAATTAAGAAGAAAATAGTATGCATTTTAGATTATTAGCAATTCAATCAATAAAAGATATGTTTTAAAACATTCATAGAGTTTGGACTATTAAAAGATTACAAAAAATCTAAGTTATAAGAATGCATTATACTCTACAATATTTGTAGTACATTGAATAATAGAATTTCAACTATGGCTGAAAACAAGGTGACTAGATATTGAAACAAAACGAATATATTAAAAATGTGCAATAGCTTTATATATAGACATTAACATGGGAGTGTCATCCATATGCCGAATTCATATTTTACTCCATCTAGAAAGATTGATTTTTTTTCACAACTTTATAGGTAGATGCAAACAAGTAATGGCGCACGTTCTTCTCTTCCATACCCGCACTTATACTTATGCACCTACAACCATACCAACAAATTTAAGAAGAGATAAGGAAAAAAATATTTCATTTTATTTTTAGTTTTATCCGTCCCCGATGATTTCGATGCATACATGATGTTGATATTCCTTACAAGATTTATTATTTGTTAAATTCCAGCAGCATAACCATGCACTTCTCCATTACCTCATAAATTGATCATTTAAAGATTAATAAAGCAAAAAAATGTCTTAATTAATCTTTAAAGATCAATTTGGTATATCCGAGAGGAATGCGGTTATGCTATCGAAATTTAACAATGAATAAATCTTATAAACATGGAATATCGACATCATATTTGCATTGAAATCACCAAGGATTCCCTCGATTCAGGACATCCGAACAAAGGAAAGTTAATATGCACTTCGGGATTTATACAAACCTTATATCATGTATATACATGTGTTGTATATATATATGATTAGATAAGATACATGTATATTATTATAATACAAATTGACCGGGTGTTTAACTCATTTGACGGATTCGCTACCTTACTAAAAAAAATTTGTGCACCTAACTTGTGTCTATAGCGTGTATAAACATCTCCTCCCTCCACATTGATCTCATACGGAACTGTTCTGATATCACATTAGACCCGTTTGAATTGGTTGACTTCCCAACTTTTAGTTGTTGTTCATAAAACCATGCCCCTTACATTTACATTAGACCTATATACACCTCTAGCATATATAGACCAACTATATACACATTTATAGATACCTACACTTACACACCTATATCCACACACTTGCACACATGCACGTATACCTTCATACACACACACACGTGTCCATGAACCCTCTCGAATAGCCCAACTATATATTTCTACACATGGATAACTTTCCTCTAACATATATACTCACACATGGCCATATACTCACACATGCATAGATACTCACACACAGATATTCACATTCACACTACCGTACCCACATTCATGCTTAAGTCACACCCACATTCATGATGCTTGCATGCTGACATTCGTACCCATACGCTTAACTACAATCTTATAATCATCTCTCACATTGTCACCCACTTACATTAAGCCCATACGAACATATGCATACTTACACACTCACATCCCTACACGTACTTGAATAGCCACCCACCCATACGGACCCATCCTTTTTTTACACACCTACACCCATATACATACCTACATAGCCACCCAACTATACACCCGGTAGACACATCCATTGCCGGTAGTGCTCGGTAGTGATTGTGTAGTGGGCTACCCGTTGCCAGTAGCGCTCGGTAATGAATGTGCGACGGTTGCCCTCATTGTCTATAGTACTCGATAACGACAGAGCGATGGGTGCATCTGCTATCGGTTATGCTCGGTAATTGTCCGTACACTGCGCTACCCGTTGCCGATTATGCTTAGTAATGACACACACTGCAGGTTATGCTCAGTATCAGACCAACACCTACATCCATATATACACTACCCAACTACATGCACTCACATTCACCTCATGCACAACTCAACAATATATACCCACACTTCTATAGCCCATATACCTTCTAGCATAGCGTAGCAACATCGCCAACATAGCCACCAACATAAATACCCAAATATATCCATACATATACTTACATGCATGCATATCTCTATATACCCAAACATGCACATAGACCTCTATTCTGTCCCAACTACATCTCCTATATAGCCACCCACCCATACAAACCCCATCGCTTACTTGCACACCTTGACCCATACATATGCTAATATATCCACCCAACCATGTCATACACATACTAACATATCCGCCCATATAGACCCATCACTTACTTGCACACCTTGACCCATACACATACTAACATACCGATACAAAGACATGGATAAATATACTTGCATTGCACATTCAATGTCTAATGGTAATTTTATACCCACATTGTACCATGGATACCCACATACATATCCTCCTTCCCACAAGCGTAACCATATTCCTCATACGCTTGCATACATGCCCACATTTTGCCATACAATCTTACATGCCCACATCCATACTCATATTCTTTATATACTTTCATACATGTTGATACACCTCCATACACTCTTACATACACATACATATTGCTCTGTACGCTCTTACATTCCCACATGCATACCGACATTCCTCGTACACTTGCATACATGCCCAAAGACCTCCATGCATTGTTAGATTCATGACCGCATTTCTCCATACACTCTTACATACCCACATACATACCCATATTCCTTATACACTTCATGCACGCTCATACACCTTCATATACTTTTATATACATGTCCACATTGATCCATACACTCTTACATACCCACATGCATATCCATATTCCTCATGCACATGCATACATGTTCTAATAATTCATTACATGCTCAACTACATACATACCCAATGCTTACACGTCTGACCACATACGTACCCACACTCTTAACTAGATACAATACATTCAATGCCCAAATTCCTCAAGCCATACTTTCATACCCGTATTTTACCATGGGTACCTACATACATAGACTCCTACCCACAGGCATACACATATATAACAGATGATGGATACCTACATACATACTTACATTCCTACTAGCATTTGTATCGATGTCTGATGAATACCCATTCATCACTCTTTATTCTTTTATTTTAGCTACAAAACCTATGCAAAATACATGTATATTCATGTAAATATCAATAATTGTCAAAAAGCATGCATTGTGTAAATATGAATAATTAGCATGTTTTTGTGCATAAATAAAAGAATAAAGAAATAAAAGAAAAAGAGGGAGATGTTTAGAATAAATATTGAGCGACCTAATCCCAAGGGAGGGCTCAGCATGGGCCTGACCGCAAAAAGAACCCAAGTAGAGAGAGATAAGGAAGCTTATATGTGTACATATACCTATAAATAAATAAAAATGTTTTCCTCTAAATAAAAATAAAAATGGGTTTATATTTTTTTTGTATATATATATTTGTAAATATTAAATTAAAATAAAAATGAGAAAAAATAGAAAAATAAAAAGAAATAAAATTCATCCCTCATTGTCTATATTCACCATGTACATAGAATCACTTATATATTTATTTTTCCCCATAAATAAATAAACAAAAATCCATAAATATATATATATATTCCATATTACACAATGTAAATAAATAAAATAAAAATTACAAAAATAAAAATAAAATAAAAAGAAATAAAAATAAGAATCAAAACCTATATTGTATATATACCATGTATGTATATAAATAAAAGTATTTATTTACCCCTTGTAAATATTATTAAAAATAAAATAAAAATACCTTTTTATTCCAAATTTTATTCTATAAATAAAATATAAAATTAGAATAAAATTTACAAAAATAAATAATTAAAAATTAGAAATTAAAAATGTATATTGTATATACATATATATAATAATCATATTTTGTAAATACCTTATTTTTATTTCAAAAAAATAAATAAAAATCACTAAAAAATAATTTAAAAATAAATAAACATTTTTTATGTTTTAAGTTTTTTTGAAAATAAGTCAACTAGTATTTTTAAATGAATTATCAAATAATTAATAATTGGCGGGCTTTGATTGGTCCACGGGGGATGTTGACCCCCGGTCAACTCTCCCCCCAGGACCACCAGAGCCGGATCATGCTCGCCCGACCCGATTTCTCCTATTTCTACCCACTTGATCCGACCGCCAAATCTCTAAACCCCGGGCTCAATTTGACCCTTGTTCATTCCTGATCCACGCCCGGGGTGGTATCTAGGGATCCAAGCTCCGATATGCTCGCCCGATCTTCATCTTCTCGGACCCCTAACCATATATAATCTCATCTCTGCCGCACGATTAAAGGTATCTTTGGCCCTCCCCCTCATTGCCAAGGAGCTCCTCCACCTCGCCTGAGTGACAGCCGTGCGAGAGAGAGTCGAAGCGAGGCTCGGGCAGCGGGAACCACTGATCCAGCAGCTTCTCGCCGTCGTGCGCCGCCGCGAGCGCGCCAAGCCTCGGGACGCGATGACCCCTTGAGGAAATGACATCGGAGCTCCAGTAGCTCCAGCACAGTCAAATGCATCTGCCAGGTAGTTTCTTCAGCTTGTAGTTTAGCTTAATTTAGGTTTTCCCCCAATTTGCTCCACCACCGTCGCCGACCAATTCAGCCACCTCCGACCATCCATTTGTCCACCCGACCACACCACCACCTTCGCCAGACCTCTCTCCATCTTCTTCACCCATCCACCCCCCCCTGTCTTCCCCCGGAGCAGGTCCTTTGCCTTCCTCCGCCGTCGCTTCACCGGAGGGCGCCATCCCACGTCACCCGATCACCCATTTCCCCTCTCACAGGGTCGAGGCACTTTGCCCTCGATCCCAAGAGCTCGAATGTGTGCTTTGCAGGTTGAAAAAGCCCATCTGAGGGCCTGGACGTCCAGGCACATCAGCTCCAGCTCTCTCTCGTCGTCGGGGCATCTCCGACGCCTCCAGCCTCATCGGAGAGGCGCATCAGCTACGGGACGTCAAGGCGGATCTATTTTGCACCTTAGCAGCAGCAGAGGAGGTCCAGCGCAGCCGTGGGTCTCCGACGAAGTTCGCCGGAGCCGTGTTCTTCCAGGAGCCTCCAGAGCCGTCCGTTCAGCCTCGACCTGCCAGATTTCATCCGGACCGCTCATTTATATGAAGAGGCGCCCCGATCTCCACAGCCGTCTGATCTGCACGTGGCGCAATCTTCACCATCCATCCAGTGAAGGGTTAGCCCTCGATCTTCCACCGTCAGATAGCACATGTGTCTGACCCTCAACCGTTCGATTCGAGTCGAGGGTCCTTCGTTGAGGCACCGCTACTTCCAGCCGTCAGATCTTCCACGTGGCGCCGCTCCAGCCCTCGGATAATAAGGGGTAAATATCACTTAGGCCCCCTCTTGTTTTGTCTTTATTGTTTAGTCCTGTAAATATCGAATATAGTTCTTTTATTTTTGTAAAAATTACACTGAAGACCTGGTTGTTTATTTTATTTGCAATTTAGTCCCTGTGAATGGTAGACACGTGCATCGTCACGTGATTTTTGTGAAAATTGCACGATATGGGCTTATAGATTCTGCTTGTTACTGAATGCGATATATTTCTTGATAATTACACTTATGCCCCTGTGAATGATGTTATTCGACATGTGTTGAATTTGTTGGGCATTTTACAACTTCGCCCCTGGACTTTTAGCACATGTTGCTAATAAGTCCGGGGAAGTAAGTTATTTGTATATAGGTCCCTCTGTGCCCAGCCCACGTGCCGTGCGCGTGGGAACTTAGAGATTTTGCATGAGGACCCCCCAAATTTCTGAGCTTGTTACCTTTTCAGCCCAGAACTTTATTTTTATTATAAACATGTCCCCGTGCACTGTGGGCTCTTGTTTGATTTAAACAAAATATCAATTTTTATCCAAATTGAGTGAAAATTGGATACGTGGCTCCTGCCACTGTGTAAAATTTTCACCAATTTTTGGGTACATTTTTTAGCCCTTTTATTATTTTTAAAATTCAAAAACCCTTATTTTTCTGCCTGTTCAGATTGAAAATTCATAAAAAAATATTAAAACCTTTTTAAAAATTACAAAAAAATTAAGTTTTGTGTGTTTGTGTATTTTTGATTTTCTATCCATTTTTGGCTATTTTTAGATTTATAAAAACCATAAAAAATTGAAAAAATCTTCAAAACCCATAAAAATTCTAAAAAATCATAGAAAATTCAAAAATTAATAAACTCTTTTTCTGATTTTTCCTTTTTATTTCTACTTTACATGAAAAATACCTCCAGGCTATTTTAGGACCTTTTTGTATTTTAATTTGGTCCTTGAAGCCTGGCTGGACAATAGCACAGTTTTTCTTCCTTCTTTTGTTTTTATAAAATTCTATAAAAATTATAAATCCTCAAAAATTCACCAAAAATAGTAAAAATAATATAAAACCTAAAAATATTTTTGTTGGAGTTTTTGGACCTTTTTAGAGTAATTAAATAAATTGTTGTTTGTGCTTGTTTTTACCTCTTTATTATTTTTCTTCATAATTAAAAATCTAAAAAATATAAAAATATTAAAAATCCACCAAAAAATATTTGTTTATATTTTCTTTATTTTTTAGACTACTTCATTGGCCGCAAGGCCAATCCGTGCTTCCTGAGTCCGACCCTGGGTGCTACACCATGCTAATCTCATAGCCAGGGCCACTATTTGTTTTTCATTGTTTTTATCTCTGTTTGGTGGTCTGTCCTTCATTTTTCTTGTTGATCTGAAGTATCTCTCTCGATCCTGGTCGCAACGACCCGAGAGTGATTTATTTTCATCTGATCTGGATTGATTGAGAGATTTTTCGGGTCATCAATGTCCTTACTGCCATAGCCACCCACCTCTTGCATAGTCGTCTGCATACCCAAGGACGAATGGGGGGTGGGGGGTTGCAAATGCCTTCCCTAGGTTTTAGGAAGAAAGTATCATACTCGGGCCGGATTGATCTTCTAACGGCAAGTTGGAAAAATATAATCCAACTTTAAGACGGAAGGCGGCCTCTGTAACCCTCCCTTCTCTCAACCCTCCCTTCTCTCTCTCTCCCACACTCTCCACCCTCTCTTTCTCTTGCACTCTCTCAAGATCTTTCTTCTATTGATCCTCTCTCTCTCACCTTCACCTTGTTATTTTGGCCTTGAGACAAATAAAAAGTATATGACATCATTGCTTCTAAGGTCGTGAAAATGTATATTTTTTATCAGTTAATTTTTTTCCTAAATTAAACGTTTATCTGGTTGATAGTACACTCATTAAAAAATAGTTATATATTAGATTATAGATCTTAGTAAATATTTTTCATTATATAATAACTAAATAATAGCTTTCATTCAGTTATTTGGTCATATTATTTGGCCAAAAAATTAGAATATTTTGAGACCAGACAAATTAATAATAATATTTGAGTTCTTTCTAAAAAAAGATAAAATTACCTAATCAAAAAAGAATATGAAATAAAGGGCGGTATATAGATTATTCAACAATTTGTATTAAATGGATTATTTTTGTCTTTCTTCAACAGGAAAAAGAATGGCAAAGAAAATTTTATTGTAGATCCAAATGCATAAAAAAGACATGAATAGTTCAATGCTTAAAGTATTTTTTACCACAATAAAATTCAATCTTAATGGATTTCATTTATAAGCTATTATTTGTAAATCTAAGAAATAGACAGAGATAACAATTAGAGTGAGTACAAATCTCAATTATATTATTTTTTCTTGATTATATTAAGAAATCTTAAAAAAATATTGCTTTTTTATTAGTAATGTTTCTGATCATTGAGAAAATTTATCAAATATATATATATATATATAATTTACATTTTGTTAAGTTCTTATTGAAATAGATGATTGTACTTGTAAACATATATAATGGTATAAGAAGAAACTATGTAATACATGAAAGTGAAACGATCATTTTATAATTTGGTTATTATTCTCACATAAGACATAATCATTTTATTTTATTGTAACAAATTTTTACATGCAAGTCAAGAACGAAGAATTCCACTTTTTTCATTAAAAGAATGAAAAATTTTTTAAACGAGCAGGAGATCATTTGAGGAAGAGTTATAACATGTGTCTTTGTATTGTAATTATTTCATATGTTAGTTGATTTTATTACATTAATAGATATAGGATTATTTTTAACTTTTATCCCCTCCGATATAATTCCAGGCTTCATCCCTGCACGTACTTATGTGTTTACATACCCACATGCTTACTTAGACAGCTCATACACTTGCCTATACATGCTTACATACCTATATATACCTACTTGTAATAACCACCCACTACATACCTCCATCCCGCTTACATACCCATATATATGCACATCCATATACATACAAGCCACCGATCTCTTGCATAGCTATGCATACTAGCATCCATACCCATATACTTACTTCCATTGCCGCCGATCTCTTGCGTAACTATTCTCATATACACTTACATTCCCGCATGCATACCTATATACCTCATATACTTACGTATATATCCACATATGGACCACATATATACATGTTACTCATGAACGAGTGGTTTGAATTTATTTTTTCTTTTTTCTGGATTTATTAGGATGTTTAATTATCTTAGGAATTTATAAGTTGTTGAACTAAATGAGTGAAACCGCTCAAATGTAACAACGATTGAGATAATTTAGTTTTGATATATTGTCCTAAATTCTCCTACCCCTACCCATGCACTTGCAAAAAAAACATCTAGAGTCACATGGTGCTATGAGGGGTATTTCGACATGCTAGGCCTATTTAACAAACACATATAGTAGACATTTACTTTCAAATAAAATCGTGATTACATTGCAAATGAAATTATACTAAGAATTGACGCCAAATAACAACCATAAGCACATGAACATTCAAAATATTAATTACACTAACATTGTACACAAATATATAAACCAACATCAACACTTACACACACTGCTACACATATACACGTATATACAAACATTAACACTCACACTTAAAGACACACACATACAAAATGCATTTTCAAATTACATATGACAAGAAAATCACGTATTATTGAAAAAAAATCACACTTCAACTTCTATTTATTATCTACTAAGATAATCTCTCTTATGAATTTCAACAAAGACTACAATGCATTTGGTGATAATATATATATATATATATATATTCAAATACAACCATTACTCAAAATAAAAATTAAACTAATAGATGAGAACATTAAAAGACAAGAAAATATACCTAAAGAACATGAAGATGAGATGGGGGAGATGCTTGTTGGTGGTCAAAGATTGTAGAGGAAGGGATTCTCCACAAGGGAAGATGAAGATTGAGAGGAGATGGTGGGGGAGATGAGGTTGCAAGAGAGAATAAGATGGCAGAGAAAGGAGGAGAGGGTAGTTTGGGGGTGGAGGGAGGAGGATAGGGTATCAGAGAGGGAGGAGGACATGCGTAGATGGATGAGGATGCTCTAGGTCGAGGGAATGCAGGCGGAGAGGGGGTTCAAAAGGGAGATGGGGAAATGAGGTTCTATTTCTGTCATTTGGTATAGCACACATTGCAACCACAATATGTGACCACGTTGTGGTCTCTTGCCCTATTTTCGCATATTTAAGGCTATAATCTAGCCCATCCCCATTATTTGGATCAAGATTATAATTTAAGTTTAGAGACTTATTCTAAAAGAACCATGTTTTGGACCAAAAGTATGAGTTAATTTTTGTATATTAAGTAAATATATTCTTTTCTTCATCCTTTGATTTCCTTGGTGTTACTGCAACTAACCCCTCCTTGGGGTTACTGTGTCGACATTGAGTAGGTACAAATATTTTTTGAATTTTCTCCTAGGAACTACCTTTGTGAACATATCAGGTGGATTATCAGTTGTGTTGACCTTTCTCAACTTGATCTTCTTGTCAGAATGAAGTGACACTTGACATCTATGTGCATGGTCCTCTAATGATGCATCTGATCCTTGGCTAGGCATATCACATTGAGAATGTCACAATATGTGATGGCGTGATCTTATTGTAGATCATTATCTCCAACTAATCCTTTCAGCCAGATACCTTTCTTTGCAGTTTTAGATCTATATACTCCACCTATGTGGTATACAAAGTAACCTAATGTTGTAAGGTATCCTTCCAACTGGTGATGGAACCCCTCCAAGTAAAGACTTAGCTTGTCATTAATCTCATCCCATCGATATATGTAGCATAGTCTGGATTTGAATATCCAGCAACCAAACATTTTGAATCGCTTCTATAAATACGGCCAATGTTAGATATTTCTCTTATATAGTGAAAAATTCGCTTGGTTGTCTGCCAATGCTCCTTTCATGGATTGCTCATGAATCTGCTCACGACTTTCACGACATCAGTTATTGCTGGTCTTATGCATACCATCAAATACATAAGACTCCCAACTGCACTGGCATAGAGAACATGTAACATGTGTTCCTTCTTTGTATTTGACTGAGGTGCAAAAGAAAATGAAAGATGATTATTTGTAATGGACGGAGTTCCTAGGGGCTTTGCTGTAGACATACCAAATCTCTTTAGAACTTTCTCAATGTAGTTCTTATGAGATAAAAAAGTTTCCATTTTGAGTGATCCCTAATGATCACCCCCTCCAAAATCTTCTTTGTTGCAACAAGGCCCTTCATGTTAAACTTCGAACTAAGGAGCATCTTCCGATCATCTAAAGTACTTTTCAGCTTGACAGCCATCAATATATCATCGACTTATAGTAACATATAGATTAAGGACAAGTCCTCCATTGTATTGGGCTCATGTTGAACCCAGTACTAATCATGAAGCTGTCAATTACAACCTAGAAGATTGCTTAAGCCCATACAAGGGCTTCTTCAATATGCACACATGACCTTCCATGCCCTGAAATGTGAATCCCTCTGCTTAACTCATCAAAATGTCCTCTTCGAGTTCGTCATGCAAGAAAGTTGTCGTCACAACTAACTACTCCGGCTCCAAGTTTCGACATGCTACAAGAGCCAGTAGCATCCTAGTGGATGTATATCTTATAATGTGAGAGAATATCTCATTAATAATTTATATATACCTTACTTTTGATTGTATCCCTATCCAACTAGACATGCCTCATGTTTTATGCCTTCACTGCGTGAGACTCCTATCTTTCTCTTGAAGATCAATTTGTAGCCAATGACTTTCCTCCCCTTTGGCAACTTGACAAGCTCCCATGTTTCATTCTTGTGAAGAGACTCCATCTCCTCAATGTAGGGTGTAAGCTCCTTTTTCCCTTATTATTATTATTATTTATTTATTTATTTTAAAGAAAATAATAACTCAAAGAGTTTCAATCTTAATTTCTAAGGTGGAATCATTATTCAACCATCAACCCGTTAAATTAATTATATTCTTAGATAGATAAATGTTACTTCTAAGGATCTTGCATGATTATAGTTTGAAACAAAACATGTTTAAAGTAGTAATTTCAATAATAAAAATCTAAGATCCGCCAAACAGTTTTGATATATTTTACCTCAAATGCACATCTATATTCATATATGTTTTTTTATCATATAAATATATTTGTCTAAGTTTATTTATAATTTATCCATATGCTGACATGGAGCATCTAATTTGGTTATCCTTATCTTTTTTTCTTAATTTTGATTGTGATATTTTTTAAAAACTCATGAGGGGATTTAAATCACATATTGTCATAATGTTGCCATTCAAATTTCGTAAAAAAATAAGCAATATATCGTAACATATTCATCTGGAAGGGGTCAATTCAGCAATTTTGAGACCATCAAATTTTGACAAGCTTGATGGATGGGATATGAATCTTCAACTGAGCTGAAATTTGAATAACATCGTGACAATATGTGATTTAAATTACCCCGGGTGTTTAAAAAAAAATACCATGAAAAAATAAAAATAAAATGGTGAGAGTGGCCCAATTATATTTCCCCATTTATAATTGATGTGAGAATATTTTATGGATTAACTATGAAATAAAAACGTTTAACACGCACATACAAGTTACTTCTTCAAATATCCAGCCCATTTATAATAGATAGATAAATACATATCAACGTCTTACAATTATTGCAACACTATTGATCCACCCTCCAAAGCCCACCTTTCGAAGTTCATCGTGAACCATAAAGTTATACATAAAAATCCAAATCGGTATCTCTCTACAGATGAGTCCAATACTTAGAAAGGGAAGGGAATTTACGACGTCAAGACGAACGTCAGCCCACAGGTGAGTGAGGTCATCACGAACGTCAGCTGTCAGCATCCAATAAATCGAAGAATCTCCGCCGTTTGATTAAAAAATTATACGAATTTTCTAGAGCTATGTATCGTAGGTTGGAACCCTGTACAAGTTAAGAAGAGAATAGAAGATTTTTAAAAATAAATAATATAAGCCGCCAAAACGTTTCTTGATCGTTAAGGCAAATTCGTCGATTCGTATTTCTTCTGGAAGCAAATTAAGCATTGACGTTAACCATACGGATCTGTCTGAAAATTGGTGGCTCTCTCGTATTGTAACTCTTGATAATTCAAAACCCATATACAACGTACTTGGTTTATTAATTATTTATTCAAAATTATATGGCGTCTTTAGTTAAGAGATCTCAACGTGACTTCCAAGTTCCAACCATAAGTTCTAGATTGTAGAAGCGCATGGTTAACGTCGAGATAAATTTGAGTGGATACTAAAAAAGAATAAGCAAGTTTATATTTCTAACTTTTCATATACTGCAATCTGAAGTCCTAGTAAGTGATTTCATATATTCGGGTAGTAATGGACTTACAATTAGGGATAAAAACGAATGAGAATATATTGGTATTTGATCCGCTATCGTGTTCGTTTTATACATATTTTGACATTTGTATTCGTATTCGTTTTAAAATGGATGCGGATATGTATCACTTTGACATTCGTTAATATTTACATTCGAATTCGTATATTTATTTTTGTACATAAGTATAGTAGTAGGTTTATTTATAACTATGTGTAACAACATTTTATGATTGAATTATCCATTGTTGATTTATTTGTTATAAAATCACTATATATGTTATATCTATTTTATGTGTAAACTATCATAAACATATATATTTTAGTTAATATATTAAATATTTATGTTATTATTCATATCCAATTCGTATTCGTATTTATTTTTTAAGGATATGGTAACACATTTTTTACATCTGTTAATATTCGTATCCACATTCGTATTCATATTTTAAAATGGATAAGGATATGATTATACCTATATTATTGTCCGTATCCGACCGTTTTCATCCCTACTTACAATCATCACAACAATTTTTTTAGGGACTATAAAGTTGTGGCAATCGAAAGTTTTAACTTTGTTAATGAGAAAGATCTCTGAGAAAACCGCTAAAAAAAGATTGAACATGTGGGAGGGAAGAGAGAGTCTTATTTCATTAGTTTCTGCTTTCATTTCCCCCGTCTTTTTGTTTCCATACAGCCAAAAATGTTTTAGTTATGGATACGCGATTTATTTCCTCCAAAAAATAGTGAGACCATATATTTACCCTTCTCGTCAGAATATATATCCATATAAATCGTCATCCCTAATGACATAGCAACAGACAATGTCATCTGCTGTGACTTTGAACACTATAAAAAAAGTGCCTTAAGGCAACATATAATTTAATATTCGTTGTCATATCTTCCGCAGTTAAATATATAACAATACATATTATTCATTGGTTACTTCTTAAAATTCACAACGAATAATGATATTCGTTGCTATATTTCTTGTAACGAATCATATAACAATGATTATTTGTTGATTTTTTTCTTCTAATTGTTGCTAAATTTGGCAACGAATAGTGTGAATTTTAATAAATAATTCCACAAAAAATCGCCGTTATATGGAGATCTTTAACAACGAATATGAAATCCGTTGCTAATTACAAGTACGAAATATGATTTGGTATCGAATAGTATTCGTTGTTATATCTCTAACATCGAAAGATATGGCAATGGATTTTTAAATTATTCGTTGTCTTAGGTCAATTTCTTGTAGTGCAAACACAAACCAAACAATTAGATATTTTAGCAGAGAATGATGTAGAATGCTTTTGTTATATCATAAACACCTTTCTAATTTTCTTAATTGTTTATTCTTTGTTCACCTATAAAAAGTGATAGAAAGGAATGACAAATGATCGACAAATTAGATATACTAGTAAAATGTGCAATCTGGTCTTTTTGTTCATCATAATGCAAATAAAAAAACTACATTTAATGTTGGGAATATGTATGAAATTTCAATTATATGCTCCATTTGCAACGCCTATGCATATTTTAGTTGACATTGATGCCAAAAACACCGTGATTTTCTTCACGTGGACAATATTTAGGATATCAGAAATTAAACAAATAGATGGTATAAATATACTGTTAACTTTAATCTTTCGTGGAGCTAACAATGTTTGATAGCCCTAAATAAGTCAAAATTAACTCAAAATGCCACCAAACAGATATGAGAGCGTATACAACCGGGTCAAAGTTTATTACATTATTTACTTACGTGAAATACAGTGCTAATTGAATCGAATCATTCAACATCGATTGAGATTTGTTTAATCAAAATTTGAAAAAAAAGACTTGTTAAAATAAAACAAGCTAAATATGAATTTGACATGTAGATTTCACTACACATGAATCGAATTTGAATTAACCGCCATTAGTTCGATAATTACTCGATTCGATTCAAAACTCACACGTATAATTGTATTAATTGAAGAATAATATCCTATATTGAAAACATAGAGTAGAAAATACCAGCCATATATTAGTAGGAAAAATACATGTTTAAGATTATTATCCCAATTTCACAACCCATGTTTATCTTCATGTCCATGATTTCCCATTCCCACCTTTTCCTTGTCATTCTCATTCTAACCCAAAGATCCATAAATAATAGGGAATACAGTGGTAGTCCCTCTCCTTGCACCTGGAGATGATAGCTACAATACACCAAGTTTCTCCTCGACATATGCCGTGGTTCGTGGCCTATCAATATTTTTCCTCGCCCTTCTCATTGTATTGTTATTCTTACATGACAATCCGAAGCGGTGGTTGTTGTCAAGATAACATTGATCATAACGTGAGTCGTCCATGAGCTCTTCTCACAATCATGCAGGTTATTCTTTTGGATATCCAAAATCTGGTGGGATTCATGGCTTTAGTTTTTTTGGATTTTTTACAGTTGTGTCTCTATTAACTTATGCTTATACCCTTCCATTTTTTGGAATATTAATTATATCCATGCTTTCTTGCTCTATTATCGCTTGCGCCCATCTATTTGTTTAGACTAAATCGATTTATTCAAATAAGGTGCAGGTAAGAGGGACATGATTGGAAACCTCAGCTCCTCTACCCCCTACCTTCTCCCCAACCCCACAACCTCCGATCTCTTCCTCCTCCCACCCCAATGCCCACGACCTCCTCCTCCCCCAAGACCCTCCATCCATGAACTACTCCTCCACCACCCCACCACCTCCAACCTCCACCACCACACAACCACCCCCATCTCTGTTGTTGTGACTTGAAAGATGCATGGAAGTACATGAAGGGGGCAACTGGTCATCTTTTTGTTGTGTGAATGGGGATGGAAAGGTAGACCTCCTACAGGCAGCGCAAAAAGGAAGAGTGGATGGAGCTCTGGTGGCTCACAATGGTCACGACGGAGGGTCTAAGCTCCTTTTTGCGATTCATGATAGAGATAGGAGAAGGAACTGACGAACTCCCTTTGCACTGCAAGAAAAAGGGCACGAGCTTATATGCCCGTCCCAACTGTGAAGCATCGGAGATGGGTGGTCAGAGGCTCCGCATGAAGGTGTTGGAACGAAGCTAAGTCCTCAACCGCATTCTTATTCGAGGATGAGAGGACATATGGAGAAGATAGAGAGAAGTGAGGGATACTGGAGATGGTGAGGAATGCTCGAATTTGATGGGTTCATATTACAAGAGAAGGAGCAGAATTGGCACAGAATAAGGAAAGAAAGTAAAGGAAGAAGGAAAAGGAGGACAATGAGGAGGAGGAAGAAGAAGAGATGAGGAATATTACCTGAGATAGCCAATAATTGATTGGAGTAAGGCTCGGTGTTGCCACCATGGCAAGGAAAATCATACTGCTATAGTTGAGCGTTCAGGACTAGCGCGAAGGGGTGCACATGAGGTCAGGGGAGGAGGGTGTGGGCGATTGGGGCGGCTAGGAGGTGACAGAGGAGGAGAGGAGGTGGGGGTGAAGATCTCAACTTCTGTTAGGGAGGTGTGGATGTACAACTAACCTGAAGGATATACGTGACAAAAATGCGAGAAGGCAATGCTACAATTGATATTCTAAAAAAAGAAGAGGCATACTAATATTGCAGAAGTCAAGAGACAACAAAAAACCCTAGCTTTTCAATATTGATTATCATCATGGCGCATAAAATGATCTCATAATATTAAGTTATTTTGTTGGTATTTTAGTTATTTCAAATAATACTATTAGTTTGCGCTATTTTCCTATAATATATTGGTCTTGTTAACATGCAATGTGTTCATTTTTTTGTCAATATTATCTCCCTTTACTAAGCCTTACCGTTATATTTTAATATATATTTATTTCATCGTAGAAAAACGAGTAAAGTAAGATTGCAAAAGGCATGATAAATGTATTAAAATAGGCATTTTCTCCATTACCTATAATACGTGATCTCAAAGTTTTTTTACTTATCGAGGTTATCTATATTTGAAAAAAGAATTACAAAATAAAAACTTCTAAAATATAAGATGATTTCAACAAACTTTAGGACATTAAATAACATTTCAATCTAAAAATAAAATCAATCCATCTTGAATATTCAAAACTCAAAATGAATCAGATTCGAATTCAAATTAATGAAACATTTAAAGTTCAATTGGATTGGGATTCAAAATTTTATAATAGATTAAATCCGAATATTAGTGGATTTAAAAGTATTCAATTCGCTTAGCACCCTTAATGCCATAGGAATTACACAATATGAAATAATCACATGTTCATCCGCGCATAGATGCCATTTCTTTTCCACATGTTCTTCGCCTGCATTACTGAATATGGTATGAGTGGGTTATCAACGTGTTCAAATTCACATATACAACAATATTACAATACATAGGCCTGGCCGCACTTTTCAAGACTCTCTTCTGTTGACTAATTTATGCAAAACCCAAACAATTTCAATTTTTACGTTGAGACATCAAGTCGCGGCATTCCGATGTTCTCTTTGTATTAAGTTATGATACTTCGGGAAAAACATAGTCCGCAATGCCGAGTAAACGAAATATGGTAAAAGAGCAGAGGTGGCTACAGCAAGAGTAGTTAACCAGTAGAGTGGGCTAGATAGACATGCCTCGAGGAATACCCGGTATGCTGTGGTGGAGAATGTGGGAGGTGTCAACCCATATACTATCAAGAACAAGTACCAGAAAAGGATGCTGCCCCAGATGAAAAGATGTTGAATCCATGTAAAGTAGCTTATGAAGAGAGCCATCTGACAATTTACGGTCCAAACGACGGATGTGTACAAGGTGACACCGAAAAGTGCCAATCCCGGTTCACGGCCATGTTTTTGGAAGGCCTGAGGTAGCAGGGAGCTCGACGTCAAGTAAAATACTATCACCGAGCAGCAGATCCCATTGAACATCCAGCTAAGTATCCTGGGCCAGCTGAAAAACAAGTTCTTCACGCCATCCTGATGAAGCAGAGGATACTGCATGACATTTAAAGAAGTAAGCACGGCCGCAGACTAACAGAAATTTAGCGATGCTATAAACTTCAAGAACAGCTATGGAGAAAATGGATTTGCAGCTCCTTGAGAAGTATCATTTCATGTCTACCAGGAGCAGATGTAACTTTATCCAGCTAGAGAGAGCAAATCCAATGCGGTTTTTAACAACAGTCAGCAGCCGAGATCACGGCCAATAATTTGTGTGATTGCATCAAGGCTCATCTCTCAGTTATGAGTGATAATAAGAGTGGAAATTTCCATACCTTAAGACACAGCCTTGCTGAGAGGTCTTTGTCGAATATACCAAGAGCAATCACCGGAAGCGATGTAAAGAAGACGCTATAAACTGATACAAACCAGTCATTGTATGCTGGTTGTGCTGAGAAACTTGAATGTGCCTCAAACCAGAAGAGGGTCAAGCCAAATGTGATGTTCTTGTAGAAAAAGTAGCATATCTGAACATTTTCAGATGCACAGAAACTTTTTAATAAAAAAATATACTCCCTCAATTCTAAATGGCTAAATCGTGGAAGATATAAAACATACAAATATGGATATATGCACACACACACAAGTAGGCGCTTAAATTTTTTGAACCTACTTTACACCCTAACCCCTAGACTCTTAATTCATTAACACAACGAAGAAACTCAATCGCAAACATAACATGAGGTTTGGATTTTACAGACCGTATTATGCAAGGAGGCATTTATTTTGCATATTCAAGAAAGAATGCTAACAAAAAAATAAGGGATATTTACCCCAAGACCTTACCAACTTTGTAAATTACCTTCTTGACCTTTGAAACAATATAATTCCCCCCTCGACTCCGTAAACTTGCTAACGCTTACCCCATGAACCCTATAGGTTAATCGGTTTGAAGCTCGTGGGTGTTCTTGAGGTAATTTACAGAGTCGATGGGGGTAATTACGTTGTGTAAAAGGTCGTAGAGGAAATTTACAAAGTTTATAGGGTTTGTGGGGTAAATATCCCCAAAAAATAAAGTATACACACAATACATTCCCAAGTTTCACTTAAACCCCCCTTTGTCAAGCTGCTCCTACCTTTTCCAGTAGCACCACCCTCCCTGCTTCCCTACTAGAATCTTATATCCCATGTTCCCTCCCCTCCGCTAAATCCGGATCTGAATACCCCCTATCATATCCCCCTCATGATCCGTCTTCTCCTCCCCTCAGGCTTTGCTCAACATACTTCTAAAAGATGCCGGGAAAGGCAAAACCCTTGAACTATAGTATGAACAATCAAGACAATTACTTGTCCACCTTGTTGTCGAGATTTGGTGATATTGAAGAAGTTTGTGTGGAGGATTAGATCAAGAGGAGGTGGACAGGTCAGGATATGTGGTTTAGGAGATGGTAAATTCGGAGTTAGACAAGGATAACTTGGTGCCTTCTATCGCATGGGTGATAAAATGAGGGCGTCTTATGGGAGTGTTGGTAAGGCGGCAGGTGCTGAAAAATCATAACGATGAAAGATTATGATGTTTCTATGTCAAAAAACACCGTGTGTTTATACGTCTAAAGAGAACGGTGTTGCTGAAAGAAAGCACAGTCACCTTCTTGATGTCACATGTACACTCCTAATACAAAGTTGTGCCCCTCATTCATTCTGGGGTGATGAGGTTCTCATGGCCTGTTATCTTATTAACTGCATGTCATCATCAGTGCTGGGGGAGAAAGTCCCTCTTTCACTTGTGTTTCCTGACAAGGAGTTGTTCTCTCTTAGCCCTCGTGTTTTTGAATCTGTTGCTTTTGTCCATCGGATGTCTCCAGGGTTTGACAAGCTCTCTCCAAGGGCTGTCAAATGTGTCTTTGTTGGGTACTCCAGAACTCAGAAAGGTTATCATTGCTATGATCCGCTACATAAGAGATATTATGTCAACACATATGTCACTTTTTTCGAGTCTGTCCTGTATTTTTCGCCTACAGGTGACAGGTTGACTCCTTCAGATTCGGATGATAAGGTCTACACTCCACCGCCGCCCATGCGTCAACCACCTTCCTTACCACCTCCTCCATTACCACCTCCATCACCACCATCAGTCCCACCACCATCTATTATTCCAATTCATCCATTACCTCATCAATACATTCGACAGTCTGCTCCTGCACATGCTCCTGGTCCATCATCCAGCATGCCCCATGTTTGTTCCGATAGTATTACTTCTAACGATGGGTTTAATAATGATTCTCAGCAGGGCTCCTCTACGAATGATGTTGACAGCAGGATGACATGAATGATGATGATGATGATCTGGATTTACCATTGCTATTAGAAAGAAGCAGTGTTCCTGTGCATCATACCCAATTGCCTCTCATGTCACCTTCGAGCGTATGGCTGGTGATTTTGGAAAGTTTGTAGCTGCCTTGAACACCGTGGCTATCCCACGAACTTACAAGGAGGCGTTGACAGATAGTCGATGGCATTTAGCCATGGAGAAAATGGAAGCTCTACAGTCCAGAGGTACATGGAACCTAGTACCTGCTCCTTCTGGGGCATCGTTAGTGAGCTGCAAATGGGTTTTTAGAGTGAAACAAAATGCAGATGATAGCATTGATCGATATAAAGCCAGACTAGTTGTAAGAGGCTTTACACAGACATATGGGGTGGATTATCTGGACACTTATTCCCCCATTTCATGTCATTCTACCGTAAGGATTCTTTTATCTGTTGTGGTTCTTTGAGATTGACCTCTTTTTCAACTTGATGTCAAGAATGCCTTTCTCTATGGTGACCTTCAGGAGGAAGTCTATATGCAGCAGCAACCAGAGTTTACTGATGAGGGGGAGTGTACACAGGTATGTAGACTTCATAAGGCCATATATGGGCTCCAGCAGAGCCCGAAAGCATGGTTCCAAAAGCTCTCAGATTTGTTTGAAAAGCACGGGTTCAAACACTCCATTGCAGATCATTCTCTTTTCATACAGAGGAGTACCAGAGGTACGACTGCTATTATGGTATATGTTGATAATATTCTCATTACAGGAGATGACCTACAGGAAATAAGGATGACTAAAGACTTTCTAGGTCGGGAATTCATTACCAAGGACCTTGGAGTTCTCAAATACTTTATGGGACTGGAGTTTGCCAGGAATCAGCAAGGACTAGTAATGACTCGGAGGAAACATGTCACCGATGATCATCTGCTTAACGTGTATGCTTGGGTGTAGACCTGCTACTACACCTATGGATCCAAGCATGAAGCTGTACGAGAATGACACTGAGAAGTAGACAGGAGAAGGTATAAAGAACTGGTAGGAAAGCTTCTTTACGTTATGATCACCAGATCAGATATCTCATTTGCAGTTAGCGGAGTTAGCCGGTTCATGGAGCAACCACGTAAGGTACATATGATGCTATACAGATGATAGTAAGATACCTAAAATCATCTCCAAGTGCAGGTCTATTATTTAGAAAAGGCAAGTCGGTCACCATCTCAGCATACGCAAATGAAGATTATGCAGGGTGCCCAAAGGATAGGAAGTCCACCACAGGCTTTGCAGTATATGTTGGAGATTCTCTTGTCTCATGGAAGAGCAAGAAACAAACTGTTGTGGCCAGGTCTAGTGCTGAGTCGGAGTATAGGGCTATGGCCCAGACTAGCATAGAAATGATGTGGGTCCGAGCTGTTCTTATAGATCTACACATAGAGATTCCTCTTCCCATGTCACTGAAATGTGACAATCAAGTTGCTATATTTATTGCAAATAACCCAGCATTTCATGAACGCACCAAGTACATCGAGGTTGATTGCCATTATATACGTGATATGATTCAGAAGGGTTTTATCTCCACATCTCATGTCATCTCAGGGACCAGACTGTAGACATCCTCAGCAAGGCCTTACTCCGAGGACCTTTTCAGAAGTGTTCATCCAAGCTGAGCTTGATGCTCCATCTCGAGGGGGAGTGTAGAGATACATTTGTGTTACAATCTTTCTTTCTTGTTTCTTGGGTTGTTTCTTAACTCTCTTTATTTATGTATACTTTATGTAATTTACACATAGGCTACTCTCCTATATAAGAGAGCATACGGTTATTGGAATAAACAGATTGATCATTTTTCCAATAGGAGTTATTTTGCGTTTTGTTATTTATTGTCTTTCTTATGCAATTTACCTTATAGGGTTTCTCCTCTCTATATAAGAGAGCCCTATAGCCTCTTAAATAATCAATCTATTCATTTCCTTCCACACTATCCATATTAAATCGTCAACATAAAAAACAATATAAAAAGCATAACTCTACTCAATATAACATATAAATAACATCACATTAAATTATACACAATCCTCGCAACCTTCCGAACATCCCATATTCACAAGCACTATCCATCTTACAAACCCTTTCCAAGGGGTTTCCTCCAATCCAATCTTTGAGATACTCCACTTCAAATCATACTCAAAATTACGGAAATTCTGATCAAGTTGTCAATGAAGTTATATGGTGATAACTAAACCGCTATCAGTTTAACAAATAATTCTGTGTTGCATGATCGCACCAAGTATGTAAAAGTCGACAAACATCTCATTCACAAGAAGATCAATTCTAGATAACTTCACCTTCCATTTATCAAGTCTGATGACCAACTACCCGCATATTTACCAAAGGTTTTCCTCATATGATGCGAGTTCTGGATAAGTCAGGTGTGACTGACATCTAGCCCAACTTGAGATAGATTTTGGGTATGGATCCAGTTAACATAAATTCCATATATAATGTATCTATCCCACATTTAGTTTAGTGAAAAATCTTAGTCATTCATAAGAGGTCGCGGTAAGCCATCGTTCCTGCAGTTTCTCACTCATAGAAGAGGATTTCCACAGATCGGTACATCGTGTGTGCTTGTGAATTGGAATTCTACAATACCATGATCCTACATGCACCTTCAGCTCCATTTGTTGTAGAGAACAGCCATTGTTGACTTTCTATACAACAAAATGTTAACTTCACTACAGGATAGACAATTTCCAGCTGGCGATCCTCCAAATTTTACCCGGCCCAAGCGAACTTACATATACAAAACTAGTGAGACAATAAAAATAATTGTAATAAAACAAAGCCCTTTCTATGCTTACTTAGACCATCCACACGGATTCAATGCATCCAATCGGATCTAATTTTCTTGGTCATACCCAAATTCAGATATTCATAGGCACGATTACATTTAATAACCAAAAATGACTTCTTAATCAAAGAAATAAACCGTCAAACAAAATTATTATACTATAACAAAATTGGTCTCAAGTGATGATATATTTTCCTAAATAAGCATTTTTCATCTTCCAACTTTACCCGCAAATAAGGGATTTCTTCAAGAAAAAGGAAAATTCAAATGGAAACTATTTTATTAGCTTCAGATAAGAAAGAATTTTTACCATGGATGAAATCCGCCTGTAGCACCAGTGACCATGAACAAGTATAAGGCGTTCCAGATAACGAAATTGAGCTATGGCAAAATCACTGGACATTACAGCCTGGGACAGGAAATAAGACGTATTGATATTACACTTAGATAAATCAAAAGCGCATTGTATGTGTTAGAGAAAGTAGCATTTATATATTTCTTATTTGTTTTTCTCAAAAAAAAAAATATTTCTTATTTGTTTATTTGTAATTGTAGAGATAGTTCTTATTATTATTATCTTTTTGGGTATCTTGTCATTATTTCTTTGTCTTTTATAGACCACTGTGTAATTTACCCTTAAGGTCTCTCCCTATATAAGAGAGCCTAGGGTTTTCTGAATAATCTATCGAAAATTTTCTCCTAACATGGTATCAGAGCCGCCTTAGGGCTCTCCCTACCCGCCGCCCTCTCCCCACCCGCCGCCCTTTCCTCGGCGCCGATCTCCGGCCCCCCACCCGCCACCCCTCCCTCCCCAGCGAGTCCCTCCCCGCAGCCCCTCTCTCCAGCCGCCACCGGTTCCCAGGCGGCCCCCAGCCAGCCACCGAAGGTTCCCAGGAGGCCCCCCAGCCCGCCGCCAACCCATCCCAGGCGGACCCCCTCGCCGCCGACCGTTCCCAGGCAGTCCCCCCCTGTTGCCGGTCCACACCGCGGCCTCCCTGCCACGCCGCCACTTCTTGGGCGGGCTTCCGTTCCAGCCGCCATGGCTATAGGCGGGTTCCTTTCTCACCGCTAGCCTCCTAGGCGGCCTCATCTAAGCCGTGCCCTAGCCAACCTCGTCTCTTCCGTCGATATATGGATTTGAGTGTGTAACGTCTACATACGCACTCGAATCCGATGCAGTTTGTGTAGACATTCATTACCTTGTCTACAAACCCTAGTTCTTCTCCAGCGGCAGTATGTCATAATCGAAGGTCGATATGCCCTCCACCGGCGCATTCAAAGGTCCTGCGCCAATAGTGAAGATGGACGGGTCTAACTATGAGCTCTGGGCTATGCAGTTCATGAGCCTCATGAAGTCGAATGGTAAGAAGCACATTCTTACCGAGGATGAGCCCGCAGAGAAGACAGGGATATATGCCTCATGGGAGGCTGATGACTCCTACGCAAAGGTCTTGTTGTCTGGTACATTGACGATGGAGATTGCTAATGACGTCCTCCATCAACCCACTGCCAAGGCGATGTGGGATATTCTCGATGCTACATATTCGCAGGTGCGAAATGAGACCAAGATGTTGCAGCTTCAGCATGACATTTTCACAATGAAGCATAGCGGCAGACCTCTCCATTCCTTATACACATCCCTAATAGGGATGTTTGAGAAGTTATACAGTACTATCCCACTCATTGCCACTCCTGAACAGCAGAAGACGTTTCGGAATGCCACCATGGTGGGTGTTCTACTTGCAGCACTTGATCTTGAATATGACGCCGCCCGGTCTCAGATCCTAGTTGATGCAGTTATTCCTCCAGTGGAGGATGTTTACAGGAGACTCAGTCGCATTCCAGTTTCCTCCAGCTCTTTTACTCCACCCCCATCAGCGATGGCAGTCTCGCGTGGGAGAGGTGGCCCGTCTTCTGGTCGTGGTCGTGGACGTGGACCCCAGGGAAGGGGTGGTCGCTTCAGTCAGACATGCTCCTATTGTCACCGCACAGGACACTCGGAGGAGGCATGCTATTCTAAGCATGGGTTCCCAGCATCGGCACGTGTTGCAGAGCATTCTCAGTCCCCATTACCATCTACTGCAGATAATCGATTTGACGAACTTGTGGCACGTCTTCGAGATATTATGCCACTTTCATCTGGTGATTCGTCTGATGGTCCTTCAGATGTTGCTGCTACAGCCTCTGCCAGTTCATCTGCAGCTGCTAGTACCTCAGGTAGATCTACTGCATTCACACCGTCTCATGATATATCTGACTGGGTTATAGATTCGGGAGCCACACATCATCTCTGCCGAGATAGAGACAGACTACAGTCCTACAGGGACATTCCTCACGGCCGTTCAGTGCAGATCGCAGATGGTACTCATTCACCCCTTGTTGGACAGGGGGAGGTCTTCCTATCCTCCACTATGCACCTACAGAATGTCCTACATGCTCTTGAGTTCTCAATGAATCTGTTATCTATTAGTCAGATTACGAAGGATTTGCATTGTCGTGCTATATTTGACCTCGTGCTATATTTGACCCGTCTTCTCTCATTTTTCAGGACATACTAACGGGCAGGGTGATTGGCTGTGGCTCTGAGCAGAATGGTCTATATCGGCTGGTTCGGGATTCCTATGCTGGCGTCTCCTCTCATTCTGCCGGACCAGTTTCTCCGTACATCTGGCATCTCCGTTTTGGTCACCTTCCGCTCCAGAAAATGCGCCATCTTCTGCCCCAGATCTCTCCTAGTTCGTCTTTTCGCTGTGAAGCATGTCAGTTGGGAAAGCATCAAAGGTCGAGCTTTCCATGTCGTCAGAGTCGGAGCAGTAGCTCCCCATTCGAGTTGTTACATATAGATATATGGGGTCCGAGTCGTGTACCCGATCATCAGGGGCACAGATTTTATCTTGTAGTAGTGGATGATTTCTCTCATGTGTCATGGGTCTTTCTTTTGAAGAATAAATCTGAAGCAGGAGATGTGATCAAGAATTTAATTAATGAAGTGCACAATGTTTTCTCTTCTTCAGTCAAATATGTTCGGACGGATAATGCCCTAGAATTTTGCACACGCTCACTTTCTCAATTTCTTTCATCAAAGGGTATTATTCACCAAACCACTTGTGCATATACATCACAGCAAAATGGTGTGGCGGAAAGAAAGCATCACCATCTCTTGGATATTACTCGAACCCTGTTGATTCAGAGTTGTGCTCCTATTTCTTTCTGGGGGGACGCTGTTCTTACTGCATGTTATCCGGTCAATCGAATGCCATCCTCTGTTCTTGGTGAGAAGATACCTATTTCTCTTATTTTTCCAGACAAGGAATTATTCTCACTGACTCCACGTGTCTTTGGTACTGTGGCATTTGTTCATCTTCTATCTCCCGGACTTGACAAACTCTCTCCTAGAGCAGTCAAGTGCGTCTTTGTTGGTTATTCCAGGACTCAGAAGGGCTACCGGTGTTATAATCCTATAAATAAGTACTCCGTGAGTGCTGATGTCACTTTCTTTGAGTCTGTCATGTATTTTTCTCCTGCAGGTGACAGACTGGTACCATCCACTACCAATGATGATGTCTATGTTCCTCCACCACCTACTTGGAGTTCACCTGAGTCTTCCCCTGTTCCTGCCTCCACGCCAGCACCACCACCACCACCTCCTCCACCACCACCTCCTCCTCCACCCCTTCCACGGCCCCTCATTTCACCTCTACCAAAATTCTATACGCGTCGGTCAGGTCCTGCTCAGGCTACACGTCAGCCACCCATCACGCCTCAGGTATGTTCAGATGGCATTACTACTGGCGGGTCAGATTTGGTACATGTGTAGCATTCTTCAGTACAGGAAGACACTAGACCATCCAGTGCAGCAGATGATGATCTTGATGTTCCGATTGCTATTCGGAAGCAGAAGCGGATATGTGCCTCTTATCCATTTGCCTCACAGGTTCCGTTTCACCGTCTCTGTTGACGCATATAGAGTAGTGCATGTACCTCTTCGTTATTTTATTTTTCAGTTGTCTACTTTATGTAATTTACCCATAGGCTACTCTCCTATATAAGAGAGCCTAGGGCTTATGGAATAAAACAAGCCATTCATTTTTCCCAACATGGTATCAGAGCGACGATCCTAGACCGAAGTTCTCGAAACCCTAACCCTAACCCCACCACACCCGCCGGCCTTCTTCTTCTCGCTCAATCGGCGCCGCTCGAGCTCTGCTCCATCGCTACTGCGCCTCCGAGTGCAGCACTCGTGTGCTGTGCGCCTGTGCACATCTCCTCCGTGCATGCCTGCGCGCCTAGCCTCCTTACAGCGCATGTGCGTGCATCCTTGCGCGTGCTGCAGTGCCTGTGAGTGCATCCTTGCGCGTGCATCTGTAGCGCATCTCCAGTG
Source organism: Ottelia alismoides (assembly GCA_037367405.1). NCBI lineage: Eukaryota > Viridiplantae > Streptophyta > Magnoliopsida > Alismatales > Hydrocharitaceae > Ottelia > Ottelia alismoides. The sequence continues at coordinate 332,232 of JAZKJV010006360.1, read as the reverse complement.
CGCGCGCTGTAGCATCCTTGCGCCTGCGCCTTGCACGCGCATCTCCAGTGCCTCTGTGCGCCCCCTTGCATGCGATGTAGCATGCGCGCGTTGTAGCTCCTGTGCGCCATCACCTGTGCGCGATCATCTGTGCGCACCAGTAGCGCATCTCCAGTGCACGCATACCCTGCGCGTGCATCTTCTCGGTGCCTGCGCGTGATTCCAGCACGCGTGTAGGGCTTAGCACGAACATCTTCATGGGGATAGTTGCTTGAGGTCTACACATGCAACTAATCCCGTCTATGTCATTGTAGACGAAGCTCATTTTCTGTCAATCGCTCCAGTCTTCCATCTCCAGTATGTCAGAAAGCAAGGCTGATATCCCATCTATTGGCGCCTTTCGTGGTCCAGCGCCCATTGTCAAGATGGACGGTACAAACTATGAACTGTGGACAATGCAATTCATGAGTATGATGAAGTCAACAGGTAAGAAGCACATTCTTACCGAACCTGAGCCTGCAGAGAAGACTGGAGTCAATGCCTCATGGGAGGCCGATGATGCATATGCCAAGGTTTGGCTATCTATTACGTTGGCTATTGAAATTGCCAATGGCATCCTACATCAACCCACAACCAAGGATATGTGGGATATTCTGGCGGCAACCTACTCTCAGGCGAAGAACGAGACGAAGATTCTGCAACTTCAACATGATATATTCACAATAAAGCAGAATAGTCGTCCTTTACATTCTCTCTACACATCACTGAGAGGGATGTTCGAGAAGCTCTATAGCTTCATGCTTCTTACTGCCACGCCAGAACAGCAGAATACATACATGAATGCGACCATGGTGGGTGTGTTCCTGGCTGCACTTGATCCAGAGTATGAGGCGGCACGATCACAGATTTTGGCAGACTCGACTATTCCTCCCATGGAGGAAGCTTTTCATATATTGAGTCGGATCACAGTTCCTTCAACAGATGCGAGTCAGAATTCTTCAGCCATGGCAGCAAACAGAGGTCGCGGATTTCATCACCAGGGCCGTGGACGTGGACCTCGTGGAAGGGGTGGCCGCACTAGGCCAACATGCACCTACTGTCACCGAGTTGGACACAATGAAGATACATGCTACTCGAAGCACGGATTTCCTGCATCCGCACGAGCTGCTGAGCAGATAGAGCCCCCATCTGCTGCTACTTTAAATCAACAGTTCGACAATCTTGTTGCCCGTCTGAGGGGCATTATTCCACCATCTGGACCAGCACGGACTGCAGAGAGTCATTCTGATGTCGCTGCTTCTGCCTCTGCGTCTACCAGTACCTCATGTAGTATACTTGCACTGAACAGTAGTAGATCAGATACTTTACCATGGATTATGGACTCGGACGCTACACATCACCTATGTGGCGACCAGAGTCTGCTTTCAGGATACACTCAGATCCCTCCAGGTCGGACAGTAGTGATTGCCAATGGCACTCATTCCCCCATCACTGGTCAGGGGGAGATTAGATTGACATCTTCTATGCAGCTCAAGAACGTGCTACATGTACCTGATTTTTCAATGAATCTATTGTCAATTAGTCAGATTACGAAGGATCTACATTGTCGGGCAATTTTTGATCCATCTTCTTTGATTTTTCAGGACATCCATACGGGCAACGTGATTGGTCGTGGCTATGAGCAAGGAGGCCTCTACCGCCTGAATCAGACTCCTTTTGTTGGATCCTCATCCTCTTCTTCTGGACAAGTATCAACCTTATTATGGCATCTGCGTTTTGGTCATTTACCGCTTCAGAAGTTGCGTCAAGTTTTACCCTATGGTCTCCCTCACACACCTATTCAGTGTGAGGCGTGTCAGTTGGGAAAGCATCACAGGTCGTCCTTTCCCAGTCGTCCAGGTCGGAGTAGTACCTCCAAGTTTGAGTTATTTCATATCGATGTCTGGGGTCTGAGTCGTGTACCCGATCATCAGGGACACATATTTTATATTGTATTTGTGGATGATTTCTCTAGAGTGTCATGTGTGTTTCTGATGAAAAATAAATCTGAAGCAGGAAATATCATTGTCTATTTTCTGAATGAAATACAAAATGTTTTCTCCACATCTGTCAAGCTTGTGAGAAGTGATAATGCTTTAGAGTTGTGCACCAATATTCTGGCCAATTACTACTCCTCAAAAGGGATTATTCACCAAACATCTTGTGCTCATACATCTCAACAGAATGGGATTGCTGAAAGAAAACACCGTCACCTTCTTGATGTCACAAGATCACTTCTTATACAGAGTCAGGTTCCCTACTCCTACTGGGGTGATGCAGTTCTCACTGCATGTTACCTAATCAACCGTATGCCTTCGTCTGTCTTGAATGAACAGATTCTGTTTTCACTTTTTCATCCTGGCAAGGATCTGTTCACTCTTACTCCTCGTGTGTTTGGGTCGGTTGCTTTTGTCCATCAATTGTCGCCTGGTACTGACAAGCTCTCTCCTAGGGCTGTCAAGTGTGTCTTTGTTGGGTACTCCAGAACTCAAAAGGGGTACAAGTGCTTTGATCCTATGAATCGGCGGTATATGATCAGTGCAGATGTTACATTTTTTGAATCTGTTATGTATTTTTCAGCATCAGGAGACAAGCAACTACCATCTATACCACCTGAGGCCATATACATGACACCACCACCTCAGATGTCGTCACCATCACCACCACCTCATATGCCATCACCACCACCACCACCACCACCACCGCCGCCGCCGCCGCCGCCTATCTCACCGCTACCGTTCCATTATACCCGCAGGCCTCCTCCAGCTCATGGTCATGACTCGTCAACTAGCTCGCCTATGGTATGTAATGAAAATATTAATGTTGATGGATCTGACGACATTTCTGAGCAGGATATGGTGCAGGAGCCAGATGAGAATACAGTTGATTTGGATGTTCCCATTGCTCTACGGAAGTCGAAGAGGAGCTGTGCTAAATATCCATTATCAGCAGTCGTGTCTTTTGAGAGGCTATCTGGAGATTTCAGGTCGTTTGCTATGGCACTTTCAGCTATAGACATTCCACGGAATCATCATTATGCTCTGCAGGATAGTAGATGGCGGCTAGCAATGGAAGAAGAAATGGCGGCACTTCAGTCCAGAGGAACTTGGAGTTTGGTTCCTATACCTCCAGATGTGAACCCGATGAGCTGCAAGTGGGTGTTTACCGTGAAGCACAATGCAGATGGCTCCATTGACAGGTACAAGGCGCGTCTTGTTGCGCGTGGCTTTACACAGGCATACGGGGTGGATTACCTTGACACATTCTCGCCTGTGGCACGTCATTCCACTCTTCGGATCTTGTTGTCAGTTGCAGTTGCTAGAGACTGGCCGCTTTATCAGCTGGACGTGAAGAATGCATTCCTATATGGCGATTTGCAGGAGGAAGTCTATATGCAACAGCCACCTGGTTTTACTGTTGAGGGGGAGTGTTCCAAGGTATGCAGGTTACATAAGGCCATCTATGGCCTTAAGCAGAGCCCCAGAGCGTGGTTTCAGAAGCTCTCAGATCTTTTTGAGAAACAAGGATATAAACGCTCCAATGATGATCATTCCTTGTTTGTACAGAAGACGGCTAGAGGTATCATTGTAATCATGGTTTATGTTGATGATATCTTGATTACAGGAGATGATGAGCAGGGCATTAAGCAGGCGAAAGAAAGGCTGGGAACCGAATTTGTCACCAAGGACTTGGGAGTCCTTAGATATTTTCTGGGGCTGGAGTTTGCTAGAAATCCATATGGATTAGTAATGTCGCAGAGGAAATATGTTACAGATCTATTGAGTGAGACAGGTATGCTAGGGTGTCGACCTGCTACGACACCAATGGATCCCAGCATGAAGCTCTATGATGATAACACGGAAGAGGTGGACAGGAGAAGGTACAGAGAACTGGTAGGCAAACTACTGTATGTCACGATCACTAGACCTGATATATCATTTGCAGTGAGTCGTGTGAGCCAGTTCATGGAGCAACCACGTCAGGTCCATATGGATGCAATACACATGATTCTGAGATATCTAAAATCATCTCCAGGTGCAGGCTTGCTATTTAAGAAGGGAAAGGAGATCTCTATCACAGCGTGTGCTGATGCAGACTATGCAGGATGCCCCAAGGATAGGAAGTCCACCTCAGGATTTGCAGTCTATGTTGGAGATGCCCTAGTCTCGTGGAGGAGCAAGAAATAGACAGTAGTAGCTAGATCCAGTGCTGAATCTAAATACAGGGCTATGGCCCAGGCTAGCACAGAAATGATGTGGGTGAAATCTTTACTTACAGATCTATGTCTTGATATACCGCTTCCTATGATGTTGGAATGTGACAATCAGGCCGCCTTGTTCATTGCAAACAACCCAGCCTTCCATGAGAGGACCAAGCATATTGAGGTTGATTGTCACTACATACGTGACATGATTCAGAAGGGGTTCATTGCTACATCTCACATCACATCAGAGAATCAGACTGTTGATATATTCACCAAGGCATTACTTCGAGGCCCATTCCAGAAGTGTGCGTCCAAGGTGAGCATGATTGATATCTATGCTCCATCTTGAGGGGGAGTGTTGACGCATATAGAGTAGTGCCTGTACCTCTTCGTTATTTTATTTTTTAGTTGTCTACTTTATGTAATTTACCCATAGGCTACTCTCCTATATAAGAGAGCCTAGGGCTTATGGAATAAAACAAGCCATTCATTTTTCCCAACAGTCTCACTGGTGACTTTCAGAGATTTGCCTCAGCCTTGTCTTCCGTGGATATACCACGGACCTACCAGGAAGCTTTGAAGAATGATTGCTGGAGATTAGCTATGGAAGAAGAGATGAGTGCCTTGCAGTTCCGTGGCACATGGTCATTGGTTCCTGCTCCTCCCGATGCATCCATTGTGAGCTGTAAGTGGGTCTTCACAGTTAAATATCATGCAGATGGTACTTTGGATCGGTACAAAGCATGTTTGGTCGCTCGTGGTTTTACACAGACCTATGGCGTAGACTACATGGACACTTTCTCTCCAGTGGCGAGACATTCTACCCTTCGTATTCTCTTATCTGTGGCCGTGGTTCGTGAATGGAGTATATCTCAACTGGATGTCAAGAATGCCTTCCTGTACGGGGACCTACAGGAGGAAGTCTACATGCAGCAGCCACCTGGGTTTACTGCTGAGGGGGAGAAGCAGATGGTCTGTAGACTTCACAAGGCAATATATGGCCTCAAACAAAGTCCAAGAGCATGGTTCCAGAAGCTTTCCAACCTTATTGAGCAACATGGATTCAAGAGGTCAAATGCAGACCACTCGTTGTTTGTCCAGAAGTCATCGGCAGGTACGGTTGTCATTATGGTCTATGTGGATGATATTCTTGTTACAGGAGATGATGTTTAGGGCATAGAAAGGGCGAAGGCATTCCTAGGCCGTCAGTTTGTTACAAAGGATCTTGGAACCCTAAGATATTTTCTGGGGTTGGAATTTGCAAGGAATGCACAGGGCTTGGTGATGACCCAACAGAAGTACATTACAGACTTCCTGATTGAGACATGCATGGATGGATGCAAACCGTCAAGTATTCCCATGGACCCTAGCATGAAGTTGTATGATGGTGATACTGATGAAGTAGATAAGAGGAGATATAGAGAAATGGTGGGAAAACTCCTTTACATTACCATAACTCGTCCAGATATTGCATTTGCAGTAAGCAGGGTGAGTCAATTTATGGAGCAGCCAAGACAAGTTCACATGGATGCTATACACATGATACTGAGGTATCTGAAGTCTTCTCCAGGTTCAGGGTTGCTATTCAGAAAGGGCACAGATTTATCTATCTCAGCGTGTGCAGACGCCGATTATGCAGGATGCCCTAAGGATAGAAAATCAACCTCAGGGTTCGCAGTTTTTGTTGGAGGCTCTCTGGTTTCTTGGAAAAGCAAGAAACAAACTGTTGTGGCAAGGTCCAGTGCCGAATCTGAATATAGGGCCATGGCTCAAGCCAGCACGGAAATGATGTGGGTTCGATCCGTACTAGAAGATCTACATGTAGCTGTGCCTCTACCTATGAAGCTTCAGTGTGACAATCAGGCAGCCTTATTCATTGCCAACAATCCCGCTTTTCATGAAAGAACCAAGCATATTGAAGTTGACTGCCATTACACTAGAGACTTGATCCAGAGAGGATTGATATCTACTACACATGTGAGCTCAGGAGATCAGACTGCCGATGTATTCACCAAGCCATTGCTCAGAGGACCTTTTCAGAGATGTTCATCCAAGCTGAGCATGATAGATATCTATGCTCCACCTTGAGGGGGAGTGTAGAGATAGTTCTTATTATTATTATCTCTTTATGTATCTTGTCGTTATTTCTTTGTCTTTTATAGACCTCTGTGTAATTTACCCTTAAGGTCTCTCCCTATATAAGAGAGCCTAGGGTTTTCTGAATAATCTATCGAAGTTTTTCTCCTAACAGTATTCTTAGAAATTAGCATTTATGTATTTCTTTTTTTTCTTTGTAATTTCTCCTCTGGTTATTTTCCCTCTAAGGTTTCTCCTCTATATAAAGGAATCCCATGACCACACAATAAATAAGTCATTCATTTATCTCCACATAGTATCAGACCAGAGCCCTGAGACCGTCGAAACCTTAACCCAATGTCAAGCCTCTCCATGCACAACCCCTCCATGCCGCCCTCCCCTCCGTGAGATGCCCCATCACCGCACCGCCCTTCCCTTCAAGTGCCACCCCTTCCTCTCGTGCACCCGTGCCCAGCGACAATGAGCAGCCACATCACGCACAATGGCTCTTGGCAGTGCTCTCAAGGTATCATCGGGTACCCTAATCTTCCTTGGGAATCATGTGGCCAATGGCGGTCCCCGAGTGCTCATTCGGCGACCCTCCTAGAGTCGCTTGCATGGCCACGCCTCCCACGAGACTTCCAGTGGTCCATGTGGTCTAATTTTGGGGTAGTTCGATGCGATTTCAGACTTTTAAATCATCTCACCTGCCCTAAAGTGCATCCGGAGTTGATGGAAGAGGCTGCACTCCGAGTTTGAACACACAATCTCTTTCCTACATGATTGTGTCAACAAAATCAGACTATTCTACACTCGTTCATCATGACAGTGAACAAGGTTGATGTAATCTCCTCTGCATCCTTCGAAGGTCTCGCACCCATCATCAAGAAGGATGGGACCAACTATGAACTATGGGATATGCAGTTCATGAGTATCATGAAAAGCAACAACAAGGAATACATCCTGAAGCAACCTGAGCTAGCTGACAAGACTGGGATGAACGCTTCGTGGAAACAGAGCAACGCATGGGAGCGTGTATGGCTCTCTGATATCCTTATCACATAAATAGCTAATGACATTTTACATCAGCACAATGCCAAGGTAATATGGGGCATTCTCACCTCCACATTCTCAGGTGAGGAATGAGACGATGATTATTAAGATCCAGTGTGACAACTTTATAGTGAAGCAGGATGGTCTTCCACTCCATGCATTATACTCTTGGCTCAGGGTATGTCTGAGAAGCTTAATAGCTTCATTTCTCTGAATGCAACTACCGAGCAATAGATGACATCCACGAACGCCACGATAGTGGGTGTGTTTCTCGTGATACTTGATCCACAGTATGATGCTGCCCCCAGCCAGCTTCTCACAGGTGCTTTTATACCTCCCATAAAGAAGGCCTACAACTGATTGAGCACAGTGCTTCCTACAGTTACTATTCAAACCTCCTCTATGATGGTCACATCTCAGTGATCTCACAGTAGAGGAGGTTCGACATAGCTTAAAGGACGTGGTGTTCATGGCAGAGGAGGTGGACACAATTGCCAACAGTAAACATATTGCAACCGTCTTAAACACTCAAAGGATACATGCTATAAAAGTATGGTCGCCCTGCTTATGCATGTATTGCTGAGCTAATTAAGCCTTGGACTACTTTTGTTCATTAGTAAGTATGATGATCTTGTCCCCGAGGGGGATTATGCCTCCCTCCAACAGTTATATTAATGCTCCTCCGATCACATCTGATGTTCAGCATCTGTCGGTACGACCTCAGACACAGCTTATGCATTTATCACTAGTCATAGAGCAGATATTTAAGAGCGGATCATTGACTCTGAAGCATCTCACCATCTCTGCGGAGTCAGAGCACAATTTACATACTACAATTCAGTTAACCCTAAGAGATATGTAGTCATTGTCAATAGGAAGCATTCTCCTATTACAAGATAGGTAGAGGTTCACCTGACACCATCCTTGCATATACAGAGTGTGCTATATGCACTCGACTTTTCTATGAATTTATTCTCTATCAGTTAGGTTACCAAGGATCTGAATTGTCTTGATATTTTTTACCCGACTTCTCTTGTGTTTCAGGATATACTCACGATAGGTTATTTAGATGTGATCGTGAGCAAAGAGGTCTCTACATATTGGTTCAACCTCCTTATTTTGGCAAACCTTCTATTTCGACTAGATCAGTCTCTCCGTACATGTGGCAACCTCAGTTCAATCATCTTTCTCTGCAAAAGTTGTGTAGAGTCCTCCCGTAGATTCCTTCCCATTCCACTTTTTAGAGTGAGGCATGCCAGCTTAGGAAGCATCATCTTACAAGTTTCCCAGCCCGTCAAAGTCGTATATTTTTTTTGAATTGTTGTATGTTGCATTTTGATATTTGGGTCACAAATATCAAAATTGTTGAAATAAAGTTCTTGATCACTAGGGAGGGACACATGTTCTATCAAGTTGAGATTGATGATTTTTCTAGACTTTCTTGGATTTTTCTGTTGAAAAAAAGTCTGAGGCTGGTTATACTGTGCAAACTTTCATTGTTGAAATAAAGAATATTTTTTTGATATTCTTAAGAATGTTCGCTCTGACAATGCCTTAGAGTTTTGTACTATTCAGCTCTCTCAGTTCTTCAGGTCCCTTGGCATCCTCCATCAGACTTCGTATGCCGACACGTCGCAACAGAATGGTGTTGCAGAGTGCAAAACCCGTCATCTTCTTGATGTTAACATGACTCTCTTTACATACAGTCATGCTTCTCGCTCTTACTGGGGAGATTTCCTCACTACCTGTTATCATGGTTTTAAAAGGCGGCGCCTCGAGGCGCAAAGGCGTACGCCTCGAGGCGAGGCGGGCCCAAAACGCCCCGAGGCGCACGCCTCAGGTACATCACAAGAGGCGTACGCCTCAGCCTCGCCTGAGGCGCTCGAGGCGTGAGGCGCTCGAGGCGAGGCTAAGGCGTAAGCCTCAAAAAATCGTATTTTTTTTATTTTTTGCTTTTTTTGTAAAACCGAAGGGTCGAGGGGTGTTCAAAGAGAATTGATCGCTTGAAATAAGCGAAGCTCCATGATCTTGTATACATCATGTTCCATTTGCATACACCTACGCATACTATTTCCATTGCACACAGATTTGAGTTTGAATTGTAATAAATATTGCACACAGCGAGACCCTCGTCTTGTTGGGGTATCATATGGCAGGAGGGGATGCATACGGTTCTCCAATAACGTCTAGCAAGACAAATGGTTGGGATTCAAGGTATGTTGGTATTTTTTTACTTCGAACACTAAAAACTATGGTTTTTATTGTACTTTAGTATTAAGTATAGACTTTAATTCAATACTCATATAGAATTATTGAAGTTGGAATTGGAACTTGATATTCCATATATTAGTAGCTTAGTATTACTTTTTTTGAACTACAATGCCTTCACGCTTATGTATTGTATCTTTTACTAGTGTTAAACTATTCTTAAATGTGTTTTTGGGAAAACTTAATATTAAACTATTCTTAAATGTGTTTTGGGGAAAACTTAATATTATCATATACTTTTTTCAATGTATTTTGCTCTAATTTTAATTTTTTCCAAAAAAATGAGGCTTACGCCTCGACCGCCTCGAGGCTTACGCCTCGCCTCAATTTTAGGAAAAACGCCTCGGACCGCCTCGCTCTTTTTTAAACCTTGCCTGTTATCTTGTCAATCGTATGCCGTTCTTCATGTTAAAAGAAACTTCCTTATTCGATTATGTTTCCCGATAAGGACCTCTTCACTCTAACACCTCATTGTCTTCGATTTTGTGGCTTTTTTCATCACCTGACTCCTAGCCGTAACAAACTCTCCCCTAGAACTGTTACGTGCATCTTTTTTGGCTGCTCCCGGAACCAGAAGGGATACCGATACTTTGATCCTATCACACGGAAGTACTATGTCAGTGATGGTGTCATATTCCTTGAGTTTATTATGTACTTTTCCCCCACGTGTAATAGGATGACTTCATCTGAGTCCTGCGAGGAGGTCTACATTCCACCACTTCCTTCACCTCCACCTCCTATCATGCCTCATATGGATCAGAATTTCCCCCGTGTACACATTCACAGGCTGATTGCTATACCCCATGCTCCTATGCCTTTCTCATCATAAAGCAAGCCCTAGGTAAATTCTGAATATTTGGCTTCCATTGATGGCATGGTTGATATTTCTATACAGCATGAGACTTTACTGATGAGAGTGTGCTCCTTAGGAGATTATGGTACATGAGACAGATTATTCAAAGGATCTTGATCAACCTATCATGCTTCAAAAGAGGATGCGTACATGTGCTACGTATCTTCTCTCATGGCATGTTCCACTGAGTTGTCTATCAGAGGATTTCAAGAAGTTTGTGGTAGGATTGTCAGTTGTTACGATCCCACACACATATCAAGAGGTTGTACAAGACAGGTAGTGGCGTCTTGCTATAGAGGAAGAGATGGTTGCACTCCAGTCACACAACACATGGAGCTTGGTTACTGCTTTAGCATGGGCTTCTGTGCTTGGTAATTGGGTTGTTTATAGTGTAGTAGAGAGGATATGATAGTGTTGATCACTACAAGGCTAGATTTGTGGCAAGTGGATTTACTCCAACATATGAGGTGGATTATCAGCAAACTTTCCCTCATGTGTCACATTCTTTTGCTCTTTGGATCCTCCTCTTTGTTGTTGTGTTACGAGACCGGTCCCTCTCCCAACTTGATGTCAGAAATGCTTCCTTGTACGGCAATCTGTAGGAGGAAGTCTATATACAGCAACCACATGGGTTTACTACTGATAGGGAGTATCAAAAGATATGCACAGTGTTGCAATAGTCGGCCGACTATCCCAAATACTCAGTCCGACTATGCGGTGCGGGGGGGTCCCCGACTGAATGGACCTCCATTCGGTCAATAGTCGGCCCGACCGAATAGTCGCCTGATTATTCGGCCGACTGGCCTGACTATTAGGCCGACTGGAGTTTGACTTTTGATTTTTTTTTATTTTTTTATTTTCAATTTTCAGTTTTTATGAGCTACATTTTACCACGGTATCATAACAAATGTCAAATTCTATATATCTATTATATTGATTGGTACTTTTATCTTGGATTCATGTTAACTGATGACCATATATGTATAAAAATATAAGGATATATGTATTATGAATAATTTTTATATTAAAAAATACAAAACCGAATAATTCCGAATAGTCGCCCGAATACCGATTATTCTCTATTCAGTGACCCCTCCGACTGAATACCGAATACCGTCTTCTGCAACATTGGATATGCATACTTCATAAGACTATGCACGGCCCTAAGCAGAGTACCAAAGCATTGTTTCATAAAATCTCGGACCTGATAGAGCAGTATGGCTTTAAGAGATCGGTTGTAGGTCACTCATTCTTTGTAAAAAAGATATCACCAAGTATTATTGTCATTTTGGTATATGTTGACGACTTCATTATTACAAGAGATGATTTATAGGGATTCACAAGTCTAAGGAGTTCCTTGGACAACGTTTTGTCGTCAAGGACCTTGATGAACTACGATACTTCCTTGGACTTAGCTTTGCCAGAAATCAGATGCTCAGACAACTATTAACATGGTGGATACCTCAATAATAACATCGTGGGTACCTCAATAATATGCACAGCAGACACATAATGCAAAATAGAGCTAAGGAGGACTAAACCCCCACTGAAAGAATCCATGTCTGGCTGGTGAGAAGGCTGTAGGTGGGCCAAGAATTTGGATAAAACTTGTCCAACTGTGGCGCTTGTGATAAAGATATACATTTGTTTTCGTGTGCCCACTTTCTTCAATTTGGAAAGCTATGATTTCTTGGGGGTTGAGACCACTTGATGCTTTTTTGGAAAGCTTCTCATACAGGTTTAAACAAGGATGGTAGGAATCACACTTAAAGAGGGAGTTAAGATAGATGCCAACCCATGATGGCCTTATGGGCTTTGTGAAATTAGAGGAATGTTATGGTATTCAAGAATGAGAGAGATGTCCTCCGCAATATTGCTAGATAAAATTTCCATGTGTGCATAAAACAGCAAATAGAGATTGTTAGCAAGCCCGTTGGCATCTTTAACACTGCCATCTTAAATAGCTTGTCTACAAAAGAAAGCTTGAGAAAAAAGGAACCTGCATTCCCTCAACGCCACTGATGCCGACCCCAATATCAGCTTCTTGAAGCATCCCCACATCATTAGCTCCATCACCAATAGCCAAGGTAGTTTTTTGGGAACCCTTTTTCACAAGTCTGGTGACCTGCAAAATCAGAAACATCAGATACATGACCCTCTGATAAGGAACCGCACTAACAGTCAATGCATATATTTAGTAGGAGCAATCACCAATGCTTTCTGTTTTGGAGATGTTCGACAGCAAATAACAGATGCACATCTGGTTGCAAGATCCAAAAATGAGCTTTCCAGATCGTCCATAAGAGCGAAAGCAAGAGATTTACCATCAATTATAAGAGCAAAACCTGTTGAAGTTCCTCTTGCTGAATCTATTATTTTTATTGCATCTGCAATTTGCTTGTTAACACTTTCAGATGATGCCTATCATATTGAATATATTGTCATGATACATAATTCCACAAAGTTATTGTCCAGACTGATAGATATTATGTACCTTTGCAATAGCATGTTTATTTCTTTGTTTCTCTAAGGCAAGGATATCTGGTGCATCCAATGTAATATTAATCAACCTCATGCCTCTTCTTAACAAGTTACAAGAGTACCTGCATTATCCCAGTCCGGTCAAAACTTGACTTCATTAATTATAAAAAAACAGGACAGCATTCAGACCATCATGAAGCAAACCCGATATTAATGGCAGTTTCCATCTTATCTCCGGTTAAGACCCAAAGTTTAATTCCCGCTTGAGCAAGTTTGTCAATGCACTCAGAGACCTAAAAAATAACAAAAGAACACACAAATATTGTTCATGGGGAGGGATGCATATATTGACATAATTTGCTCCAATTTGGTTTTAATTTTTAGACAAGTGTAGATACTAACTTGCCGAATCGTAACATCCATATTTATCATTATTATAAAGATGAGATCAGTAGGATCACATCTTTGGAAGAAATAATAATCAGTATAGTACATATAGAATATTTCGACCCACCGATGATAATTTGTTAAAAAATATTGAAATAGGGTAAACTAAAACTAGATGCATCAAATCTTGAGATATTACATACCTCCATCTGAAGTTTCAACTAATGTCATGAATGCATGTCTTTCGTGTATATATATTACTATTTGCATCAGGCATACCATTTTCGGTCCTGCAAAGCATGCATATTTAATGATGACAGAACCTACCTCTTTGTAAGCTTGTAGCTAGATTTCATTTTTGGAATATGACGAACAACCCTAAGAAGCAAACAAGAAGGAGAAGATGTTGAGATATTACATACCTCCATCCGAAGTTTCAATTACTGTCATGAATGCATATCTTTCGTGTGTATATATTACTATCTGCATCAGGCGTACCATTTTCGGTCATGCATAGCATGCATATTTAATGATGACAACCTACCTCTTTGTAAGCTTGTAGCTAGATTTCATTTTTGGAGAATAACGAACAACCCTAAGAAGCTAACAAGAAGATGTCACATCCCAGGACCTAAATAGACTTCGGGTGATCTGTCTAGTAGCGAAAGATGCTTGAATCGTGCAAGTTATAGATGAATACAAAAGAAGGAAGTAGAGGAGACTTTGAAGGTTATGAGACCTGGAAAAGGTGTAGGACCTGATGACATTCCTATAGAAGTTTGGAGAGTTTTAAACGTGTGATCGAAAGAAGGTTGAGGCAAGTTTCCAAAGTACAAGAAAATCAATTCGGATTCATGTCAGGTCACTCAACAATTGAAGCCATCCACTTGTTGAAGAGAACAAAGGAGATTTATAGATTTAAAAGGAAGAACCTTCATATGATTTTTATTGATTTGGAGAAGGCTTAGGATTCTGTCCCGCATGAGATATTGTGGAGAGTTTTGGAGAAGAGACAAGTACTTGTCCTATACATTAACCTCATAAAAGATATGCATGATAGGGCTTCATCTTGTGCAAGGATACAATCTTGGAAGACTAACTATTTTGACATCAACATTGGCCTGCATCAAGGTTCAACTTTGAGGTACTTTGATTATGGAGGAGTTGACAAGCCACATTCAGGATGAGATACCTTGATGTATGTTATTCGTTGATGATATTGTGTTGATTGATGAGACTACAGATGAAGTAAATGAGAAGCTTGAGGTCTGGAGACATACATTGGAGACTAAAGGATTTCGTATAATTGGCTAAGATGAATATATGGAGTGTAATTTTGATGTAAGCAATGGTGAAGGAATCGAGGCGAAGATTGGTGACGATAACATTCAAAAGAGAGATTCTTTTAGATACTTGGGATTTATTTTGCAACATGATGGGGAAATTCATGGAGATGTTACAAATAGAATAAATGCGGATTGGCTAAAGTGGAGAGGAGCATCTATTGTTCTTTGTGATAAGAAAATACCTTTGAAAATCATAGGAAAGTTTTACAAAGCAACTGTGAGACATGTTATACTCTGGATCTGAATGTTGGCCTGTGAACTATAGACATGTGTAGAAAATGGCAGTAGGAGAAATGAAAATGCTAAGGTGGATGCGTGGATATACACGTAAAGATCGGATTCGGAATGATGCCATCGAAATGAAAGTCGGCGTAGCTCCAATCAAGGATAAGATGCGAGAAAATTGTTTAAGATGATTTGGCCATTTACAAAGGAGGTCAGTTGGTGCACCGCTGAGGAGATGTGAGTTTTGGGATGTCGAACCGACTAAGAGAGGAAGAGGAAGACCCGAGAAGTATTGGAATGAAACTATACAAAGGGATCTTAGTTTTTTGGATCTAAACCAAAGACCCAAGATAGATCTGAATGGAGGTAAAGCATCCATGTAGTCGACCCTACTTAATGTGGAAAAAGGATTTGTTCTTGTTGTGATGTCACACCTCTTTTTTTAGCATTCAACATTAGTACTTGGAAAATAGGCGTTCGGAGTCAATTAGAAGACTGCTCATTTTTTAATCGACTAATTTCTCCTTAAGTCAACTCATATTTCAATCAGTCAACTAACCTTGAACCATATTCTTAACCTTATTGTCTAGTCCTTTTTATTCGATTATGTGGCATACGGATCTGAATAAATCAAATCTGACTCGATTAAGAGTCCAAAAGTTCTTTTAGTATTCAATTAATATTGAATAACTTTAGTTCGATCTGTTAATCACAGATCGAATCACGTTCGAGTGTAATCGACCAAAAGTTGAACGCATCATAATGTATGCCATCGGAAAAGCCGCGACACAAAATCAGAAACCGCAAAACAAACCGAGACCATCAGAAAATTTGTCTCGACGAAATAAGATCAATGAAATCAATCGTTCTTCGATCAGAGGTCGTTTGATATTTTAAAGTCGCAAAATTTGATCAAAAATCAAAATCGTATTTCGTCAACTTCTGTATCCGCCTTGGATCAGAAAAGTATGAAATTTGTATCGTTTGATTACCATGAATAGATGGTCAAAACAAGATATTGTACCTCAAAATTGAAAATGTGAGATGCAAATACGGTCGACTTTGGTTTTCAAATAGAAGAGAGGAAATGTTTTTTTTTAAATCCCCAATTATTTGTCTCTATATTGCATGAATATGAGTTCTAGACTCGTATGAAATCAGATCTTAAAATTTCAATTCAGGAGATCTTTTAGAGTAGAGTCTTGCATGCAAAACCCCAATTTTCATGTTTAAATGTTAAGACCAAGATCTAAACTTTTGGGTAGAAATCAGATGTGCATAAGGACATAGATGGCAACAAAGAGGGGGCTTAGTCGTACCTTTTGAATCCTCTAAGTTTAGAGGATATTTGAGGCTTGATCAAGCATGCAACAACTAAAATAGCTGTTGGACAGGGAAAAAAGGTTGTTGGAGAAGCTTGATCGGCTGCTAGAGAGTTGGGGGTTGCAGCAGCACATCTGGGGGTTGAAGCAGCAGCTCTGAGAGGAGTTAAAGGGCGACAGAGGGTTGCTGCAAGTTGCAGGTGCCTCCCAGCAACCCTCTGCTGCCCTTTAGCTCCTCCCAGAGCTGCTATTGCAGCCCCTAGATGTGTTGTTGCAGCCCCCAGCTCTCTAGTGTAACATCCGGGCCTAATTAAACCCGAGATCGGCCCGATTAAGGTCCGATTAATACAATAAACTTATCATGCAGTATTAAATAACTTAAATCGATCAATTAATCGTAAATTAAGGGCTTGTTTGGTTGCTGGGTTGGACAGGGTTGGGTTAGGCTGGGTTGGGGTGGGTGAATAGTAATATGTGAGGAGGAAGTACCCCTGTGAATAGTAACCAGGGTTGGGCCAACCCTGCCCAACCCTGCAACCAAACAGGCCCTAAAAGTCGTTTGGTCTCAATCTACCAAACGTCGATCGCATTGTAATGCATGCCCGAAAAAGTCATGACGCGAATTCAGAAACCGCAAATCAAACCGAGACCGTCATAAAATCCGATTCGACGAAACGATACCAACGGAATTTACCGTTCGTCAATCGGAAGTCATTTGATAATTTTAAATTACAAATTTTAACCTTAAAGGCTTAAACAAAAAACGTATCTCGGAAATTTCGGGGATTCAAACTCGATCAAAAGTATATCAATATTCGATTCATTTTGATTGTCGTTCAGAGACGATCAAATCGAGATATTGTGCGTCAAAATCCAAGATCCGAAACGTGAATACAGTCAACTTTAAGGTTGTTAAACAAATAGAGTTTTTGTTTAAAAAATAATTAAAATATACGTGTAACCGTAGCAGTCTGCTGCTACTGTTCACAATAAAATATAATGATGATGAGATTTCTGTCAGTAAAAAAATTAATTAATATAATAATGACATCCACCATGCTGACATCAGCATGCTGATGTCACTAAAGATATTAACAAATATATATATATATATATGTTGGAAGAAATGAGTTGATTGTTTATTCCAGAGAACCCTAGGCTCCCTTATATAGAGGAAGCTTATGGGTAAATTACATAAGATGGAAAAAAGAAACTAAACATAACAGAAGAGTACACAGAGTCTAGAAATATCTCTACACTCCCCCTCAAGATGGAGCATAGATGTCGATCATGCTCAAATTGGAAGAATACTTCTGGAATGGTCCTCTGAGCAATGGTTTCATAAAGATGTTTGCAGTCTACTCTCCTGAACTGACATGAGAAGTAGAAATTAAGCCCTTTTCAATCATATCTCTACTATAGTGGCAGTCTACCTCAATATGCTTCGTTCTTTCATAAAATGCAGGATTATTAGTAATGAATAGTGCTGCTTGATTGTCACATTGTAGTTACATGGGTAGATGTACATCTATATGCAGATCTTCTTACACAGCTCGAACCCACATCATCTTTGTACTTGCTTGTGCCATGACCCTGTACTCAGATTCAGCATTAGATCTAGCCACCACTGTTTGTTTCTTGCTTTTCCAAGAAACCAAAGAACTGTCAACAAACATTGCAAAACCTGAAGTAGACTTTCGATCCTTAGGGCATCCTACATAATCCGCATCAGCACACGTAAAAACTGAGATATCTGTTAATTCTTTCCTGAATAGTAGTCCTGCACCTGGAGACGACTTTAGATATCTCAGTATCATGTATATAGCATCCATGTGTACTTGTCTGGGTTGTTCCATGAACTGACTCACCCGACTTACTGCAAAACCGATGTCAGGTCTAGTTATAGTAATATAGAGAAGTTTTCCCACCATCTCTCTATATCTTCTCCTGTCAACATCATCTGTATCACCATCATATAACTTCATGCTAGGATCCATGGGAGTAGTCGAGGGTCAACAGGCAATCATGTCCGTCTCAACAACCATGTCTGTAATATACTTCCTTTGGGTCATCACAAGACCCTGCGCATTCCTAGCAAATTCCAACCCCATAAAATATTGTAGGGTACCAAGATCCTTAGTAACAAACTGATGGCCTAGAAATGCTTTTGCCATCTTTATCCCCTGCATATCATCTCCCGTAAAAAGTGTATCATCAACATAAACCATGATAACAACAGTACCTCTGGGAGCCTTCTGAACAAACAAAGAATGATCTGCATTTGATCTTTTGAACTCTTGCTTCTGAATTGGATCAGAAAGCTTTTGAAACCACGCCCGCGGGCTTTGCTTAAGGCCATATATTGCCTTGTGAAGTCTACACACCATCTGACTCTAACCTTTAGCAGCAAACCCGGAGGTTGCTGCATGTAGACTTCTTCCGGCATATCCCCATACAAAAAGGCATTTTTAACATCAAGCTGAAACAAGGGCCAATCACGTACCACAACAATTGAAAGGACATATAGAGTGGAGTGAAACGCAACTGGAGAAAATGTGTCCATATAATCCACGTCGTACGTTTGAGTAAACCCACGTACCACAAGCCTTGCTTTGTAACGATCAAGGCTGTCATATGCATGATATTTGACAGTAAATACCCATTTACAGCTAACAACAGAAGCTCCTGGAGGAGCAGAATCCAAGCTCCATGTACCCCGCGACCTCAAAGCAGTCATTTCCTCCTCCATGGCAGAATGCCAGCAGCTCTCCTTCAATGTGTCCTGATAATTCAGCGGTATTCCCATGGTAGATAAGGCCACATCAAACTGCTGAAAAATATTAGTGACAGGGATGCAAAAAACGGTCGAAACAGTCGTTTAAACGTATGCGGTGTTTGACTGCATCATTTAACCAAAAGCGGCCCATAAACGGTCGGGCCACATAAATGGCCTTAAACGGCCGTTTAAACGGCCTTAAGCGGTCTTACGCGGCCTTTTAAATGGTCTGAAATATTCCTTTAAGAACATGGATCTACTTTTTTTAAAGGATCATCATTATCCATGACTTTTTGGATTCATGCTATGAATTGTAATTGTTTATCTTGTCTATTTTGACATTTAAATGAAACATTTCCTTAAATTTAACAATATTTGATCTATATTGTGAATCTGTGATTGTATTTTTTATTTATTTATACTTTTTTATTAGTTATATGTATTTAATAATTTTTACTAATTGAAAATGCAAAACCGCATAACCCGTTTAATTTCCGTTTAAACTCCCGCATACCGTTTAATCAGTAATCAGTGACCCTACCGACTGAATACCGTATACCGCTTTTTGCAACATTGATCAGTGAGGCGATGGAATAAAACTTATGAAGCAAGTGGATAAGATGCACGTGTACGCTTTTGCTTCCGTAAGGCAATAGGTACATTCAAATCATCAACAACTGTACTCGCCGGTATGCTATTCTCCTTCAAAGATCCTTGCACTTGCACATCGTCAGACCCATCGTTAGTAATGTTACCTGGACAATCCTGAGGCGTGGTGGATGATTGACGAGTTCCATGAGCAGGGACATGACGACAGGTATAGAATCACGGTAAAGGTGGCACAGATGGATGTGAAGGTGGTGGTGGTGATGGTGGTGGTGGTGGTGGAACAACAGGAACTGGTATGGGAACAGACGGATGCATAGGAGGAGGTGGCACATAAATCTCATCATCAGTAGTGGAGGAAGACAACATGTCACCTGCAGGGGAGAAATACATTACAGACTCAAAGAATGTGACATCGGCACTGACATAATATTTCTTGTTCAAAGGGTCATAGCATCGGTAACCCTTCTGCGTACGAGAGTACCCAACAAATACACACTTGACAGCCCTAGGTGAGAGCCTGTCAAGTCCTAGAGAGAGCTGATGGACAAAAGCAATCGAGACAAAGACACGAGGAGTAAGGGAGAATAATTCCTTGTCAGGAAAGACAACTGAAAGAGGAACTTTCTCACCTAAGACAGAGGATGGCATACGATTCTCCAGATAACATGTCATAAGCACAGCATCACCCCAATAGGAAATGGTGTGCAACTCTGAATAAGAAGGGTCTGAGTGATATCAAAGAGATGGCGATGCTTTCTTTCTGCAACGCCATTTTGTTGGGGTGTGTAAGCATAGGTTTTGATCAATAATGCCTCTAGACAAGAAAAAGTGAGAAAGAGCACGAGTACAAAATTCCAAAGCATTATCCGTACGCATAATTTTCACAGTAGACGAAAAAACATCATGCACTTCATTTATAAGATTTTTGATCGCATCCCCTGCTTCAGATTTATTCTTCAACAAAAACACCCATGACAAACGAGAAAAATCATTAACCACGACTAGATAAAACATGTGTCCCTGGTGATCAAGGACACGACTCGGACCCAAATGCCAACATGAAATAATTCAAAAGGGGAGCTACTACTCCGAGACTGACGACTAGGGAATGTATATCTGTGATGCTTTCCCAACTGACACGCTTCACACTAGAAAGAAGAGCCCGGTGAAATCTGGGGTAGGATATGACGCATCTTCTGAAGAGGGAGATGACCAAATCGTAGATGCCATGTGAATGGAGAGACTGGTCCACTGGACTGAAACGAGACACCAGCATAGAGAGTTCGGACCAAACGATAGAGACCATCCTGCTCGCATCCACAACCAATTACCATGCCCGTAAGAATGTCTTGAAAAACAAGAGATGATGGGTCAAAAATAGCTCTACAGTGCAAATCCTTCATAATCTGACTAAAAGAGACCACAATTGGCAAGGAGGGTCAACATGGAAATGTAATAGACTGGGAGAATGGTGAGGGGAAGCGAGGAGGGAGACACGACGATGGTGGATGGGTGGTCAGCCGCAGGAAAAGGGAAGGTCGTCGCGAGGGAGTAACTAACAAGCACCGGTCCTTCTCCAACCCCTTCGGAAGGGGATGCTTCCGTTGTTGATCACTTTCGCACTGGGCTCGGCAATGCAGGGAGCCCGTTCGATGCTTCCGGTGCTGCGATTTCTCGCACAGAAGCTATACTTGTCCAATGAATCGGAACTGCTCGCAGGAGGCGCGCTGGCGGGGCTCGCGATTGCTGGTGGGCGCAGGTGGTGGACCGGAGGAGGCTCTGTTCCGAGAAACCTCTGATGTGGGGTTGGTTTCGGCAGGGTTGTTCAAAGGAGATATCATTCAACTCTAGCCATGGCGAGTAATCGCGAGGGGCCTTGAAGTGAAGGAGGCAAAGGAATTACTGCGGTGGTCTAAGGAGGGATGGACGATGCTGAGATGGCAAAATCCAAGGGTTGAGGATGGCCTGGTCCAAACAAAACCTTTGAATCGGGTACGACTCAAAGGAATACCGTTTGTTATGCGGGGTCTGCCGACCATGAGGCGTTTGTTGGGAAGTATCGCGGAGGTAATCGAGATCGAATCGTCGGGATGCCGACCTGGCGAACCGATGGACCCTATTATCAAGGTAAAGAGCCTGGTGCCTGAATCGTTGGGTTGGAGGAGGCTCAACATCGCAGGGACAAGCTCACTCCTGGAGATTGCTGGGGTTCCATCATGAATCATTGGAGAATCGAAGGCCCACAAGAACGGAGGGGTTGCCATCAGGCTTCGCCGAAGATCCTTCGCGAAGTCGTATTCCGCATGGGGAAGTTGGAACGACGCTCCCAGAGAGGACGCCCCTTCATATTCCGTTGGTTCAGGGCCTTCAGTGTCGAGGGACCTTTCAACTTCCCATGTTTGGGGCCTCGTGCCGCTAAGCATACCCATGCTGCTACGGATGGAGACAGTCGTCCTGCTGGCATGGATCCGGGTGAGCACGCCATCTGTGGTGGTGGAGCCGACCGTCCCTCTGACGCGGATCCGGGTGCTCACGCCATTAGTAGTGGGCCTAAAGCGCTGGATA
Organism: Ottelia alismoides; assembly: GCA_037367405.1. Taxonomy (NCBI): domain Eukaryota; kingdom Viridiplantae; phylum Streptophyta; class Magnoliopsida; order Alismatales; family Hydrocharitaceae; genus Ottelia; species Ottelia alismoides. The sequence goes on along the minus strand of JAZKJV010006360.1, from coordinate 310,049 downwards.
CCACGGATCCTCTGCCGGACCGCCTTTCAGATCTTGAATGCCGACCCGAGAAACTGGGCACTTCGGGGGTCCGCGGTAGAGACCCGACCGATGTTGATCGGCCCGGGAAAGAAGGCGTGGAGCGTAACTCAACTTTGCCCCATGAGGCATTTTGCTCGGCTCTTGTTGGGGAGGGTCTGGAAGGGAACAGAACTGAAGCTGGTTCGTGGAGCGGGTGGGGATTGAACCTGTGGGAGATCGGAGTGGTTAGCTCCTCGCCGGTGATGGAGCTTTCTGGAGATGGGGATGGGCTTTTCTTGGAAGGAATGTCCAAAACTGAGATCCTGGAGAGGGTGGACGTGCAGGAGGAGAAAGTGGACCGTTCGGATGTAGTGGGAGAAGAGGGCTCGCCTCAGCCTGCTGCCCAGTCCGATGAGCGCAGGTTTACGAAGGGGTGTGAAGACCTCGAAGAGCTCCAAGCCCGTGACGATGGAGCTGCCAGATTCGGAACGTGTTACGTCAGGAAGTCTTCGCACAGGAGGAGATTGAGGAGAGCGGCCTTGCTAGAAGAGGCAAACCGTGTGGAGAGCGATCGATTACAGGTTTATGCTAGCATGGCATGTCAGGACTATCGGAACCGTTTCCGTGTTTTGGATAGGGCAGTAGACAATCGCCTTGGTCTAATCTCGCCTAAGAAGTCAAAGAAGGTGTTATGTCTATGAAGATTATTTCCTGGAATGTCAGGGGCCTGGGAAAGCCTGATAAGCGTTTGGGAGTAAAAAACCATATAATATATGCTAGAGCTGATATCTTTCTACTCCAAGAGACAAAGCTTGCTGCTGGTTCCAATACGATGACAAGAGGACTGGATGGAGGTGGCCGTTTTGAGCTAGCTGAGCGGGAGGCACAAGGCACGTCGGGAGGGATGTTGTCAGGCTGGAGGAAGGATCTCTTTGATCTTCTTGATGTTTTGATTTCTCAGTTCTGCTTATCTACCTTGCTACAAAGACGGTCAGATGGGATGGACATTCTTGTCACGAATGTGTATGAGCCAAACAATGCTGAAAAGGGTACGCTAGCTACAGAACTTGAACAGTTAAGCAACTCAGTGGAGACTGGCATATGGTTAGTTGGAGGTGACCTCAATGTCACCTTATCGTCCTCAGAAGCATGGGGGGGGCGGACCCTGGTTCGGAGGAGTTTAGAGGGTTGATTCACCGTTTAGGCTTGTCTATTGTTGATGCCGCTGGCTGCACTTTCATGTGGCGCAATGCGAGGTCGAGGTCACGACTGGACAGATTTATGATATCTCCTGACTATGCGGAGAGGTTTCCTCTTGTGCGTGCTTGGGCCCTTCCGCGCGTTCTTTCTGACCATACGCCGATTCTTTGGTCGTCTGGTGAGGAGAGATGAAACAGGTACTTCTTCCGCTTCGAACGAGCTGGCTTTTGGAGCTGGGTTTTTGCGAGGTGGTGGCGGGACATTGGAGAGGGGTAGCAACTGAGAGCTCGGCGGTCTCGAAGATGGCGGCCAGGCTTATGTCTTTGAGATCTTTCCTCTCATCCTTCGAGAAGGAGGTCAGGGCAAGGAGGAAAGCAAAGAGGATGAACGCCCAGATTGAGGTGCCCAGACTGGACGGTCTGGATGACGATAGAGGCCTTTCTGAGTCAGAAGTCAAGGCTCGTCATAACATCAAGGGAGGAGCTGCTATTCGAGGACAGGAAAGAAGAGGCGGAATGGAGACAAAGATCCAAGCAGAAGTGGCTTAAGGAGGGGGACGCCAATACGAGATTCTTTCATTCTATGGCCTCGAGGAGGCAGAGAAGAAACTTCATCCATGACATAGAGGTTGCGGGTGTACGAGTTTCGGGCGAGGGGGCAATTGGGAGTGCTTTGAGAGGACATTTTGTGGAAGCCACTCAAAGAAGAAGAGGGAGCAGATGGGGTTGGCTGGGGACCATGGTCGAATCCTTGTCGGATGTGACGACGGAGGGAATGCTGGCTCCATTCTCGGAGGAGCTGAAAAGGGCAGTGTGGAGTTTGAACGCGAATGGGTCTCCTGGTCCGGATGGCTTCCCGGTGTTGTTCTACCGTAAGCTCTGGGACTTGCTAAAGGGGGACATGGAGGTTCTGAATGAATTCAGGGAGGGTAACTATGGCTTGGAGAAGATCAACCGTTCTCTTATTTTCCTGCTGCCCAAGAAAAACACCCCAGTGAGGGTGGAAGATTATAGGCACATTGCGCTTTCAAATGCAATTTACCTTATAATTGCAAAAGTTTTGGCTAATAAAATGAAGTGGGTCATGGACTCCATGGTGCTTCAGGGGCAGTCTACCTTCATCCCTGAGAGGCAGATGGCGGATGGTATGGTGATGGCGTCTGAGATTTGTCTCCAATGAAAATGGAAGAAGGTGAAAGGAGTCCTATGGAAGATCGACTACTCCAAGGCTTATGATTGTGTAAAATGGAAGTTCCTTTGGCAATCCTTGACGAGGACAGGCTTCCCAGATAAGTGGGTAGACTGGATGAAGAGATGTGTCACCACCTCGTCCTACTCGATCCTGGTGAATGGAAAATCAGAGGGAGGTTTCTTCCAACCGCAGCGGGGTGTGAGGCAGGGTTGCCCGCTTGCTCCTATGTTGTTCGTCCTGGTGGTGGATGCTTTAGGAGTTCTTTTCAGACAGGCCATCGAGGCAACTAGTGTGAGGGATTTCGCATGGATGACATCTTCATCCCTCTGTTACAGTATACAGACGATACGGTACTCCTTTTGAGCGGCACGGTAGCTCAGAACTCTAATGCGGCGCAACTAGTGGACATTTTTGGGCAGCTTTCAGACTTAGAGGTTAACAGGAGTAAGTCGGTGATCATTACATTTGGGATGGACGAGACGAAGCGCCACAACATTGCGGCGATATGTGATTGCGCCTTGGGGAAGCTTCCCATCACTTACTTGGGACTTCCCCTGGCGGTAGGGAAACTAAGGAATGCTGATTAGGAAGAAGTGGTGCAACGGATAGAGCAGAGACTGGTAGGGTGGAAAGCAGTCACTTTATCTAGAGGGGGGAAATTGGTCCTCTTGAAGAACGTCCTCTCGGCTAGTCTTCTACTCTACTAGAATTATGTCGGTTGGAGTTAGGAAGAAAATTGAGTCCTTGATGAAGAGATTCTTCTAGTCCAATGGGAGGCAGCTTGGTCTAGGGATGCATCTGGTTAAGTGGGATGAAATCGCGAGAGGGCGCAAGGAAGGCGGTCTGAAGTTAGGGATATTGAGTGTATGAACAGGGCGCTCATTGCCAAATGGGTCATCCGCGTCTAGCGTCCCTCAACGTCGCTGGCTGCTAGATTGTTAAGGAGGGTCTATGGTGTGGGTGGAGATCTTGTAACGAGAAGAGTTCACTTTGAGTCGCCGCTTTGGGCCTGTATTCGTGAGGTCTTACCCCTGCTGTCACACAGGCTATGCCCCAAGGTGGGGGATGGGCACCTTTTCATATTCTGGTGGGACGACTGGAGTGGAGAGGGTACGCTGGAAGCTAGATTCCCGCGTCTCTTTTCCTTGGCGGAGATGAAGGATGCTACGATTTTGCAGGTGGTAGGACTGGGAACATGGTCACCGACATTTCTAGCAGATCTCTCCGATCAGCGATTGGACGATTTCAAAAGGATGCAATCTGATCTCCCATCCCCTGGGGAGTTTTCGGGGGATAGGGATCATTTTCAGTGGATGGATAACAAATTCTCCGTGAAGAAAGTAGGAGCTTGACAGAGAGTTATGCCAGGACATAAACGTTATATGGGCGGCAAAGATCCCGAGTAAAGGTTTTCATGTGGTGCTTGAGAAGGAAACGCTTATGCGATAAAGCTTGAAGGGGGGGTTGTTGGGCCTGACAAATACGTTGTGTGACAGATGCGGGGAGGCGGAAGAGGATTCGGACCATTTGTTTTTCAAATACCCGACGTCGGTACGAGTATGGAGAGAGGCTGGACTAACATGAGTGGTGAATACGAACACTTCGGAATTTTGGAGATCAATTAGATTGGTCGGCGGTAACTCTAATGATGACTGCTCAAAACCATTTGCTGTGCTCTGGGCCATTTGGGCCGGAAAAAATGAAGTGATCTTCAACAACCAGAGGTTTTATGCTCAGAATATTTTGTCACACTGTAATGCAATTTTTATTTTTTGGATCTCACAGTAATGTACTCTAAATCTTTTTTAATGAAATCTTTTCGGAGGTGACCCCCACAACGGGGGATCACCCTATTTACTCTCAAAAAAATCTGACTAACAGATAATAAATTCATCAAAAAATCTGGAGCATGCAAGACATTCTGGAGACGCATAGAGAGTGTCAAACTGATCTACCCCTGTCCAACGATTGGGGAATGAGTCCCATCTGCTATCACTACATATCGTCCCGGTAGAAACTCCCTGTAGGATGTAAGTTTATCTTTATCTCGACAAAGATGATGTGTCGTGCCAGAGTCCATAATCCATTCTGAAACATCAGATCCATGATAGGAAGTAAGGGCATAAGCACTACCTGAGGTGCTAGCAGTCGCCGACGTACCGGCAGAAGCTGAAGTAGCTACGTCCGAGGAGCCTCTCGGAGATTCAGTAGAGGCAAGAGGCATGATATCTCACAGCCAGGCAACAACATCCTCAAACCTTTGGTCTGAAGTAGATGTCTGTGGAGATGCAACATGCTCGGCTACCCGCGCCGATTCCGGAAACCCATGCTTAGAATAGCATCTCTCCTCCGTATGACATGGGCGATGACAGAATGTGCAGGGCTGACGAATGCGGCCACCTCGACCACGAGGTCCACGGCCACGGAAAGAAGCAGAGGCTCTTCTGCCTCTTGAAGCTACCATCGCCGAAGGAGGCTGAGTAGTAGCAGAAGATGGGACTGTAAGTCGGCTGAGTCTGCGGTACACTTCCTCCACTGGGGGAATAGTGGCATCTGCAAGAATCTGCGAGCGAGCAGCATCATATTCAAGGTCAAGTGTCGCTAGTAAGACCCCCACCATGGTTGCATTCTGAAACGTCTTCTGTTGCTCGGGAGTTGCCGTAAGGGGAATGATGCTATAGAGCTTCTCAAACATCCCTCGCAAGGATGTATATAACGAATGCAGAGGCCAGCCATTCTGCTTCACCGTAAATATGCCGTGCTGGAGTTGAAGGATCTTGGTCTCATTTCGCATCTGCGAGTATGTCACTGCAAGGATGTTCCACATCGCCTTAGCAGTGGGCTGATGGAGTACATCATTAGCAATCTCCATCGTCAGTGTGCCTGAAAGCCAAACTTTGGCATACAAATCATCGGCCTCCCATGAGGCATAAACCCCAGTTTTCTTTGCCGGCTCATCTTCGGTAAGAATGTGCTTCTTACCATTTGACTTCATGAGACTCATGAACTGCATAGCCCAGAGCTCGTAGTTCGTCCCATCCATCTTGACAATGGGCGTTGGACCTATAAAAGCGCCTATGGAGGACATGTCGATCTTGTTTTCTAACATGGTTGCCGGAGAAGAAGAACTAGGGTTTGTAGACTAAGAATCAAATGTCTACATAAACAACCGAGGATTTGAGTGCATATGTAGACTTATGCACTCAAATCCATAGGAGAGAGAGGGGAGGGGGTTGGCGGCGGCGAGGAAATGGGAGGGAGAGGGTCGGCGGCGAGAAAGAGAGGTGGCGGCGGAGAGGGGAGTGGCGGCGGGGGGTGGTGGGGGAGGACAGCGCCGGCGATGGAGAGAGAAGAGAAGTGGCGAGGTCAGCGGTGGCGGCAGGAGATGGCGAGGCTGGGGATGGCGGCGGTGGTGGGGAGGGCGGCTAGGGTTTTGCTGGTGGCTCTGATACCATGTTGGAAGAAATGAGTTGATTGTTTATTCCAGAGAACCCTAGGCTCTCTCATATAGAGGAAGCCTATGGGTAAATTACATAAGATGGAAAAAAGAAATTAACATAACAAAAGAGTACACAGAGTCTAGAAATATCTCTACAATATATATATATATTGAAGAGGAAGGTTCCAGAAAGGAACCTTCCCCTTCCTTCTCTTTTCTCTGTTAAGCCCAACGTGAAAACCTCTTCCCCACCGCCTATTTTCAATTCCAGAATTTCACCACTCAATCTAATTCAACAGCCAAATTCCAGTCTTTACAATTCTCAAATTTCAGATTTCCTTGATCTAAACCCAATTCCAGAATTTAAAAGGGGGGACTGCAACTACTTGTTGCTTGTTGTTGTGTTGCTCCAGGCAATTGGAGCTGCTCCAGCAATCCATGCTAATCTCCAATTAGACCTCCTGCATGTTGACTTGATCTCCAATCTTGGAGATCTACAAGGTACCATTCCGTGTCTTCCTCCTTTTGCTGCCAAATATGAGATTTTTGACATGCATTGGTCCTATACACTTGATTTTCTAGGGTTGAATAGTTTTTAGTGGTATGATTTAGTTGAATCTCTGGAAAAAAATTGATAGATAAGTAATAAATAGTATCATTCTTTCCAGCACAGCCAACATCATCATAAAAGTATCCATATGTTAATATATACAATCACAAGGACTACAGCAGAAAATTGTAAAAAAAAATCATGTCTGGGAAATATAGTGCAATCATTGTAATTGTTAGATCGCATGCATGCACTGGATGCATGGGTCTTAAATTGTCATTTAGCAAGGTGTACTTTATTTGACGGCTCCCGCCACATCCCATACGGCACCCTCATCTACTTCACATGCAGTTCTTTTCCATTATGCATGTATCTTGCTACTGTATTCAAGCTAATTAGATAAAGGTAACACTATTATTACTTTTGTGTTGCCTTCTTGAGGATTGGTTAGCATTAAAAATAAACAACCAGCAACAATTAGTTACACAATGGATGCTCTGCAACCTGATATGATTATTATGACTTATTTCCTTTGTTATTTAGATTCATCCGGTTCTTATAATTATATATAAAACTGCAGTCTCATTTTTTTAGACAACTATCTTTCCTGGCCAATTCATAAATTGAATATGATGTACAAGGTCGAGCTGACTGCATATATATATATATATATAAGATCGAAATGTAAATATGGGTATAAAGTCTCTGAGTATTAGATTGGTAGAATTACTCAAGGATTTAACAAAAATTGAAGTATTGGAAATAATATTCCATCTCGAAGAGAAGCAGTCGCCCTTAACATTGTTTTCGAAGGAGTTGCACCCCACGTTTACTTCCACAAGAATTCTACTAATATATATGATCGTATTTGCAACATGTTGTTAATCAAGAACTGAACAAGGCTTTTCCTTATTAAGTGGGTTGCTTGCACGATTTCCTTTTACCATTCCTAACTGCCATACGCCATACTTAGTATTTAAGTAGCCGAATTTCACTTAATATACTCCAACATCACTTAATTTTGTAGATTATTTAATTACGAGGTGTAAAAAAGACTGATTTTTCTATAGCAATGAGGACAAACCCTTGTGTGAACTACATAGAGTCATCACTCCATAAAATTTCTATTAGAGAACACCCATACTTGGATCTGATCAAGTCAAAGTAACGCAGACATACAATAGAAATGATGACCTGGACCTATTAACAAAAATTGTCTTTCAACAATTGAGCAGTATTACTTATTCATACATATAGAGGTTGTAGACAGAGCAAGTTGAATCTTATAAAGTCCTTGCTTTATAACGGATTATATATGTGTTGTGTTATAAAATCCATATTGCATGAATTGGGTATATGGTTTGAATTGGGGACTGATTTACGTGACGGTGGTTGGAGTCTAAATTGTGAATCAACAATGGCAATTAATGGGGTCGGTCATGATAACCCTTACACCTGACTGTGCGAAGGTGCGGTAACCCTCAGCTGGACGGGAGATAGGAAGCCCAGTTAGTGCAGCGGCCGCCATGTGCGCGGGTCTAGGATACCAATCCTTTTTCGATTTTACGTGAGCTCGTAGTGTTTTTACGTCTTATTGGGATCCAGACTTTTGACCATCTCCGTTGACCCTCTGTTTTTAGGATACCCATGCGGGGGATCCTCGGTTTTAGTTTTTCGTACGAGCTCATTAGCCCGTACCAATCAGGCCGGTTTCTAGAGTGACTTTTTCGGAGAGTCTCTCACCCATCTATGTGGTGTAGTTTTGGAGTAGACATATCTCTATATTGGACCGCACTTCCAATTAGAGGGCGAGACGGAAGAGTCTTCTTATGAGACTTCCTCACCGCTTGAGTTTTGGTCACTTTTCCGCTAATAGGCTTGACAACGCAACATCCTAATCGTTATGTTTACATCTGAATCATTTAAGGTTACATCTGAGTCAGTTACAGTTGAATTTGGAGGAATGAACTCGGAATGAAGCATTATGGATCTTGTCTAAGAGGTGAAGTTAATTATAAGTTGTGTTGGCTAGAGTTGATTATAATTAAGTTAGTGGACGTGTTGGGAACATAGTTTGGATGCATTACACAACACCGCATGCCTACGAAGGCACTCCAGTCCTAAAGCATTATTCACGCCTTAGAGTCATAGTGTGAGGTCATACATAGACCAAGACCACAGACTATCTACTAGACTTGAAAGGATAGATAGAATTGAGAACCATATTAGAATATTATCTTTTTCATTATCATTAAACTAAGAGTTAAATAAAGCATCACCTCACCAACCTCTTATCAAAGTCCATAACCTGATTTCAATGACAAGAAAACAACATCTACATATAGGTCATAAATTACTATATAAATTATATATAAGAAAGGCTAAGGGGCAAATGGAGAAATTATACTTATGAGTTGTTAATTACTATATCAGAATATGACATATAAAAATGTAGTGGGTAAAATTTGGGACATTTCCTCAAAGTAACTTGAAAATCTTTTTCATAGACAGGAGCTATAAATTTTCAAGTAGTTCTGAATCTTTAAATGTTTATGCCTTACTACTTGTTCCTTTTGCAACCACTTTTAATGCATGCTTATTTTAATAAGATTTTGGGAAGTCTCAGCGCTCGTTGACGCCTCTTGTACCTTTCATCTGTGGCAGGCAAGTAGCCTGGAGCTCAATAGTTGGTTGATGATTCCTGGCACCCGGGTATATACCACACGGTACAGTTACTTTTGTTATTGTTTTAGTTCATTTTATGATATAAAATGTTTCTTTCTCTTCTGTATATTTTGTGAATACATGTATGAATCTATCAGCATCTTTTGTACATGTTTATATACGAAAATTTTATTGAAATGCAATGTTGGTGGCACTTGTCGTTTTTGGTTATGTGGTTGTTAATATATTGATTTGAATGTCATATACAAATAGCAAACGCGAAAAATTTCCCTCAAATTTCATTGTTTAATGCGATCTTTCGTAAATGTAATGACGCGAATGTAGCGTAAACGAGTACCCGAATCCGAGGGGGTCACATCTAGCAACAGATCAAGTTGCTCCAACAATCACCTTTTCTTCCCTCTTTAAAGTTGTTGTCCAGCCGCTATTTTAGTTGTTGTTGCATGCTTAATCAATCCCCAAATATCCTCCAAACTTAGAGGAATCTAAAAGTACAATCTTTCCCTCCCCTTTGCTGCCATTCATGAATAATTTTTTTATCTTCTTGCTAGCATGGGAGCCACCAATTTGTTTGGAGTTGGAACTCAAAACTGAAGAGTGGTTTTCATTAAAAAAACATATTTCTGCCTAAAATTAGCTTAAAAATGAATTTTAAGAATTTGATTATCTATTACTTAAGTTGTTGCATAAATTTAATTTTAAAAAATTATTTTAAGAATTTAATTCGAATTTAATTCTCTCTTACCGAAGCTCCTGCTTAAATTTAGTTTAAAAAAAATTTAACAAATTAAATTCTCTGTAACTAGTAAGCTGGTACTTAAATTTAAGTTAAAGATTTTGAATTTAAGAAATTAAATTCTCTGTTATGCTAGTTACTGTAAGCTACTATTTAAACTTTAGTAAAAAATCCAATTCTTTGTCTCTATATTGCATGAATATGAGTTCTAAACTGATCTGAAATCAAATCTTAAAATTTCGATTCTGGAGGTTTTTTATAGTAGAATCTTGCATGCAAAATCCCAATTTTCATCTTTAACTGTAAGATCAAGAGCTAAACTTTTGGGTAGAAATCAGATGTGTAACCAATTGTTCAGGTGCAACTCCCAGTAACCCTCTGCTGCCCTTCAACTCCTCCCAGAGCTGATGCTTCAACTCCCAGACGTGCTGCAGCAGCCCCCAACTCTCTAGCAGCCGATCAAGCTGATCCAACAGCCTTTTTTCCCTCTTTAAAGCTGATGTCCAGCAGCTATTTTGGCAGTTGCTGCATGCTTGATCAAGCCCCAAATATCCTCCAAACTTAGAGGATTCAAAAGGTACAACTAAGCCCCCTCTTTGTTGCCATCTATGTTCGTATACACATCTGATTTCTACCCAAAAGTTTAGCTCTTGATCTTAACATTTAAAGATGAAAATTGAGGTTTTGCATGCAAGATTCTACTCTCAAAAATCTCCTGAATTGAAATTTTAAAATCTGATTTCAAACCAGTTTAGAACTTATATTCATGCAATATAGAGACAAAGAATTGGGAGAGGCGGTAAAATGATTTGTTGTTCATTAGTCACAAAATTGTGAATTTAGTCCCTAATTTAGATCAGATTTAAGCTCTTGATTTCACACGTTAGAGACAAAGAACTGGGGGATTTTGTGTATAATTTGTTGTTCATAAGTCACAAAATTTTTGTTTTAGTCCCTAATTCAGATCAGATTTTAAGCTTTTGATTTCACATTTTATATGATGAATTTGGAAGGGTTGCCACGAGATTAATGCTATTCAAAGGTCACTGGATTCTGGAATTAAGTTTGATCTCATATTATATTTAAAGCTACTGAATGTTAGAATTTTAAATGATGCATTTGGGGATTTTTGGGCATGAGGTTAATGTTATCCAAAGGTGACCGGATTATGGAATTAAGCCTGATCTAAGATTATTTTTAAAGCTACTGAATCATAGAAAATTTAAATGATGAATTTGGGGGGTTTTGGCATGAGATTAATGCTATCCAAGATCATTGGATTATGAAATTAAGTCTAATTAAAAATCAGATTTAAAGGTACCAAATATTTTAAAAAATGAAAATTTGGGGGTTGTGGTTCCTTGCATAATGAGTTACTCGACAAACTTTGTTGATTTACAAATAAGAATTTAAATTCTAAATACCAAGTTATAGGACAGGCGGTACCATTCTATTTTAAAGTCAATGAATGATTGACATATGTTGAGATTCTTATATCTCATGGTCTTTATTAATTTTTTTATCTTTCAGTTTATCTTATGTAATTTTCTCATAAAGCTTTTCTCCTATATAAGAGAGCTCTAGGGCTTCGTGAAATACAGTTTTTCATTTTTCCTTTCGCATGGTATCAGAGCAACAGTCCTAGACCGGAGCCTGTACCCTACAATCTTTCCCCACCAAAACCTTCACGCGCCGCCGTCGAGGCCAATCACGTGTCGCCATCGCAGGCGGATTCCTCACATGCCGCTCGCCTCTCTCGCGCACCCTCACGCGCATCTGTGTAACCAGTGCCTCCTCGTATACGCACCTCTGTGTACTCCTGTGTGCCCAGCGCCTCCTCGCGCACGCACCTCCGTGTGCGCCTCCTCGTGCTTGCGTGCTCGCACGGCTGCGCGCTTGCGCCCTAGCGCGGATAAGCGTACCTGCGTGATGCTCCAACGACGTAGGCGCCCCCTCACTCCATCGTTCACAACTGCAGGTGTCTACTAGGGCTCCCACGTCTTCTAGGGTGTGATCTGATTGTTTACAAACACCCTAGCGACCCAAAGGAGTCTTCAAGGAATGCAAGTGATTGTGGTTTGAGTCTACACCCACAACCATCTTCCTATATGTCTGTGTAGACATTATTTGTCCAGTTTGCAACCCCAGTCTTGAGAGATCGTTGTCATTGTTCAAATCTGAGAAGCGGAAGCAGAATTGATAAAACAAGAAACATAAACATGAAGAACAAAGATTTACGTGAAACACTACTCCCTAAGGAGTAGGATGAAACCACGGGAGAAGCCCTCAAAGGGGCAGATATTCTATTAGAATTCTCTGAATGAGTACAGGTGGTGTGAGGCTCCTTGTATAGCCTCACAGACAGGCCGGAGTCCCACTGCTCATCCATGTGGGACTAAACTTGAGTGGGAAAATTGGATCTTGGTGAGATCCAATTATCCACCTGTTACATTCTCCAACACTCCCCCTCAAGCTGGAGCTGAGAAGGCTGCAGCTTGCAAGAAAAAGAAAGTATACAACACATCTTCACACAATACATCACAAGAACACATCCGCAGCTGGTAGAAGACCTTGCACAAGGACGAGTCTGCGGCTTTCAGGACATCAGAACGTATTTTTGTCATGTCTGTAGAACCGCTGCGATATCAGGTCACCGGAACGTATCTCTATCGTGCATGCAGGTCACAGGAACATATCTCTGTCGTGCTTGGAAAGAATCGTTGCAGAAGAAGTCCAGCGCGGGGAATTGATCGGGTCGTAAAAGAAGAAGTATACGCCCTGACGAAAAAGTCGATGCTCAGTGAAGACGGATATCAAGAAATCTAGAGTGTCGGTCTGTCAGTCTTGGACGTGCAGATGCCCTGAAGAATATAGCTCAGACTCCCCCTTTCTCCCAAACTTGATAGAATAAAGATCATGGATAAAGTTGGGAGAAACCAAAAAAACATGTATTTTTTTGTGTGCTTCCTCCTTTTTCTTGCACAAATTTTTGTACGACTTCTTTTTTTGTACAAAACCCTTTTTTGCGGCTTTTCTTCTTACAACTTTTTAAAAAAAAATTTACAAACAAGCGTAGACTTTTTTATTTGTACACGCCTTTTTCGAGAAAAAAAACATTTTTTCTCCTCTTTTTTTAATACGGCCCAAAGGACCCATCACTTCCCCTTTTTTTAATTTGCCCAGCAGCCTTTTTTTAAATACAGCCCCCACTCTCCTTTTTTTATAAACGATGCCCCCAATTTGAGGCCCATCGGCCCTATTCACAACCTTTAGACATTAGGGTTCCCACGATGGGAACCCTTTTCCTCGAATCACGTCGTTGCAGCCGCTGACGGAGAGGCAGGAGCATCGAGGGCGGCAGCAGCGCTCAGGAGAGGGGGCAGAGGCAGAGGGAGCAAGGTCCCGGCACAGTTGGAGGTGCTTAGCGCCGCTTGCTGCCTTGTTTGGCCTGGAGGGAGTTCCGCCTAGAGGGAGTTCCGCCAGAGATCTCGTGCACGAGGGAGGAAAGGAGGTCGTTGGAGGTGCGCTCGCGTGGAGTTAGGGTTCCCCATCTGGGAACCCATCTCACCGCCACCGCCCTGGTAAATCTATGGAGCAAGGAGGTCGTTGGATGTGCGCTGACGCCATTGCCTTCGATGGAGCAAGGAAGGTGGCATTGTTGTGCACCGCTGCTTGGAGGGGTGCGGCAAGAGGGAGGCCTGATGCGACAAGAGGTGCAAGCGGGAACAAGAGCGAGCCCCGATGCGAGGAGGGAGGCGTTGGAGCCCCGTCGCCGCCGAGCGCCTAAAACCTGGTGCGGGAACAGGAGCCCCCTTTTTCTTCTTTTACGCGGAGGAACATCTTTACGAGAATGAGAATCGATATTGGAGATCGATGCGCCTGAATTTTTTTTGGTGCAGATTCTTCTTCTTCATCTTATCATCTACGCATAGAGGGGTCGCGAGATCACCTCGATGGTGAGGCATTGCTTGGAGATGCGACCCGTGGTGGAGATGGGCAACCTCCAATCTCTCGACAGAATGACCTGGAATGAGGGCAGTGGCAGCTAGGGTTTTACAACCCTACGACAAAGATGAATCTAGGGTTTTGTGAAGAAACCCAACAGTAGCTTGACCATACAAATACCCAATCTCCATAGCACTTAAGAGGGGGGGAGGGAATCGAACCGTATCTTCAAATATCAACGAGTCATGATCATGATATTGAATTCATAATAACATGAATAACAATTGATCAAAAAGAAATAAAATCTCCCAAAACCGATATGCTCTGATACCATATTCAAATCTGAGAAGCGGAAGCGAAATTGATAAAACAAGAAACATAAATATGAAGAACAAAAATTTGCGTGGAACCCTACTCCCTAAGGAGCGGGATGAAACCACGGGAGAAGCCCTCAAAGGGACAGATATTCTATTAGAATTCTCTCAATGAGTACAGAGGGTGTGAGGCTCCTTATATAGTCTCACAGACAGGTCGAAGTCCCACTGCTCATCCATGTGGGACTAAACTTGAGTGGGGTTATTGGATCTTGTTGAGATCCAATTACCCACCTGTTACATTCTCTAACAGTCATCATGTCAGACAACAAAGCAGATATTCCATCCCTGGGTGTTTTCAAAGGTCTGACACTAATTGTGAAGATGGATAGAACGAATTATGAACTGTGGGTCATGTAGTTAATGAGTTTAATGCAATACAATGGCAAGAAGCACATCCTCACGACAAAGGAGCCACGTGACAAGACTGGGACAAATGCCTCATGGGATGGGACAAATGCCTCATGGGAGGCAGATGATGGATATGCACACGTGTGGATATCCGGGACTGTGTCCACGGAGATAGCCAATGATATTTTGAGTCAGCCTACTGCAAAGGATATGTGGGATGATCTCGTCGCTACATACTCACCGGCGAAGAATGAATCGAAGATACTGCAGCTCTAGCACGATATCTTCACATCAAAGCAGAATGGTCGCCCCCTTCATACCCTCTATACTTCTTTGAGGAGTATGTTTGAGAAGCTATACATGGATACATTCCCTTGACTGCTACGCCATAGCAGCTCAAGGCATGCAGAGACTCTGTGATGACTGGGGTCTTTCTAGCAGACCTTAACCCTGAGTATGACACAGCTCGTGCCCAGATTCTTACTGATGCTACCATACCTCCAATGGAGGAGGCATATCGTAGATTGAGTGGATTGTCTATATCCTCTGGTAGTACTTTACAGTCTCTGACATCTTCAATTATGATTGTATCACATGGTAGAGGAAGCCCTACACCATATCGTGGTAGGGGAGGCCCTAACCGGGGTAGAGGAGGGAGTGGTCGTCCCCGTCAGCCATGCACTTACTGCCACAGGCCAGGCCACTCTGAGGAAACCTGTTATTCTAAGCATGGGTTTCCTGCTTTAGTTCGAGTTACAGAGCAGACACAACAGGCTGGGAGTCCATTACCTGTATCTGACCAGAGATTTGACGAGCTTGTGGCGATGCTGAGGGAGATTATGCTTGTTACTCTGGATCTACCAGCTCTCCTTCAAGATCCTCAGAGGTAGCTACCTCAGCATCAGCATCTACGTCAGGTATAGCATATGCCTTTACTAGTTGTTACAAGGCAGACTTGTCGGAATAGATCATGGATTCCGGAGCATCCCATCATCTTTATGGTGACAGAGACCTATTAGTGTTTTTCTTCCAACTCAGCCTGGGCGGTCTGTTGTGATAGTAGATGGGACAACATTCTCCCATTATTGGTCAGGGGGAGGTGCAGTTGACTCCCGGATCGAGGCTTCAGAATGTTCTTTATGCTTCTGATTAATCTATGAATTTACTGTCAATTAGTCAAATCACCAAAGATTTACATTTTCGTACCATATTTGATCCATCTGCTCTTGTGTTTCAGGATATACTCATGAGCAGGGTAACTGGAGCTGACTGTGAGCAAGGGGGTCTCTACAGACTAGTGCAATCTTTATATGCTGGTGTTTCTTCTCTTCACATTGTATTTGTTTCTCCATATATGTGGCATCTTCGATTTGGTCATCTTCCTCTGCAAAAGCCGAGTCATGTTCTTCCACAGATTTCTCCTCGCTCTACTTTCCAATGCGAGGCATATCAGCTTGGGAAGCATCATCGTCCACTTTCCAGAGTCGTCAGGGTCGAAGTAGTCATAATCTGTTCGAGTTAATCCATTTTGATATTTGGGGTCCCAATCTTGTCCCAGATCATCAGGGACACATGTTTTATCTTGTCACAGTTGATGAGTTTTCGAGATTGTCTTGGGTCTTTCTTCTTAAGAACAAGTTCGATGCTAGTCATGTTATTCAGTCCTTTATTAATGAAATAAGGAACATTTTTTCAGCAAAAGTCAAGTTTATACGTTCAGATAATGCACTGGAATTTTGCACTACTCAGTCTTCTCAATTCCTTAGGTCTCATGGTATTGTGCATCAAACGTCTTGTGCATATACTTCCCAACAGAATGGGGTGGCTGGACGAAAACATCGTCATCTTTTAGACGTTACCAGAACCCTTTTGATTCAGGATCGTGCTCCTCATTCATACTGGGGAGATGTGGTTCTAACTGCTTGTTATCTGGTTAATCGTATGCCCTCTTCGGTGCTGGGCGAGAAGATCCCATTCTTGATTGCGTTTTCCGAGACGGATCTTTATTCGCTTACGCCTCGTGTTTTCGATTTAGTAGCTTTTGTTCATCAAATGTCTCCTGGTCTTGACAAGCTCTCACACAGAACTGTCAAATGTGTGTTTGTTGGGTATTCTAAGACCCAAAAGGGATATCGTTAAATCTGTTCCACAAAGGTACTACGTCAGTGTTGATGTCACCTTTTTTGAGTCCATTATGTATTTCTCTCCCACAGGTGGCATGCTTACTCCTTCAGAGGATGGAGAAGAGGTCTATATGCCTCTTCCTCCAATCCCCATTACATCTCCACTACCACCTCCTCCACCACCTCCTCCACCGCCACCTCCACCACCACCTCCACCGCCACCTCCACCATCTCCTACTTTCTTTCCGCAGGTTTATGTGCCTCCTCCATCGTCCAGCATACCCTAGGTATGTACTGAACATTTGAGTTCTTCTAATGGCACTGGTGATTTGCATGTACAGACTGAGGTACAGAATGTCGTGGATACTATATTTTCTACAAGTAATGAGGATTTGGACATACCTAATGCTCTACAGAGGCAGAAGCGGGCTTGCACAATGCATCCTCTTGCTTCACAAGTTTCCTTGGATCGTCTTTTCAAGGATTTTCAGAGGTTTGTTGTGGGACTGTCTTCTGTAGAAATACCATGGACCTATCAGGAGGCGTTGCGGAGTAGCCATTGGCGTCTAGCTATGGAGGAGGAGATGGCAGCTTTACATTCTCGTGGTACATGGAGCGTTGTACAGGCTCCACCAGAAGTGTCTGTGGTTGGCAGCAAGTGGGTGTTTACTATGAAACACCGAGCGGATGGCACTGTGGAAAGATATAAGGTCAGGTTGGTTGCTCAAGGGTTCACCGAAACCTATGGAGTAGATTACCGAGACACTTTTTCTCCTGTTACGCGTCACTCCACACTACGAATTCTTGTTGTTGTGGTACGTGACTGGTCACTTTTCAAATTAGATGTAAAAAATGTGTTCTTGTATGGTGACCTGCAGGAGGAGGTTTACATGCAGCAGCCACCACGGCTTGCTGCTGAGGGGGAGTCCAACATGGTGTATCGTCTTCATAAGGCCATATATGGTCTTAAGCAGAGTCTGAAGGCTTGGTTTCAGAAGCTCTCAGAGTTTATTAAACAGAAGGGGTTCGTCCGATCCATTGCACATCATTCTCTTTTTGTTAAGAGAACTCAGAGAGGTACAGTTGTTGTTCTGGTTTATGTTGATGACAACATTGTTACTGGTAGTGATGAACAGGGCATTCAGGCAGCTAAGCATTTCCTTGGACAACAGTTTGTGATCAAGGACCTTGGTATACTACGTTACTCCCTTGGCTTGGAGTTTGCACGGAATCAATAGGGTATGGTTATGACGTAAAGGAAGTATGTCACTGACCTTATATCTGAGATAGGTATGACATGATGCAAGCCTGCTACTACACCAATGGATCCTAATGGTAGGTTCTATGATGATGACTCTGAAGAGATGGATAAGAGACGTTACAGAGAGCTGGTAGGAAAGTAGTTATATGTTATATCATTTGTCGTGAGCAGAGTCAGCCAGTTTATGGAGTAGCTCAGACAGACTGACATGAATGCAGTGTGCATGATTTTGAGATATCTGAAATCTTCTCCAGGGGCAGGTCTTCCTTTCAGAAGAGATATATCTCTCACAGTTACTGGATGTGCAGATGCGGATTATGCTGGGTGTCCCAAGGATAGGAAGTCCATCTCAGGCTTCATTGTATTTGTTGGTAGCTCATTGGTCTCATGGCGAAGTAAGAAACAGACAGTCGTTTCTTGATCCAGTGCTGAATCAGAATATAGGACTATGACCTAAGGGAGTACAGAAATGATGTGGGTTAAATCCGTCCTGATTGACCTAACTATTGAGGTGCCCCTTCCTATGCACCTCAAATGTGATAATCAAGCAGCACTTTTCATTGCAAACGATCCAGCATTTCATGAGAGAACAAAACACATTGAGGTAGATTGTCACTACACTCGTGACTTGATCTAAAAGGGGTTGATCTCTACTACTCACGTTGTTTCAGGTGATTAGATTGCAGACATGTTTACCAAAGCTCTAACGAAGGGTCCTTTTCATCATTGTTGTTCCAAGCTGAGCATGATAGACATATATGCTCCAGCTTGAGGGGGAGTGTTGAGATTCTTATATCTCGTGGTCTTTATATATATTTGTTTATCTTTTAGTTTATCTTATATAATTTTCCCATAGAGTTTTTCTCCTATATAAGAGAGCTCTAGGGCTTCGTGAAATATAGTTTTTCATTTTCCCTTTCACTACATATACGGAACCTTATCCAAGAATAGTATTAATAAAAAAAAGGTTGCAATACCGCAAAGGTTCATATATTGTTAATGGGATAACTCAAAATACTTAATCGGCCTATGATTCAATAATTCCCTATTAAATGTTATAACTAATAATAGTTTTCAAATGATTCTTTAGTATAACCTACTAATTACATATCACATTCCAAAATTAATAGTTGTAGACAAAACACTTAGATCTGTAAAGCCTAACCACGCAAGATTTTTTGAAATGCATATATAATCAAGTGAATATATATGGTTGATGAAAATCAATGATGAGAGTATTGTGCCGGTCATGGGGACCTTTACACATGATCTGACGAGGGTGCGGTGACCCTCAACTGGGCGGAGGATAGGAAGCCCGGTTAGGGTAGCGGTCGCCTAGTACGTGGGTTTAGGATTCCAGTCCTTTGTACGGTTTTTACACGAGCTCGCAACTTTTTTTCGTTTCGTTGGGATCCTAATTTTTGACCAGTTCCGATGACCCTGTGCTTTAGGGCTGAATGACCCTCGGTTTTAGTTTTTCTTACGATCTCATTAGCCAGTATCGGTCGGGCCGATTTTTGGAGTGACTCTTCTGAAGAGTCTCGCCCACCCGTTTCAGGGGTGTAGTTTTGGAGTAAGCCTAGCCCTCTACTGAAACGCACTTCCACTTAGAGGACGAGACGGAAGAGTCTCTTATGAGGCTTCCTCACCGCTTGAGTTTTGGTTACTATTCCATCAATAGGTCTTGCCTATGAAAAGATCATTGTCAGATGGATTTGAGGTTGATTGTAAGTAAGTTGGCTATAGTTGAGTTTGGTTACAGCTGAGGTGGTTACAATTAAGTTTGGTACGGTTGTTGAGAGTTGTTTACTAGGTCAATCAAAGGAAGATCATGAGACAGAAATCATCATCAATCATCAATCATCAACATTAATCAAAATTTTGAACTCCTACTACGGATGTTAGGAGAAGCTAATGAACGTGTTGGGAACTTAGTTAGGATGCATTATACTCCATCGCATGCTTACGGAGGCACCCCAACCCTAAGGTATTCTTCATGCCTGTAGAAATATATTATTCACTTTTGTACTTTTCTTATAATTTCTTTTCCCGTTGGACTCTTTGTGTAGTTTACCCATAGGCTACTCTCCTATAAGAGAGCCTAGGGCGGATGGAATAAGCAAGCTTTCTTATTTTCCCAACATGGTATCAGAGCGACGGTCCTAGACCGGAGTTCTCGAACCAAACCCTAACCCTAGCCCCCACCTTCGAGCCCTCTGCGCGCCTCCTTGCGTCGCCCCCTGACCCCAGCCTCGCTCGACGCCGCCTCCGACCTCGCGCCTCCTCCGCGCGTTGTGCGCTGGGCATTGTGCGCGCCTCCTCCGCGCGCTATGCGTTGTGCGCATTGTGCATTGCGTGTGTTGTGCGCACTGAGCGTTCTTTGCCCTCGCGCGCTCTTCGCATTCGCTATGCGATGTACGCGTTGCGCGCTAGCATGTGACCTTGCGCCTCTACTGCGCATCTGTTGCGCGTTCTCTTCGCGCGTGATCTGCGCGTGATCTCACGTGCTCCAGTGCGCGCCCACTGCTTGTGTAAAGATCTTGACATTCATGCATGTGCAACCCTAAGTCAGGCGCGTGTGCGGCTCCAGAACTCGTTCCGCGCGCACATCTCCAAATTAATGGGTTTGGTTGCTTGAGTCTACACATGCAACTAAACCCGTTAATGTCCGTGTAGACGATCATATTTTCAGTCTATTACCCTAGTCTTCCATTATCATTATGTCAGAAAGCAAGGCAGACATCCCTTCTATAGGCGCCTTCAGAGGTCCAGTGCCTATTGTGAAGATGGATGGCTCAAATTATGAACTGTGGGCAATGCAGTTCATGAGTATGATGAAGTCAACCGGTAAGAAACACATTCTTACTGAAGAAGAGCCTACTGAGAAGACTGGGATCAATGCCTCATGGGAGGCAGATGATGCATATGCCAAGGTTTGGCTATCTGGAACCCTGGCAATTGATATTGCCAATGATATTCTTCATCAGCCCACTGCAAAAGCAATGTGGGATATTATGGCTGCTACATATTCTCAGGCAAAGAATGAGACGAAGATTCTGCAACTCCAGCATGACATATTTACTATCAAGAAGAATGGACGCCCTCTGCACTCGTTATACATATCTTTACGAGGAATGTTTGAGAAGCTTTATAGCTTCATACCTCTCACAGCCACTCCAGAGCAACAGAAGACCTATCGGAATGCCACTATGGTGGGCATTTTTTCTTGCTGTCCTTGATCCTGAGTACGAGGCAGCACGTTCCTAGATTTTGATGGATTCTACTATTCCTCCCATGGAGGAAGCTTTTCACAGACTGAGTCGTATCACAGTTTCTTCGTCTACTACGAATCAGACTGCCTCAGCCATGGCGGCCAATCGAGGTCGTGGAGGTCATCATCAGTTCTGCGGCCGCGGACCTCATGGCAGAGGAGGCCGTGTTCGGCCTCCATGTACCATTTGCCATTGTTCTGGACATACCGAAGACACAAGCTATTCTAAGCATGGGTTTCCTGCTTCTGCACGAGTCGCTGAACAGATCGAGCCCCCATATGCCTCATCTATGGATCAGCGCTTTGATGATCTTGTAGCCCGTCTAAGGGGCATCATTCCTCCATCTGGTCCAGCTGCATCAGCACCTACTTCTGAGAGTCACTCCGATGTTGCCGCGTCTGCATCTGCATCCACCAGTACATCAGGTAGCACCTATGTATTCACTAGTAGTAGTGGATCAGATACTTTAGAGTGGATTATGGACTCTGGTGCCATACATCATCTGTGTGGTGATCAAGGTCTACTTACAGGGTACAGACAGATTTCTCCAGGCCGTACAGTGGTTATTGCTAATGGAACACATTCCCTGATTACTGGCCAAGGGGAGATTAGACTGACACCATCCATGCATCTCAAGAACGTGTTACATGCACCTGATTTTTCGATGAATTTGTTGTCCATTAGCCAACTTACAAAGGATTTACACTGTCGAGCAATTTCTGATCCATCTTCTCTTGTTTTTCAGAACATCCTTACGGGTAACGTGATTGGGCGTGGCTATGAGCAAGGTAGCCTCTATCGCCTCAGTCGGACTCCTTATGCTGGAGCCTCATCTCTACCTGCTAGATCCATTTCCCCATTACTGTGGCACCTGCGCTTGAGACATCTACCGCTTCAGAAATTGCGTCATGTGTTACCTCAGGTTTCACCTCATATGTCCATTCAACGTAAGGCTTGTCAGTTGGGAAAGCATCATCAGTCTACCTTTCCCAGTCATCAGTGTCGGAGTAGTACCTCCAAGTTTGAGTTGTTTCATGTCGATATCTGGGGTCCTAGTCGTGTTCCTGATCATTAGGGACACAGGTTCTATATAGTTATTGTGGATGATTTCTCTCGTGTGTCGTGGGTATTTTTGTTAAAGAATAAATCTGAAGCGGGGAATATTATCATCAATTTCATTAATGAAGTTCGTAATGTTTTTTCTGCATCGGTTAAAATTGTGAGAAGTGATAATGCCCTGGAATTTTGTACTCATACCTTATCCAGTTATTTTTCATCTCAAGGGATCATCCACCAAACATCCTGTGTCTATACTTCCCAACAGAATGGGGTTGCTGAAAGGAAACATCGTCATTTACTTGATGTCACCAGGTCGCTTCTTATACAGAGTCATGCCCCTCATTCCTTCTGGGGTGATGCTGTTCTTACGGTATGTTACCTCATTAATTGTATGTTGTCATCTGTCTTAGGTGAGAAGATTCCTTTCTCTCTTATTTTTCCTGACAAAGAATTGTTCTCCCTTACTCCTCGTGTGTTCGGCGCGGTCGCCTTTGTCCACCGGTTATCTCTCAAGACTGATAAGAGCTCTCCTAGGGCTGTCAAGTCTGTCTTCGTCGGGTACTTAAGAACACAGAAGGGGTACAAGTGTTATGATTCATTGCGCAGGAGGTATCTAGTTAGTGATGATGTTACCTTTTTCGAATCTGTTATGTACTTCTCATCTACAGGTGATCAGTTGGTACCCTCTGACAATATTGATGCTATATACATGTCACCACCACCACCAGCACCGCTACCATCTCCTATACCTCTTGTCACTGTGCTTGTTTCACCATTACCATTCCACTATATCCGTAGGCCTGCTTCTGCTCATGGTCACCGCTCATCATCTAGCTCGCCTGAGGTATGTTCTGAAAATATTACTATTGATGGATCTGATGATTTTCCTGAGCAGGATGTGTTACAGAGGCCAGAAGAGGAGACGAATGATTTAGATGTACCTATTGCTCTACGAAAGCATAAGCAGAGCTGTGCGTCATATCCTATAGCATCTTCTGTATCGTTTGATCACATGACTGGAGAATTCTGGAACTTCGCCATTGCATTGTCAGCAGTGGATATTCCACGGAATTACCAAGATGCGCTGAAGGATAGTCGTTGGCGTTTAGCCATGGAGGAAGAAATGGCAGCTCTTCAGTCCAGAGGCACCTGGAGCGTTGTTCCTGCACCTGCTGATATGTCTCCAGTTAGCTACAAGTGGGTATTTACAGTTAAGCAAAATGCAGATGGCAGCATTGACAGATATAAGGCTCTCCTTGTTGCTCGTGGCTTTACACAGACATATGGGGTGAATTATCTTGATACATTCTCGCCGGTTGCTCGCCATTCCACCCTACGGATCATGCTTTCTGTTGCAGTTACTCGTGATTGGCCGCTATAGCAGTAAGATGTGAAGAATGCATTCTTATACGGTGACTTACAGGAGGAAGTCTACATGCAACAACCACCTAATTTTGCTGTTGAGGGGGAGTGTCCTAAGGTGTGCAGACTTCATAAGGCTATCTATGGCCTTAAGCAGAGCCCCAGAGCTTGGTTCCAAAAGCTCTCAGACTTGTTTGAGAAACAGGGGTACAAACGTTCTAATGCTGATCATTCCTTGTTTGTACAGAAGACACCCAGAGGTATTATTGCAATTATGGTGTATGTAGACGATATTCTGATTACAGGTGATGATGAACAGAGAATTAAGGGGGCAAAAGAAATGCTAGGCCGTGAATTCGTCACCAAGGACCTTGGAGTTCTTAGATATTTTCTGGGACTGGAGTTTGCCAGAAATCCTCATGGGTTGGTAATGTCCCAGAGGAAATATGTCACTGACTTGTTGAGTGAAACAGGAATGCTTGATTGCCGACATGCTACTACACCTATGGATCCCAGTATGAAATTATATGATGATGACACTGATGAGATGGATAGGAGAAGATACAGAGAACTAGTGGGCAAACTTCTCTATGTTACTATTACCAGGCCTGATATCTCCTTTGTTGTGAGTCGAGTAAGCCAGTTCATGGAGCAACCACGTTAGGTACACACGGATGCTATACATATGATACTCAGGTACCTTATGTCATCTTCATGTGTGGGTATGTTGTTTAAAAAAGCAAGGAGTTTACTATCTCAGCTTGTGCAGATGCAGATTACGTAGGGTGTCCCAAGGATAGGATGTCAACCTCTGGGTTTGCTGTGTATGTTGGAGATTCACTAGTTTCATGGAGAAGTAAGAAGCAAACGGTTGTAGCAAGGTCTAGTGCTGAGTCCGAATATAGGGATATGGCCCAGGTCAGTACAGAAATGATGTGGGTAAAGGCTGTGCTTACAGATCTACATATAGAAGTCCTGCTTCCTATGGCTTTGGAATGTGACAATCAGGCGGCCCCGTTCATTGCAAATAATCCAGCATTTCATGAACGAACCAAGCACATTGAGGTTGATTGTCACTTTATACGTGATATGATTCAGAAGGGGTTCATTGTTACATCCCATGTTAGCTCAGAGGATCAAACTGCAGACATTTTTACCAAGGCATTACTTCGAGGAACGTTCCAGAAGTGTTCATCTAAGCTGAACATGATCGATATCTATGCTCCACCTTGAGGGGGAGTGTAGAAATATATTATTCACTTATGTACTTTTCTTGTAATTTCTTTTCCCGTTGGACTCTTTGTGTAGTTTACCCATAGGCTACTCTCCTATATAAGAGAGCCTAGGGCAGATGGAATAAACAAGCTTTCTTATTTTCCCAACAACGCCTTAGAGTCATAGTGTGAGGTCACACTCAGACCAAGACCACAAACTATCCAATAGTCTTGAGAAATTAAACAAAAATAAAGATCAAATCAGACACTCATCATCCTCCATATCAAGATCCATTAACATGATCTCAAAGTGATAAAAAGATAATAACCTACAAATGGATCATTAATTTATATATGAAAATGTTATATACGGAAAGTTATGGGGTAATGGGTGATCAGGGGACTTATATACATAACAGCTTGAAAATCCACTTTTATGCAAGTAGCTTGTTAAATTTTACTCGCCAACACCTATCTACTTGTTTTCTTTTGAAATCACTGGATTATCTATTATTTCTAATATGTTGGATTGTATTCAATAATTGTTAGCATTCTCTTGTTCCTATCATGTATAGCAGGCAAGGTGCCTGCATCACAGTAGACTGATAGTTGGGCGATGAGTTTCACAGTTTCTGTTTACGGTAAACATGTTTAGATTTTGTTTAAGATAATGTACTGTTTTTCCTTCTTCTCTTCTCATTTTTGGGATGCATGTATACAATGCAATTTCCTTTTTGTTACATGTAATATATATATATATGGAAATTAATGCAAATATCTTTTAGTGACACTTGTTAGTTATGTTGTTGTTTACATTATTATGAATGTCATTTCGAATCATGAAAAAAATTCTCTAAATTTCAGTAACCTAATGCGATCTTTAGTGAATGTCATGTAAACGGGTAACCTGGATCTCAAGCGTCACAGACTAATATTGCACACCAGCCATACAAGCATACTAGTTGACTAACCCCAATTGTCAACCATCCACTTTTCACTCCAACATTCAAGTGTATTAATTACTTGATTGTTGCTTAACAACTTTTCATGAAACTCCAATTTAGTCAACTAGCCCTACAATTAGCCGACTCATGATAAATCCTCAATCGGCTGACCTCAATATCAGCCCACTAGCCAGTAAAGAGTTGAAGTTTCTGGAAGCTAATTTCATTTGACTAATATTGTAATCAAGCTGATTAAAACATCAATCACTCAACTAACTTTATTTTGAATCGACTAATTATGCCTAGATCTGTTGGGGATTAACTCTAAACTTGATCCCACCTACCCCAAAAGGCTATTTATTTAGCCTTTTATAGACATATATATAAAATCCAAAGTCGCTTGCCGACAACAAAAGCAAGAGTACAATCTATGCTCTTACTCTTCTACTTGAGAGATCGTTCATGAGCACCATTCCAAGTTGTGATGCAATCCCATGCATGCAGAAAGAGATAAAAAATTACACTTAATTTCACATCCTTGCACGTATTAACTACTTCATATTATTTATAATAGATAAAATATTATAAAGTATATTTCCTTATAAGAGATGAATGGGGCACCGTCGGCAAAGTGAATGACCCACATCTAGGGTGGTGGATGTAATCGATTGACTGGATGATTCGCACCATTTATGGGGTCACTTTGGATCTCTCATTACAGGTTGGGTGTGTGTGCCTTCAAAGTTCTATAGAGTCATTTTTTCGTGCTCCCCCATATTGTTGTGTTTATGAAATCGATTTTAGACGGTAATGGTTTCCAGTTTTGGACGGATGATTGGACTGGACAAGGTGCATTTGGTTTATGTTTCCCACGTTTCTTTACTCTGAGGGTTGATCGGAGCTGCTCTGTAGGGGACTGCATGGAGGCATATGAGTGGCTGCCTTAGTTTAATGTTAATCTGTCAGACTAGTGTTTTATGGGATTTTGTTGCTTTTAGAGGCTTTGCATGTGATAAATGGGTTATCGAAGACTCTGAACCATTGGATATGGGCAGATGGTCATTTTACATGGCGAAAGGCATACAGGGTTTTTTATGAAGAGGCAGTTTTTGACCTTGGGATTGCATCAAATAAGTACATATAGATTTGGAGAAGGAAAGTGTCGTTGCGAGTCAGGATCGTTGCTTGGCTTTGGAGGGATTGATTATTGACTAGTGATGGTAGGGACAGATTTTTCCCAGACATAGTGATGGTAGACCCACTTAAATGGTCTGGTGGTAGTGCAGTGTGCCTACCACCCAAATGACCAGGGTTCAAATCCCACCATTGTGTGGGTAGCGTTAGGAAGTCGACAGCCAACGTAAAAATTAGTCAAATTTTTCAACATGGATTTGAGCAAGAACCCATGTAGCCGACCCTACTTATAGCAATGCCCTAAATGTCGGTTTCGATCACCATTTCGACGACTGATTGAAATGGAATTTTAGTCGAATTTTGATGGAATTTCGATCGAAATTTCGGTCATTTTGGTCATTTTTTGTACTAGGGCCCTCATATTCGGTCATGTTGACCATTTCGGTCGAATTTTGATTTCGGCAGGATATCGATATTCGACCGAATTTCACTGAAATTTGAGGCCGTGACTTATAGTGGGAGAAGGCTTTGCCATTTTTTATAGAGGAAACATGTCAGCAGTGAACTGGGACAATGGAGGATGCTGAGAATATGTTCTTTGGATGCATTTTTTCCACAGATGTTTGGGCAACAGCTCACATCATCTCGGTGGCAACGATGGACTCAATTGCATTCTAGGAGTCAATTGACAAATTGCATACGAGGACGGACTTGTCAAGGATTGGATTGTTGTTGTTCTCCGATCCCTAAGGCTAGCGTTGAATAGGATCATTCTTGAGAGAGTTGTGTAGGGAGAATGTACTAGAGCATGCCAAGAGCCTTTGGACTCCTTTATCTTTATTATCTTATGACTTGATTTTGTGAACACATAGAAGTTTTTGGGTAGGCATCTCCTCGATGTGCACCATGTACGTGTGAATGTTGGCATGTGAACCATATATGTGTGCAGAGAATGGAAGTAGCAAAAATGAAAATGCTAAGGTGGATGTGTAGACACACATGTAAGATCGGATTCGGAATGATGCAATCAAAATAAAAGTTGGTGTAGCTCCGATCAAGGATAAGATGCGAGAAAACAGCTTAAGGTGGTTTGACCTTTTGCAAAGGAGGTCAGCTAATGTACCGATTAGGAGATGTGAGTTTTGGGATGTTGAGTCAGCTAAGAGAGGATGAGGAAGGACCAAAAAGTGTTGGAATGAGACTATACGAAGGGATCTTAGTTTTTATGGATCTAAGCCCGAAAATGACCCAAGATAGATCCGAATAGAGGCAATGAATCCACATAGCAGACCCTACTTAATGTGGGAAAAGGCTTCGTTGTTGTTGTGTTTAGATGTAATGAGGGACCAAGTTTATAATGTCATTTTAATAGTGGAATTTCACCACAATGGCTCATTATTACGAAGGTAATAGCTTACTTCTTCGCATTAACCATGCAATGTCTGCAGTTATTGATTGATAGAAAAATCATGATAAGCATTTTCGTGGACTAACTAAAGCATTAAGTATGTCCGATGTAGATCTTACTCAGTAGTGTAGAGTGCCCCCTTACATAACTAATTATTGCCTCCCACCTACTACATAGTCCACAGGTCTTGGAATTGGTATGACTAGCTCTGACACTATGTAGAAACAAAACAAGCAAGCAAACCACGAGAACACGAGGATTCACAAGGAAAACCCTAAATGGAAGGGAAAAAACCACAAGAGTACATTAAAGATCCATAGAGTTAATCGATCCTGACCTACGTCCTACTAACCTGCATAATACCAAACAACTCAACATTAATCATTGAAGTTGCAGCCCATGGAATGTAATTCCAATAAACTTCAACATCTTATAGCAATTATCCCCTTCCATGTAGATAAAAGTCATGCACTCAATCAAAAGTAACCGTTCAAATCATCTAAAAGGCATCATCTCCATAGTATATATTCGCACCAAAATGACCAAAACCACAAACCTGCCACATTAAACAAACAGAGTTTTTTTTCTGAAGCCTGAAAAAGGGGGATACACTCTTAGGTGTTCACCCCATAATTAAATTAAAAGTAAAAGCGAAAGGAAGAGTACAAAAAAGAGGCGCTCTAGGCGAGCCACGAGCGCACCACTCTCGACGCATGAACACAAACATTTTCCACGTAAAATCTACGACTACAAAACAGTAGATCATTCCTGGACAGCCAGATAGACCAGACCAGAGCCAGAGGCCGCAGCAGCTCTGCCCTTGGCCGATGCCTGGTCGTCGTCAACACGTTGCAGAAATCCTCAGCCCCAGCCGTGCCGACCCATCCCAAGCCCGGATCAGCCCAAACCGGCACCACGGACGGGCAGGAAAAGAATAGATGCTCCGGAGTCTCAATCCCACTCTCACAAAGCATGCACCTGTTAGAAACAGCCCCGAGAAGTATAATACAGCGGTCCCGCGTCATCAGCCTCTTCCTCCGGAACAACCGGAAGAAGAAAGCAATCCTTGCCGGAAGACCCAGGCCCCAGAAGAAAGCGCAATCCCTTACCAGCTCCGCCGACTGCGAGGGAGGAGGCATGCAGATTGCCGAGTAAGCCCTCCTCACTGAAAAGGAACCGCCACGCCAAGCCCAGTGGTCGCGACCCAATGAGGGCCCCGAGGCCTCCCGAAGCGCGTCGAGCAGCTACAGGAAATCCTCAAGACACCGTTCGGAGAAATTCAAACGGAAAGACGGCATCCAGCTCCCATCCACCCAACAAGAGGCAATCGTTGCCTCCTAGTCTGCAGCAAGAGCAAAGAGACAGGGGAAACGCAAGGACAGCGCACCCCCGACCGTCCAGTCGTCCTTCCAGAAGGCAAAGTGCAGCCCATCCCCCAGCACAGGCCTGAACAGTGTCCGGAAGTTGGTAGAGAGAGACAGGACCGCCTTCCAGAACGGAGAGGGCCTCCTCCCGCGCGAGCTAACCGTCGCCCCCCCCCCCCGGAGGCTCCACCCCGACCTCGTAGATCCGCCTCAAGAGGCTGCAGGTAAGGTCCTCCACGCCACCCCATAGCCTGGCCACCCACCTCAACAACAGGGCCTCGTTCAGCTCGCGCAGCCGAAAGACCCCAAGCCTGCCCTCACATTTCTTCAAAGTAATGTCTTCCCAGCTGACCAGGTGCATCCCAGGGCCCTGCCCGTTCCTGCCCCACAGAAACCGCCTCATCAGACCCTCCAACCTTCTCTGAATGCATGCAGGCATGAGCCTCGTGGATGAGTAGTACACCGGCATGGCGGATAACACTGCCCTCAAGAGCACCAGGCGTCCACCCTTGGACAGGACCAACGCCTTCCAACCCGTCAGCCGCCCCTCCATCTTCTCGACCAGCGAAAGCCAGTCCGTCGTCTTCAATCTCCCAATGTTCAGCGGCAAGCCCAAGTAGTGAATGGGGAAACTAGAACATTCGGTATTCAACGCCGACCTGCAGAGACCCGTCAGCTCCTCGTCCATGCAGAACGGAACCGTCTTGGATTTGCTGCTATTTTGCACCAGCCCGGACATCTCGTTGAAAAGCTCCAGCGTGGCACCATTTCGTTGGCCTCCTCAAGGCCCCCTTCAACAAAGAAAATGGTATCATCGGCGTACTGTAAAAGCGGGATCCTCAGGTCATCCCTCGAGTAGCCATGCGTAAGCCCCGCCCGCTGCACACCCTCAACCATACGAGCAAGAACGTCCGCCGCGATGATGAAGAGCAAGGGGGTGAGAGGGCACTCCTGTCTCACCCCCCTCTGCGGCTGAAAGAAACCCCCCTCAGGCTTCCCATTCACCAGAACAGACATGGAGGCCGTGGTCACGCAATGCTTCATCCAGGAGATCCAGAGGTCAGGAAAGCTCCTCCTATGCAGCGTCGTCCAAAGAAAACGACAATCCAACGTATCAAAGGCTTTAGTGAAGTCCACCTTCCACAGCATGGCATGCCTGTCGTTCCTCTTCCAATCCGCCACAATTTCAGAAGCCAGGACTAAGCTGTCCGCGATTTGCCTCCCCGAAATGAAAGCCGTCTGGGTCGGGACGATGATGTGCTCCAAGACCCTGTTCAGTCTACCTTGGCCGCAATAATGTACAATGCATTGGAGATCGCAATAGGCCGAAAATACTCGATTCTTCCCGCACCGGTCCTCTTTGGGAGAAGTATAATCAGCGCCTTGTTAAACCGCTTGGATCCAGCATTGCCACGACAGCATTCCACCGCCACGTCAAGCACCTCACTGCCCACCAAGTCCCAGAAATCCTTTTAGAAGGAAACAGGGAAGCCATCCGGACCCGGTGCGCCATCACCATTGAGATTCCAGATCGCCACCTTCAACTCCTCCATCGTGATCGAAAGGGTCAGACTAGCAACATGCGCGTCAGACAGGTGCACCGCCCCCAAGCCGGCCACCTCCAACGCCTGCCAGCACCCCTTGCGAAGAGCCTGTAGAAGTGATCCGCAATCGCCCTCCCAAGGTCCCTGTTCCCCTCCACCAACTCCCTATCAACAAGCAACGATCTGATGAAGTTCTCCCTCCGTCGTCCGCTGGTCACTATGTGGAAGAAGGCCGTGTTCGCGTCACCCTCCTTGAGCCACTTGTGTCTGGAGCGTTGCCTCCACTCAGTGACTCTCTTCATGTCCTCCTCAAATATCTGCTTCTGAGCTTCGGACTGCTCCCTCAGCTCGTCCTAGAGCAGGGGACGCTCGTCCTCCAACGCATCCATCAAAGTCACCATGCCCTCTGCCGCAGCCCTAGCCGCGCGGCGGGTCTCCCTCGACTCCCTCTTGAAAGCGCACAGCCTGGACCGCAAGGAGTCCAGCTTCTGCACAAGCCGCGTCGTGGCCATGCCCTCCGCCGTGATCGAAGCCCAATGCGACGCCACCAAGTCTCTGAACCCCTCCTCAAGCAGACACGCCTTCTCATAGTGGAAGAAGCCACGAGTCGGCGCAGGATCCCCAGAGTCCCACAGGATATGCGTGTGATCAGACCAAGAGCGAGGCCTGGACGAAACGAAAGAAAGCGGGAAGAGCTCCAGCATCTCGGACGACGCCAGGAACCGATCAATGCGCGATCTTGAGTTGGCGTTACGCCAAGTGTACCTGGTCCCTGTCGCATCCAAGACCTCCAACTCCAGCGAGTCCACCACCTCCAAGAAGGCCTCTGAGCCGGGATCCTAACCGCCCCGTAGCCTCGGCCGATCAGAAGAAAGCAAAGTGACATTGAAGTCCCCCCCACCATCCAGGGGATGCACGGGAAGGCCTCCCTAGCATCCTGTAAGTTCACTCAAAGTTGCTCCCTTTCGGAGCTCTGACAAGGGCCATAAACACAGGAGAGCGCAATTGTCACCCCCGAACGGAGGCACTCCAGCAGAAGAGTAAGAACATGCGCACCTCTGAGCTCCCCACGTTGTGCAAACGTGGAGCCCGTCCAAGCAACGAGAATACCACCCACGGAGCCAACGGCCCCGATAGAGCCGAAATCAGACAAGTAGCCCACCTCGAAAGAGCGCCAATCCAAGCTAGAAAGCGCGGCCAGCTTGGTCTCCTGCAAAAGCACCACATCATACCCCCACTCCAAAAACCTCGAACCAAGCACCCTTCTCTTGTCCGGGTCCCCCAACCCACGGTCGTTCCACGAGAGAATCTTCATTGGGAACTAAGTATGCCCCCCCGGATCGACCACACATGCCGCCCTCGCCACGTCACGCTTCAGCTCCAAAACGGGGGCTGCGGCCCTGGCCCGGGACCGAGGCCTCCATCAATATCGCTTCCCAGCCCGTCGATCCCCCCGGCCATCACCAGAGGCAGTGACCACCACGACATCGGCGCCCGCGTCCACCTGCCCCGTCAACACCCCCTACCCCCCGCCGAAACGCCGCCATCGTCCGCAACAATAGAGGCACAGCCCTCACCCGCGGCCGACACAAAGAGGGCAGAGGAGCCAGCTTCCAGAGCGAGCTAGGGAGCCCCCGGGGAGGAGCCGGACGCCCCCACGCCGAGGTCGAGGCCGCAACCAAGGAACTCCCGTGCCGAGAAAGAGACGCCCCGCCACGAGGGGGGCCCAAGGTGCGAGAGGCACCCACGCCCCAACCCCAGGAGGTCTTCCCTTAAAAAAGGGGGACCCGAGTGAGCCGCTCCCAAAATAAACGGGTCACAGGTATCTGGAGATAAACGAGAACCTTCAAGCCTTAAAGAAGAGAGACCCGATTCGGCCTCCCCCGAAATAAACGACCCAGGCGGGCCCAGGGCATTCCACGCGCCTGTGCGACTGCCCACCTTCACGAGCCTCAAGATCCTGCCCCGAAGCATCCCCCCCCTGGGGCCCAGAGGAACCTGGAGCGCCAAAGGGTGGGAAGCCAAAACACGGGAAGCGCCCCCCTTCGGAAAGCCAAGCGACGCCTCCTAACGTGGCACCCGCCCCTCTTCCACCACATCAGCCGAGGCGCCCACCTCCAACGACGAAGCCGAGGCATCCCCACAAACCGCCACGGAAGACGAATCGCCCGCCCCAAGCGACTGTTCCCCTCCCGCCGGAGAAGTCGAAGCGCCAATCCCACGATCGTCAACAGCATCCCGCGCGCCGTCGACAACGGACGATTGAGAGGACCAAATGTCGCGATCACCAGCCCGCCCCAGAGGCGGCGGGCGATCCTGAAGCAAGACCTGGAGCCCGACGGCAAACCTGCCCACCGACAATACCGCCCCCGACTCCTGGGGGGCCCAACAATGGCACTCCAGAAGAAGGATCATCACCGCTGGATCGCTGCCAGGAGAGGAACCATCCTCAAGCACCTGCAAGACCTCGTCCAGATGTCCTAACACCGGCCCCAACGCACGAATGGTGCAGGACAGGAAGGGAACACACTGAACGTGCGCCACCCGAACATCCATACGCGACACCGCCCCATCCGCAAACCTCGGCAGCCTCCAGCAGATAGAACCACCTGAACCCGAGGCCAGAAGCGAGCTCTTTTAAACGTCCGAAAGGCCCCGGGCGCAAAAATGTCCTGCCCCGAGAGCAACGACATCACTGCGAAACTCTCCGCCGAATAGAAGGGAGAGCTCCCGCTCGAGGACCTCCACGGACAAGGAACAGCATCGGCCACCGACGAAGACCCCCACCAACATGCCACTGGTCCCAGCCGCCTTGCCAACTACACCCCCGCCACCCAGCCCGCCTCAAGCCAGACCGCCACAAGAGAGACTGCCAGAACCGCTTCCCAGCTCTTCCACCGACAACACCCTCTCCGCAACTTCAGCCGCCCCCACTACCCCTCCCTGAGGGTCCACCACAGCTCGGAGCGGAGCCAAGCACCCAGACTGCGGGTGGCCCGGCTCGCCACAAGAGAAGCAGGAGGGGGGAAGAGCACAAGCAAAGGGGATGCGCCCCCGCCCCCCACATCGAAAGCACATGCACCCAGGCTTCCGATGAGAAACCGCAACCCAGCCAGCCTCCCCCCCAGGCCCCCCGCCAACTCCGACCAACTCCTCACTGTCCTCCCTCCCCTACAAGTTCCCCCTCCCCGCGGCAGGACCTGCCTTCGCGCTCCCCGTTCCGTCGCGGTCCCGAGACCGAGCTACCCTCTCCAACCCAGCCTTGCAAGCCTCGCGCCAAACTCGCGAAGACTTCGCCGCCCCTCGCCCCGCTCCTCGCCCACGCTCCTGCCTGATCTCCTACCGCCGTGTTCTACCTGAACAAACAGAGTTTATACGTGATTATTTGTAAGTCCAATCTATCTAGGTTTACATACAGATTATTTGTAAGTCCACCAAAAAGAGTTTACAAGTGATATGTTTTTTGTCCAGAATAGATTCGGACATCCCCCAGATGTTTGTCCCATAAAATATAAAAGCATCAAATAATGTAAAAGGAATAGGGAAAAACTATATACCTAAAGTATAATCACGCTGGTGTATAGTTCATAATCCAAAATCAAATCCTCTAACAATTTCTCCTCAACAGTCAGGCAACAATGATCTGATTTAAAAACAATCTTTATTTTTGCAGCATGGGCAACTCGTATGTGTGTGCAGTGTAAATGTACAGCGCACCCACACACACTACACCCACACACGTGTGTGTGGCCTACGAAATATAGTGATAAAAATGGCAAAGCCTTCTCACACTATAAGTAAGATCGGTTACATGGATTCTTACTCAAATCCATGTTCAAAGATTCAACTATTTTTTACGCCGGTTGTCGACTACCTAACACAACCCCCACAAGGGAGGATTGGAACCCTGGTCTTTTTGGGTGGTAGGCACACTGCACTACCATCAACCAACAAAATATAGTAATATAGACAACAAATAAACTGGGTTACACAACAAATAAGACAGAAGAACATAAATTGCTGATTCTAAGGACCTCACCCCATTCTGAAGTCTATCCTCAACAGCCGTAGCTCCTAAGAGAATCAGATCCTTCTCAATCTTTTCAGCAACGCCATTTACTACAGTATCACGATCATCAGAAACTAAAATTTTTGCCTGTGAAAATTCCTCAAGCCATGTCTTGTACTCTTCTTCTGATATTTCTTTATATGCAATGACTAAAGTTCTTAAACCAGCTTGAGAGTAAGTATCAATGTGATCCTTAGTCTCTGCCTCAGAATGGCCATTCTTGGCAAGTCTTTCAAACATTACACTGAAAGTATAGAAGAAAACAATATATCATCCTTGTAGCAATGAAAGAATATGACCAGTAAACAAACGGTACCTGTCAGCACCCTTACAGAAGAGAAATAACTTTTTATTCTCATCCCTGACAATCACAGACATCCTCTTCCGGAAACTACTGAACTCTATAATATTCAGCAGCTCATATAACCTGAATATTCATCAAGATTATTATTATTATAACAAAGAGTGAATAGTAAACGATTATGAATTATAGCATAGAAACATAGCAACATAAGCACCAGAAGTGAGGGTTGCAGGCGATTACTTTAAAACCTTCACTCCAGCTGTGGGATCAAATTCTCGTAAAGATATGCTAGTCTGGGTCCTCTCATAGAATTCAAATCCAAGTTCCCTAGAAGCAATAACAAACGCAGCTTCATCTGGGGACTCTGCCTCATAAGTGGCAACTTCAGAATTTTCCTTGAAATCAGGTATCACAGTGTGGCAAATTGCTAAAGCACGAAAGAATGACTGTATGGTGCTGGAATGAGGCTCATTAGTCCAATTACCACCCATCAACCGGTCATCTCTAAAGTTGAAACCTTTAACTGATCTATCGGACTCAGGGTTACTGCAAATAACTGCAGGCTCGGATTCTTTGCATACAAGCCCATCTCCATAAGCTATTCCACCTACGGAGCATTTCAAGAATTCCATCGAGTTACAAGTTAATGTCCCGGTTTTGTCTGACAAAATAGTATCTACCTGTCCGAGTTCTTCATTCAGGTTTGATGTACGGGCACGAGCTGGTTTGTCTGTCATCTCATAATACATTTCCAGGTCAAGGTTGATGAAGGTGCTCTGTAATACCTTGACAATTTCAATGGAAATATATAATGATATTGGGATCAAGGATCCATACAACATGAGACAAGTCAATAAATGGAAAAATGCTGCCAAAGAAGCATTCTTGGCATCAAAGTAAATAGCAGAATCATCAGGCCTGAGGTACCACCTTCTGTGCATTCCACTGCCAATGTCTCTTTTTGTTTCGATGCCGAAAAATACAGATCCCACAGAAGCAATCAGGATCAGGAAACCGAAAAGTAAGTAGATTATCTTGTCCATTCTTAGCTCAATCTTGCTCCTCTTGGAAGGAGGATTCATAGCATTTTTCATGACTTTAGTGTCATGTCCAGTAAAAACGACAACACCAAAGACGAATTGAGTGTTCCGGAGCTTGGAATCCCTCAAGAGAAGTTGCTGAGGTGATAAAGAAAACTCGGAGCCTTCAAAAGCCATACTTCCTATAAAAGTGTACAAATTTTCATTTGGGTCCTCACATTTGATCAATGCCCTAAATGTCTGAAACGAGCTTTCATCATAAAGCAACAGTGTTGCATCCAAACTTTGCTTGAGCTTTAAGTTTGTCTCCCCATCAAGATTCATAGTCTCGACATAACAAATTCCGTCATCGTAACTTGACGAAAGCAGTACTAAATCAGCAGGAAAAAACTCATCCTTCTCCACCATAACAACATCTCCCACTCTGAGTGTCTTCCATTCAATGTACTGAAAAGCACCATCATTACAAAAGACTTTGACCATCCGATTATTGACTTCTATATCCTGAAATAATTCACCAAATTCACAATAATAGCATCCTCAGTTTGCCAAAACAAGGGCAGTACAAGACAAGTAATCGGCCAAAAATGCAGAGCTAAAAAATTCCCCATAATCAGTTAGAAAGCCATTGAACGATAATGCGGAATTTCCAAAACAATTAATAGAAAGCAGGTCAAAGCACAAGAAAGATCTAGCATTTAACCTACAAGGAGTAGCATTCTAGAGGCGCATTTTTTAGACCTCATATCAGGATTTTTCTTTTTCAACTTATCTTTTTGGACCAACATTTTATCTGAATTCTGATAAACAGCATACAATAAAATTGCCCACCTTATCGTGGAGTAAAAATTGTTGTAATTGGAAATTGCTTGGC
The DNA here is from genome assembly GCA_037367405.1 of Ottelia alismoides. Classification (NCBI taxonomy): domain Eukaryota; kingdom Viridiplantae; phylum Streptophyta; class Magnoliopsida; order Alismatales; family Hydrocharitaceae; genus Ottelia; species Ottelia alismoides. Next base: position 272,606 of record JAZKJV010006360.1, on the reverse strand, counting down.
AGCAATTACGGGTGCAAATTAATTGACAAAAGTGAAATCTCTGATTTGAAACAAGAGTTAAGGAGGTACAAGTTTAGTACCACTGCTTTATTCTAAACATTTTGTAGACTTATATATGAGTCCTCTCCTTAAACTCTTATAGCAAAAAGAGAGAGACAAGCTGGAGGGTCGTGCAGACTTGCTGTTAGTGGCTTAGATTTTGCCAAGGATTTAAACTTCGCGGAATTTCGTTGAAATTGCGGTTTCGAGAGGTCATGGGTATCGAAACTCCTATATATATCGATTTTCTGGATTTCAACCGAAATTTCGGTGATATTTCGACATATCAACCCATTTCGGTTGAAATTCAAGGATTTCAGTACAAAATTTCCAGGATTTCAACCGAAATTTCGGTAATACGACATATCGACCCATTTAGATTGAATTTCATGGGTTTCAGCGAGACCCCATCCGGTAGGGTATGGTGCGACAAGAGGGTACATACGTCAATTATTCAACTTGTGGAGCTTCCTCCCCTTTGGATTTAATCAATGGAGATGAAACAACTCCATAGCTTCTATATATCTGATATTGCTTGTTCGTTTCATTCGTTTGTCATTTATCTTCGTAAATAGATGCATCTTTATTGTAAGTCTGTAATTAATTCTGTAATTCATTCGAACTTTGTCTATGACAATTATTTCTATTAACAAAACATTGTTTAATTAATCGTTATCTACATTTTCGAATAAAAAATGCGTGTCTATTTTATGAACAAAAGGCATCTTCTAAGTGCTGTTAACTTAGTTATTTTGATTTCCATTTCCAATATCTATCAGTCTACTCAACAATATGTCTGATATAACTGATATGTTGTGATAAGACATACGGATAAGGATGTGTATGATATAAGTGTGCATTTGTAAGCTATTGTTGTTTTAAGATCTTGGATTGGATGATATCAATTTCCAGTATGTATCAGCCAAGAATCAACATTAACATCGATTTGATCGATATGATCGATATGACCGATATGTGAGATATAAGGGGCATATATGAGCAATATGTGTGATATAAGTATGTATTTGTAAGTTACCTATTGTTGTAATAACTTGGAATATCCTAATTTGCGAAAAATGGTCGAAAATGGCTTTTTTGAGTCATTTTCGACATTTTCACCAAAACGGTCGAAATTTCCCGAAATTTCACCGAAATTTCGATTTTGGAGGGGACCGAAAGGAAATCGAAATTTCGAACCTTGGATTTTTGCTAATGACTTTATTGCATATTTGTTTTGTAGCTTGATTAACTTTTCAGGTGGAAGCTCGTAGAACAAAACGATGAAAAGTGTACAAAAACTATAAAGCATACTCAAAGCTTAAAGTAACTCTGAAAGAGTCATCTTGAAGGCTCAAGGCTCAGAATCAGATTGCAAAAAGAATGAAAGAAAGACTCAATTCTAAAAGCTTGTGATTTGAAGACCTAGGATGCTAATGTGACATATTACATAGTTTTTATGTTGAAAACAATCTTATAGTTTTGCATATACTTTTTTTTTTGAAAGCTCAAAAAAGGGGGAGACATGCGATGGTGTTCACCCCAGTATAATATATTTAAAAAAGAACGAGATACTTACAGCGTGAGTGGGGAAAGAAGGGAGGAAGAGGGAGAGACGAAAGCAAAAACAAGGAATGCGACAACCGGCCCCGAGGCCCAACTATCTAGACCAATCAGCAATTAGGATGGTAGCCGCGGAAGTCACATTCTCCTCGTAGAAGCGCGCGCCCGAGAAGATGGAGTCGTTGCGAGCCCTCCAGATCGACCAAAGGCGCGCCAAGGGGCCCAGCAGATGCGAACGGGGTCTCCTTCTGTTGGCCCAAAGGATATTGCAGAAGTCTTCCGTATCGGCCGCACGAGCCCAAGCAACCTCGTCCCAAATCCGAGACACCGACGCACAAAGGAAGAACAGGTGGTCAGCCGATTCATCAGACACCCCACAGAGCTGGCACAGGATGCTGGGAGTGTGAAGGAAGGAGGCACACCGGTCACGAGTCATCAGCCTCCTATGCTGAAAAACCCAGAAGAAGAAGGTGATCCTAGCGGGCAAGCGGAGCCCCCAAAAGAGAGCACAGTCACGAACCAAGGAAGCATCCAGGGGGGTGGAGGCGGAAGCAAGGCATAGAAGGCCTTGCGAGAGGAGAACGGAGCATCCCTCCAAGCCTAGTGATCCCTCCCGCCAGAAGGGGAGGTGGAAGAGGAAAGAGCCTCCAGCAGGGAGGCCAAGTCGTTGGCGCGTTGGTCCGAAAGGATCCCCGAGAAAGCGGGGCACCAGCCGTCGTTGAGCCAGTAGTCGGCTATGGTGGCCAGGCGGTTAGACGCCAAGGAGAAAAGCCGCGGGAAGCGAGTCCGGAATGCGCCACTCCCCGTCCAGTCGTCCAGCCAGAATTTGAAGACAGTACCCGATCCCAGCACCGGAGTGAACAATGAGCAGTTCTTTTGATAAATATCAAAGATGTAGCGCCAAAAAGGGGAAGAGTGAACAGGGCAACTCCCGCGCATGAAGGAGTTCCAGTCCTCACCCAAAATCGCACGCAGCACGTTGCCAAAGAAGGAATCATCCTTGCCCCATATCTTAAGCACCCATTTCAAAAGCAGGGCCTCATTGACCCGATCCAAGGAGCGAACGCCAAGGCCGCCCAATCTCTTGAGCCGAGTAACCACATCCCAAGCAACCAAATGAATCCCTCGGCCGCTGCCGTCCGCCCGCCCCCACAAAAATCTTCGCATGCACTTTTCCAAACGTACCCGAACACCCACCGGCAACTTTCGAACCGAAAGGAAGTAGATGGGAATTGCAGAGAGAACTGACTTCAGAAGAACGAGACGACCGCCCCGGGAAAGCAAGGAGGCCTTCCATCCCGCCAAGCGCGAGTCCACCCGCTCCAAGATCATCCTCCAGTCATTAAGGCATTTCCGGCCAATCGAAAGAGGAACACCGAGGTAAGGGAGAGGGATCTCCCCAATCCGCGAGCCGAGGATACGGCTGCAGTCGGCCTCCTCAGGCGCCGACAAACCAAAAGGCACCATACAGCATTTGTCAAGATTAATCGTCATTCCCGAAAGATCACCGAAGAGGGAGATCGTATGCGCCATCCCAGCCACCGCGTCGGAGTCCCCTTCAATGAAGCAAACGGTGTCGTCCGCGAATTGAATAATAGGCACACATAATCCACCCTTCCGAAATCCCGTAGTGAGGCCAGCATCAATGACACCTTACACCATCCGAGGCAAGACATCCGAGGCAAGAACAAAGAGCATAGGGGCTAAGGGGCAGCCCTGACGCACCCCCCTACGTGGCTGGAAGAGACCGCCAACCGGCCGGCCGTTGACAAGCACGGAAAGAGAGACCGTGGAGATACATCTGCGCATCCAAGAGATCCATGCATTTGGGAAGCCCCGCCGATGAAGTACAGACCATAAGAATCGCCAGTCAATCGAATCGTACGCTTTGGAGAAGTCGATCTTCCAAAGGATTCCTTTCTTTTTCTCTCTCTTCCAATCAGCCACAATTTCCGAGGCCACAAGGATACAATCCGCAATATGTCGACCCTTAATAAACGCACCTTGAACCGGCGAGATGAGGCCGTGCAGTATCGGCGATAAACGGTTGGCCAACGTTTTAGCGACAATGAGATAGATAGCGTTGGAGACGGCGATAGGGCGGAAATCGTCGAGGTGAAGAGCGGGAGATTTCTTCGGAATAAGTACGATGTGAGCCCTGTTGATACAATCAAAACCATGGTTACCCGAGCAGAAATCAGAAGCCACCGCGAGGACGTCCCCCGAGACCACCTCCCAAAAATCCTTGTAGAAAGAAACGGGAAAGCCATCCGGTCCCGGGGAAGAATCCACATTCAGGCTCCACACAGCGGTCTTAAGCTCAGCCAAGGAAATAGGCCGAGTGAGAAGAGAGCAGTCAGCGTCCGAGACCCGGGGGACCCCCTCCCCGAGCCAACGCCATCGCCGAGGGGGAAGGGCAGAAGAAGAACGGCGGAATTGCTCAGTGATGGCATTACCCATCGCACGATCATCCGAGAGCACTTGCTCATTGATGGAGATATTCCGGATAAAAATTAGACGACGCCGGTTGCTAGCCGCCCGATGAAAGAAAGAAGTGTTGGCGTCGCCCTCCTTGAGCCATTTAACCTTAGACCTTTGGCGCCATTCAATACAACGCTTTTTGTCCTCAGCCTGAACCCGAGCAATAGCATTCGAGCGGTCAAGAAGCTCGCCCATAGAAAGGTCACGATCGTTCTCCAAGGAGTCCAGGTGCACGATAATATTCTCAGCCTCGGAACGAATAGCCTTGCGCGAATGCCTAATGGTAGCTTTGAAATCAACAAGCACCCGACGGAGGGAGGAGAGCTTCTGAGATAAAATTGTCGCCGCCGATCCCGAGGCCGGGAAGTGGTTCCAGTGGTTCGTAACAATGTCTTTAAATGATGGTTCCAAAAGCCAGCTTTTTTCATATCGAAAGAGCCCACGAGGAGCAAGGCCAGATCCGTCATCCCATAAAATAGGAGAATGGTCCGAGAAGGCACGTGGACGAGAGCCAACAGAGCAGAGAGGGAACGAGTCCATAGCCACACCATTACCAAGAAAACGGTCAATCCTGGACCTAGAGGAATTGTTCCGCCACGTGTAGGAGATATCATTCGGAACCAAATTAGTAAGCGCCAAATCATGAATTAGATCCCGAAATGCTTGAGAGTCCGGATCACGACCACCCCGACCACGAGGACGATCAGAGGTGTCAATGGTAACGTTGAAGTCCCCGCCAATAATCCAGGGTATCCTAGAGAAAGCTTCGTCCGCAGTGCGAAGGTCATCCCAAACTTCCCGTCGCAGAAAGTGGCACGAAGGAGCGTAGACACAGGAGATAGCGAGAGGGGATCCCGAACGGACGTTTTCCAGCACAACCGAGAGAACATGACGTCCAGCGAGCATGGATCTAAAAGAGAACAAACGAGGCTGCCACGTAATCAACAAACCTCCCGCAGCACCTACCGCATTAATCGCACGGTATTCAGAGAAGGAGCCAGCACCAAAGGAACGCCAAGAATAATCGTCAAGAGTTGCGAGCTTAGTTTCTTGAATACATGCAACATCACACTCCCATTCCAAGAGCCGGGAGCCCAGAGTTCGTCGTTTTACCACGTCACCCAAGCCACGAACATTCCAAGACAGGAGCTTCATTAAAAAAACAAGTAGAACGGCCCGAGAAAGAAGACGCCACGCGCAGACCACCAACGTCAATCGGAAGCAACCGACCCCGGAGGAGTCGCCCCCTGCACCTGTTCGTCCGAAGAATCCGCGCCAGCCGGAATGGCACGCACGCCCGCAGCGTCCGCCACAGCCTGGCGAAGGGTCGCGCAAGAAGGAACCAAAGCGGGCGAGTTGGAGGAGTAGCATCGCCTGGAGTACGTGGACCCGTATCGCCTGAAGGAGGAGGCCGTCCCTGCACCTGTAAGAAGGGCTCCCGATACCTGAGGAGAGAGAGCCAGAGAGGGGATAGGGGGGGGCGAGGCGGAGTCGAGGTCAACACCGTGGAGCAAGCATGCAACCGAAGGGGCTCAATATGAAACACCAAAGGGGCTTGGCGGGGCAAGCGAGACCCCGAACCCGACAACCGCGGCCACGATCCGCCCAAGGACGAGTTGTCGCTCCGAAACCGAGAAAGATCCGCGATGGGGTCCGAACAACCGACCCGTATCACAGGCGACGAACCGAATCTAATAAAAAAAGAAGGCGAATCGTTCTCGACCCCCTCCCTCCCCGCAGAATACGAAGATTCGCGTGTCAGACGAGAAAACCGAAGGGGCGTCTCGGAACAGGCACCAACATCATTAGAGGGCGGCGTCTCCACGGAGAGAAACGGCTGCGTATCCACGTGGCCACCAGAAGATGAAGCGTCACGTGCCACGTGGAACGGAGGAGACGAAGCATCGACGGGTTCCGGCAGGACGACGTCCGCCGCGGGAGGCGGAAGGAGGTCGTCATGCAGCGACGGAGCATCCGAGTCCGACGAAGGAGGCGGAAGGACAGTGAGGACCGGACGAAAGCTCCAGGAGCCAATCTCGAGAGAGCCAAAGACGGAGCGCACGTTGGACTCGCGGAGAAAGGCCGGAGAGCACTCGAATAACACCTTCACCGACTGCCAGTCGGCTCCGGGGGAGAGGCCGTCGTCGAAGATGGAGAGAATCGACCCCCACCGGTGGAAAGCCTTGTTGAGCACAGGAATGGATCTTGAGAGAAACGGAACCCCCGAGATGGAGGCCATACACACCTCGGTCGAGAGCGAAACACCATCAGCCACCCGCGGAGGACGCCAGAAGACCGCATCATTAGAGCCATGAGAGAGCATGAAATCCCGAAGCTGCGGCGAGAGACCACGAAGGCAACAGTGGGAGGCGTCCAACAAGCAGAAGTCCCCAAGGAAGGAGTTGCCAAGCACGCGCAGAACCATCTCCTTCACCGCCTCCCAGCCAACAACCGGGTGGCGAGCGACCCCGATAAGAACAGAGGAGGGCCCACCGCCCGAGGCCGCCGCCGAGCAATCACCGACAACATTTGGCGCACCATCCAAGAGGCCAGAATCCGCCGTCACCCCGAGAGGAAGTGGAGGCGGAGAAGGAGCCACCACCTGAGCGAACGACCGCCCCCGGATGGAGGGACGGGTAGGAGGATCCACCACCGCACGCACCGAGAAGGAAGGTCTCCCCGACCTAAAGATACCGCGCTGACGAAGCCACCCACAAGAAGCACGACGATGACCAGGATCCCCGCATGCAAAACAACGAGGTGGTTGAGGGCAAGCAGAGGCAATATGACCTCGCTCCCCGCACCTGAAGCACCGCTTCCCAGCCTTCCGATGAGTAACCGTCCTCCAGCCCGCCGCCGACGAGGCTGCATGGGTGGAGACAACGTCCACGCCCAACGAAGCGTCAGCCGCACCCTCCGAACTGCTGGTCGCCACCCTCGCACCATTGACATGAACCTCCGAGCCGACATGCACCGCCCTCGACCCATCCGAAGAAGCCTTCGAGAGACTCGCACGAGCACCGCCCTCCAGAGACCCGCACCCACTCGCTCCCATCGCTCGTCCTCGTAGGGTCGCACGGCTCCTGATCTTCAGAGTTTTGCATATACTTGATCAACAAGAAAACTTAGTCAGAATCATCAATTTCACAAAATCATTTTTGGACATGCGATCGATCACCTTGACACCCCTGATCGATCAACCTTGATCAACCATCTTGTTATTCATGATCGATCAACTCTGATCAACCATCTTCTTGGCCATGGTCAATCACTTTTTGAATTTCAGATCAATGGTCAAATCTAATCGATCGCTTTTGTGCATGATCGGTCACCCCTAATAGATCACCTTGTTACTATGTGTAGAGATATATTTATGTACTATTTTCTCAGTTTATTTTATTTTCGTCTATCTTATGTAGTTTACACATAAGTCTCTCCTCTATATAAGAGAGCCCTCATATTCATGGAATAAATAATTCTCATTATTTTCCCAGCATGGTATCAGAGCGGCGATCCTCAACCGGAGCTCTCGTACTCTAACCCTCACCCTAGCCGACGCCTTCAAGCCTCTCTCTCTCTCCACAACATTCATCGCTGCCGACCACCTTCTCTCGACGTCGTCGGTGTTGCTGTCGAGCCCCCCCTCCTTTTTCTCAACGTCGCAGTCGCACCTTCGTGTGCTGCAGCCCACGCCACTGCCGACACCTCTCCCTTGCTGGTGTGTGTGGTCTCTGGAACCACTGCGCGTGGTTCGTGGCCGTCACTTGCGATATTCGTAGGCATCCTCTATGGATTCCACCTTCATTCGCTCCTTATTGATGGGATTGGTTACATCATGATTCTATACATGCAACCGAATCCCCGTATGTCTGTGTAGACGTACTTATTTTGGTCTACAAAATCTAGTTTTCTCCATCCGGTGGTATGTCAGAGAACAAAGTCGATATCCTGCCACATACGCTTTCGGAAGTCCAATGCCAATTGTCAAGATGGACGGGACGAATTACGAGTTGTGGGTCATGCAGTTCATGTGCCTCATGAAGTCTACGGGTAAGAAATATATTCTTATCGAGGAAGAGCCAGGTGAGAAAACTGAGGTCAACGCCTCGTGAGAGAGAGATGATGCTTATGCAAAGGTTTGTTTATCCGTTACATTAACAATAGAGATCGCCAATGATGTGTTACATCAACCCACTGCCAAGGCAATGTGGGATATTCTTGCATCTACCTATTCCCAAGCGAGAAAGGAGACAAAGATTCTACAGCTACAACATGACATATTTACTATCAAGCAGAATGGATGGCACATTCATTCTGTATACACGTCCCTGTGTGGAATACTTGAGAAGCTTCACAGTTTTATACCTCCCGTCTACTCCTGAGCAACAGAAGACATACAGGAATGCCACCATGGTTGGTGTATTCCTAGCAACACCTGATCCAGAGTATGAGGTGGCCCGTTAATAGATACTGGCGGATGCTACAATTCCTCCCAAGGAGGAAGCTTTCTGCAGACTTAGCAGGATCACTGTTTCATCGCATATTTCTAGCCAGACATCTTCTGTTATGGCAGGCTCCCGTGGTAGAGGAGGCTCTTCTCAGTTTCGTGGTCGTTGACCTCGTGGTAGAAGTGGTCGTATTCATACAGAGGATACATGCTACTCCAAGAAATATTGTCCCGCATTGGCACGTGCAGCTGAGCAAGCAGACCCCATTGTTGCTCCTTCTTCGGGTCAAAGGTCTGATGACCTAGTAGCTTGATTGAGGGACATTATGCCTCCTGCTAGTACCATAGCTTCCTCACCTGCTCCAGGAGGAGGTCACTCGGATGTTGTTGCATCTGCCACTGCTAGTACATCAGGTAGCATCTATGCGCTTACTAGTTATCATGGATCTGATATTGTAGAACGGATTATGGACTTCAGTAAGACACATCACATGTGTGGAGACAGAAATCAGTTTGCAGCTTACAAATAGGTTCCTCCTGGCAGAACCATTGTCATAAATGAGGGTACCCATTCCCCGATCACAGGACAGGGAGAGATTAGTTTGATGCCTTCGATGCGTATGCAGAATGTGTTGTATACACCTGACTTTTCTTTGAATTTATTGTCTATTTGTCAGGTTACGAATGATTTGCATTGTCGTGTTATTTTTGACCCGTCGTCTCTTGTATTTCAGGGCATTCTTATGAGCAGGGAGATTGGTTGTGGCTGTGAGCAGGGAGGCCTCTACCGACTGGTCCGAACTCCATATGTCGGCCTATCATCTCGTTCTAAAGGACTAGTCTCTCCTTTCATGTGGCACTTGCAATTTGGTTATCTTCCCCTTTAGAAGATGTGTCATGTTCTCCCTCAGATCTCACCTCGCTCATCCTTTCAATGCGAGGCATGCTAGTTGGGGAAGCACCATCGGTCTGTTTTTCTTAGGGTGCGTTTGGTACGCAGGTTAAGGCGGGTTAAACTGGTAGAGGGTAACCCGTTTTTGAGTTTTGGTGTTTGGATAGAGGGTTAAACTGGGGGTGGGTTAGAAATGGGTTTGTTGTGATATGATTGTATTGGAGTTTGAAAAAGTGAGTAGTTATTGTGATGTGATTGTATTGAAGTTTGAAAAAGTGAGTAGAAGTGGAGTAGTTTATAATTTTTATATGATATGATGGTATAATATATTATTTTTTGATAGGATTGATGATGTAAAATTGATTTATTTAATTTTTAAAAAAAGGAATAAAGTGGGGCCCACATGAGAGAGAGGGAGGGTGGGTTAAGGGGGGTAGTTTACCCCACCAACCGAACGCTACCTTAGTCATCAGAGTCGGAGCAGTTGCTCAACTTTTATGTTATTTCATGTTGACATTTAGGGTCCGAGTCGTGTTCCCAATCACCAGGGACACATGTTTTACCTGGTTGTTGTTGATGATTTTTCGGGTCTGTCATGGGTCTATTGAAAAATAAATCTAAAGTTGGGGATGTGATTAAAACTTTTATCAATGAACTGCATAATGTTTTTTCATCTACTGTCAAATTTGTAAGAACTGATAATGCTTTGGAATTCTGTACCCGCGCATTATCCGAATTCTTTTCATCTTGTGGTATTGTCTATCAATCAACATGTGCCTACACTTCTCAGCAAAATGATCTTGCAGAAAGAAAGCATCATCATTAATTGATATTACTCGAACTCTTCTTATTAGGAGTTGTGCCCCACATTCGTTTTGGGTGAGGCAGTTCTTACGGCATGTTATCTTGTGAATCGCATTCTCTCGGCTGTTCTGGGTGAGAAAATTCTTTTCTCCCTGACATTTTCATAGGAGTTGTTTTCACTCACTCCTTGTGTTTTTGACTATGTTTCCTTCATCCAGCAATTGTCTCCAGGTCTTCACAAGCCCTCTCCTAGAGTTGTCAAATGTGTTTTTGTTGGGTACTCCAGGACTCAGAAGGGATATATATACTATGATCCATTGCACGGGAAATATTATGTTAGCGTTGATGTTACATTTTTTGAGTTGGTGGTGTATTTTTTCCCTACAGGTGATAGGTGATCAAATTCAGATAATGAGGTCTACATGTCACCTCCTACGAACTCATCACCACCTCTACATGTGCATCTTGTTCCACCTCCATTACATCCTCATGTACCACCATCTCCCATAATCCTAGCTCCATCATTGACACGATACTATACATGTCGGCCTACTTCTGCTCATGGTCAACGTCTATCATCCAGTATGCCCTAGGTTTGTTCTGAATACATTGTTTCTAACGACGGGTCTAGAGATGCGTCTGCGCAGGAATCTTTGCAGGATACTGGCATACAAATTGAGGAGATTCTCAATGACCTAGATGTACCTATTGCGCTTCGAAAGCATAAGAGTACATGTACCTCATATCTTCTCGTGTCATAGGTTTCCTTTGATCGCTTGACAGGGGAATTCAGGAGATTTGCAGTTGCTCTATCTGCCGCGGAAATCTCATGGAATTACCAGGAGGCCTTGAGAGACAGTCGGTGGCGTCTGGCCATGGAAGAGTAGATGGTTGCTCTACAGTCGTGTAGTACCTGTTGCTTGGTTCCCACTCCCAATGGATCATTTATTGTCGGTTGCAAATGGGTGTTTACCGTCAAACACCATGTAGATGGGAGTCTTGATCGGTACAAGGCTAGATTGGTTGCGCGTTGCTTTACTAAGACGTATGGAGTGGATTATCTAGACGCATTCTCCCATGTTGCTCGCCACTCCACTCTACGAATTCTTCTTTCAGTTGATGTGATACGTGATTGGCTTTTATTTCAGCTTGATGTTAAAAATGCATTTCTATATGGTGATCTCCAGGAAAAAAGTCTACATGCAGCTGCCTCCGGGGTTTGTTACTAAGGGGGAGTGTCAGAAGGTTTGCAGACTTCATAAAGCAATATATGGTCTTTCAGAGTCCAAGGGCATGGTTTTAGAATCTCTCGGATCTGATTGAGAGGCGGGGATTCAACAGATCAAATGCAGATCATTCATTGTTTGTATAGATAACTTCCAAAGGTGTGATTGTTATCATGGTATACGTTGATGACATACTTGTTACAGGAGATGATGCATAGGGGATCAAGAGGGCAAAGGAATTTCTGGGCTGACAGTTTGTCACCAAGGATTTTAGCACTCTACGGTATTTATTGGGGTTAGAGTTTGCCAGGAATCAGCGGGACTTGTGATGACTCAAAGAAAGTATGTTACAGACATGCTAGTTGAGACAGGTATGATTGGATGTCGACCTGCTACTACTCATATGGATCTCAACATGAGGCTATATGATGATGATATAGATGAGGTGGACAAGAGAATATACAAAGAATTGGTGGGAAAGCTTCTATACATCACTATCTCTAGACCAGACATCTCCCTTGCAGTTAGTCGGGTCAGTCAGTTCATGGAGCATCCCCGACCATGGCCTCAAATTTCAGCGAAATTCAGTTGAATTTCTGTCGAATATCGATATCTAGTCGAAATCGAAATTCGACCGAAATGGCCGAATGACTGAAATATAGGGGTCCTAGTACAAAAAATTGACCGAAATTTCGATCGAATTTCGACCGAAATTCCATCGAAATTCTGTTTCGGTCGATCACCGAAATGGATACCGAAACCGACATTTAGGGCCTTGTCCCTGACAGGTATATATGGATGCAGTTTATATGATCTTGAGGTACCTAAAGTCATCTCCAGGTGCAGGATTGCTATTCAGGAAAGGAGAATCTCTTACTATCACAGCTTGTGCAGATGCAGACTACGCAGGATGTCCTAAGGATAGGAAGTCTAGCTCAAGCTTTGTTGTCTTTATTGGCGGTTCTCTAGTATCTTGGAAGAGTAAGAAGCAAATTGTGGTTGCCAGGTCAAGTGCTGAGTCAGAATATAGGGCTATGGCACAAGGGAGCACAAAGATGATCTGGGTCCGAGCAATGCTAGCGAACTAATATATAGATGTACCTCTTCCTATGCAGTTGCAATGTGATAATCATGCGGCCTTAATTATTGCAAACAATGCTGCCTTTCATGAGAGAACTAAGCGTATCGAAGTTAATTGCCACTATATACGGGACATGATCCCGAAAGGCTTTCTCTCTACTTCACATGTCAGTTCAGGAAATCAAACTACAGATATTTTCAGCATGGCATTACTCAGAGGACCTTTTCAGATGTGTACATCCAAGCTGAGCATGATTGAGATTTATGCTTCAATTTGAGGGGGTGTAGAGATATGTTTATGTTTATGTTATGTTTATGTATTGTTCTCTCAGTTTATTTTATTTCCATCTATCTTATGTAATTTACCCATAGGTCTCTCCTCTATATAAGAGAGCCCTAGAGTTCATCGAATAAGCAATTCTCATTATTTTTACACTATGATCGAACCTTTCATGGATTTCGGAAATCAGAGCATTAAACTTTTCAGTTTTGGATACCAAAGACTCTTTATTGATGCCAACCCTATATACAAAGACCATATGGCTCATTGTCTAAGACATGCAACCAAGATAAACATCATTTACCCTTAAAATAAAAGAAATAGTGATCATTTTGTGCGATATTCGAGTTGATACAGCATTTTTACGCTCTCGAGATCTCTTCAATCCAAAGCTTTCTAGCTACAAAAGTTGTTTGTGCTCTCTGTGCTCTACTACAATCATCTTCATCAGTCTCGAGCATATCATGCGCTTTAAGTCTGTAAGCTTGTGAATTCAAATTTCATTACTTAACTATTTTCTGTTTAGCATTTTGTATAGGTATCAGAGTTGTGGAATCCTTTCTCTGAGAGAGGGGGAGGGGGGAGAGAGAGAGAATCTTCCTTTGGGAGTTGTCCAAGGAAGGGTATAGTAGTACAAGAGGTTGTGCTATCCTCTGGTCAAAGTAGCGCTGGAATAATGGAAATAAGCTTCACCGAGAGAGAGTGAAGGGAAAATCCTAAAACAGGGTTCTGGGTCACGGTTTTCACCCGATTGGATTTCCACAAAAAAATCATTGTCTTTGTGGTTTGTTATTTTTTCCATCTCCGTGGCTATGAGTTATTTTTTAATTGGATATTGTTATTGGGATAATTGTTTATTGCACAATTCACCTCCCCCCTCTTGTGTCAAACTCACACGTGCATGATCTTCTCGTGCTCCGACTCGAGAGAGTCAATTTAGATCCCAGATCTCGATGCTTTGGTGCCGGTTTTATTTGATGGGTCAGATAAATTGATTTACTCAATTAATTTAAAGTCTAACCATCTAGGGATCCACCTGGACACGACGTTTCGGATTCCAGTTGTTTCCGAACATTGAGAATCCCAACATTGGAAATCCAACGAATACCCCAATGTTGGGTAATTAAAGAATCAAGAGATCTCCAATGACCTCTATTTCTTTCCTGATGCAGCTACTTTTTCATGCACATGTTCTATGTTCTCGAGTTCTCTCCACCATCGAAAAACCAATCCATTCTCATGGTTGCTACAGTTCTCTGAGGTGCTTTCGAGAATAGTCCTGTCGGAGTACGCCGATGATGATGGTGTTGTTGTTGTATCTTGGAAGTGGGTCGTCGGACCTTACGAATCAATATTGTAGGGGCAAAATCCTCTCTAAAAATTAAACTCATAGGTGCTTTGATTATCTCTACACTAATCTCTTTTCTTTTTTTTATTGCAAATGATTTACTCGGTTACTCTTTTCGGATCTTGCATGTTATTGTTTCGAAATTCAATTACATGATGCATGTATTACTCAATGTATTGTTCAATGTTATTGATCGAATTTTAATTTATGCATAGTTTATTATTACCAAAATAATATGATATGTGATACTGTTACAAAAAATCATGTTGATCTGAAGATTTATTATTTTCATTGATGTTGATACAATTAACAACAATCTTAGATGATATTGAAAACTAGGATTAAAAATGTGCTGGATATTGTCGATACAACAACAAAGCCTTTTCCCACAATTAATTAGGGTCGGCTACATGGATTCTTCTCCTCCATTGAAATCTATCTTGGGTCAATCCCGAGCATATATCCAAAAAATTAAGATCCCTTCGTATAGTCTCTTTCCAACATTTCTTGGGCCGTCCTCGCCCTCTCTTAGCCGGCTCAACATCCCAACACTCGCATCTCCTAACTGGTGCATCAACTGACCTTCTTTGCAAATGACCAAACCATCTTAAGCGATTTTCTCGCATCTTATCATCAATCGGAGCAACACCAACTTTCTTTCTGATTGCATCATTCCGAATCCGATTTTTACGTGTGTGTCCAGAAATCCACCTTAGCATTTTAATTTCTGCTACAGCCATTCTCTGTATATGTCTATGGCTCACATGCCAACATTCAGATCCATAGAGCATAGCAGATCTCACGGCTACTTTGTAAAACTTTCCTTTAATTTTTAAAGGAATTTTCTTATCACAGAGAATAGTGGAGGCTCCTCTCCACTTTAGCCAGCCCGCATTTATTCTATTAGTATCATCTCCATCAACCCATCATGTTGCAAAATAAATCCCATACATCTAAAAGAATCTTTCTTCCGAATGTCATCGTCGCCAATCTTCACATTGATTCCTTCACCATTACTTCCATCAAAGGTGTACTCCATATATTCCGTCTTAGCCCTACTTATATGAAATACTTTAGTCTCCAGTGCATGTCTCCAAACCTCAAGCTTCTCATTTACTCCATCTCTAGTGTCGTCAATCATCATAATATCATCAGCAAATAATATGCACCAAGGTAAATCATCATGAATGTGACTTGTCAACTCGTCC
This sequence comes from Ottelia alismoides, assembly GCA_037367405.1. Taxonomy (NCBI): domain Eukaryota; kingdom Viridiplantae; phylum Streptophyta; class Magnoliopsida; order Alismatales; family Hydrocharitaceae; genus Ottelia; species Ottelia alismoides. Next base: position 257,241 of record JAZKJV010006360.1, on the reverse strand, counting down.
ATAATCAAAGTAAAAAGAAATGGACGCAAAGCTGAACCTTGATGTAAACCAATGTTTATGTCAAAATAATCAGTCTTCCCAGAAGAGGTCCTTACACAAGATAAAGCCCTATCATACATATCCTTTATGAGGTTAATGTATAGGATAGGTACTTGTCTCTTCTTCAAAATTCTCCACAATATCTCTCGTGGGACAGAATCACAAGCCTTCTCCAAATCAATAAAGATCATATAAAGGTTCTTCCTTTTAGCTCTATAAATCTCCATTGTTCTCCTCAGCAAATGGATGGCTTCAATAGTTGAGCGACCTGGCATGAATCCGAATTGGTTTTCTTTTACTTTGGAAACTTGCCTCAATCTTCTTTCGATCACACGTTCCTAAATTTCTATAATGTGACTCATCAGCTTGATACCTCTGTAATTTGAATAATTTGAACAATTTCAAGCATTGCAAAAATTTGAACATATATTGTCGATATGCCAAAAAAACTTTATGGTAAAATTTCAAGCATTGCAGCGTATGAATATTTGGTCAACCACTATCAAGATAATTTCTATGCTTGAAATCTAATGTCCACAATGGATAAAGAAAACCACACATTCAAAGACAAGGCACAATATACATGAAAGATTGCGACTGTATATGTCATGGTTGAATTGCATTGGCTCTGTCCAACACGTTTGATGTATACTATTTGTCCACACAAACTGTGACAAGGCTTTGGAAAGAACTCAACAAAAAGTATAATACTGCAATCATCGATATTGAGAAACAAATGACCGTGAAGTTCCTGAAGTTTTATATAGTCGAGGGGAAATCTGTTTCTAAACAGTCATGTGAATTCATTCTCTAGTTTCATGGATGGAAAGACAAGTCATGGGAAGTCTTTGGTAGGACCCAAAACAGAGGAAAAAATAAATGACTTGATGATGGCAATTGCCATTGAGGAACATGGAAGCATAAAGATGTGGTCCATGTAGAAGTTCAAGGTAAGGTCAATATCATGACCTCGATGGGAAAAGAGAAAGAGAAAGGACGATAACAATAAGAATAAACTCAGACCAAAAGGCAAGATCTACAAAAAGACAGAATAAACCATGCTTATAATGTAGTATGTTGGTCATCGGAGAAAAGATTGTACATCTTTAAAAGCCAAGCATAATCCTATAGAAGGTAACTAACAAGTAAACATGATCGTTTAGGAGTTCAAGGCAAGCGAAGGGTATGTCTTAGTGAAAACTAAACTATACCAAATTCACGATCCAAATGAGTAGCTTAAGGATACATGGGCCAATGTATACATTTGTTTTGACAGTTACCTAATTTCTTCTTATCAAATATGCAGCAGTGGGACTGTGGAGATGGGAAAAGGTTAGGGACAACTCAACTTGAGGTTCTCCTCTAGATGCATCTGGACTCTACATAGGGCGGTGCATGTCATTGACATCAAAAAGAATGATTTATCTAACTCAATTTTAGTTTTAGAAGTGGTTTTGAACTTAATTTCAAATGTAATGAAGTTGTAATCTTATGATGCGGCGTGTTTTTTCGGAAAAAAGACTATTTGGCATACTTAGATTTATTGTTTAGAATTAGATTGATTTAGTGAACATTGATTATGTGAATGTTATATCTAAATGATCTATTAGTGTCCACCAAGTGATGAATAATATAGAATCTTGTGATCTTTGACATGGTTAATTAAAACAATGTGAACTTAAATTCTATTATAAGAATGATGAATTTAGAAGTGATCTCTGAACACACCATTGATAAAACTCGTAAATGTGATATATGTGTGCAAGCTAAGAAACCTATGAAGCCACTTCATAGGATATTCAGATTTCAGATCTTGTACACAGATATCTGTGAGTTTAATGTGTATTGACCAAAGATGAAAAGAAATATATTATCTCCTACAAGTAAATTAGCTAAGAAGGCGGGGAGGATTGGGAATCGGAGGAGGTATGGAAGGACGTGGTGATGTTGGATGCATCGCAGGTGAAGGTGGTTGGTTGGCAGCCTTAAGAAGATATGGACAAGGACGTGTGCTTCTGACGTGTAGGTGGTGCAGATCCTCGGCTACGCAATAGATGGCATGATGCTTTCGATGTGGGGCTAACGATCACATTTCAAAGGTCTGCCTTATGACTGAGGCGCTTTGTTATCGTTGCAGGCTTCTATTCCACTAGCAACGTAGTTGCAATACCATAGGTATACTAAAGAAAAAAGGTCCCAATCAAATGAATCTTCTTTCGATTACAAACCTCACATAGTTTATGAAGTGTCTCTTTATCATTGATGGTGCCGGAGGCGATCGATCTATTGATGGGGTGGTAATCGGTGAAGGATGGGTTGAAGAGTTGAGATGATTCCATGAACGTATTTAAAGGGCGAAGGCAGAGGCTCCAACTTTAGAGGCAATATGGTTGAATGACTCGACCCTCTATCTTCATAGGTTGTCAGCTCATGGCGCTTTGGAGGTGATTGTTGGGATGGTCGTTGATGTGTCGTCTTAAAGCTCTTAGATAGTTCATCGAAATCTGGAGAATGTTGAAGGGGGCATCTTTTCAGGTTACACTCCATTGTCAAAGCTCGAAGGTGTTGAAAACTGCATTCTCACATGTGGGAGTTGTGCTAGAAGTTTTATGTGGGTGAGTAATTAGGAGTGCTTCTTCTCTTCGAGGGTTCTACTCCATCATCCCAACGCATGGATCTTAAGCTTGACCGAAGCTCCGTCTCAGTTAGTTTGGAGGTTATTGTCGGCGATAAGTGTGGCAGGTAGGAGTATGACTCGACAGGGAAGGAGAAGATGGTTACAAAAGACAAGTAGGTAATCGTGGAGATGCCTGCGGGGGATTGAGTTCGGATGTTGCTGTTACGGCCAATTTCAGTGGATTTGAATATATGCATTTCCATAAAAGTTCTGATAAGGACGTTTTTGGAGGATCCTCGGCGGTGCTTCTACTTCGAGCAATTTGGGTTATGGTATGGCGCACGTTGTTTCAAGTAGTACTTGTTTACTCGATTCTAGAAGTTCGGGGCCTGTTGGGAACCCGCATGTTCTGACCATGACTGCACTGGTATGTACAAACCCAGTCGAACAACAACCGTTTTATGTGAATATGGAAGCTCAAACCGTGTTGGGACCTGGATGCGGGGGGAACATAAAGCTTGTTGTTGTTGCATCCTCGGCAGTTGTTATTGGTGGGACCACTTCCAGATAGGCTTGATTGCCCCTAGACCAATAGTCTCTCTTCAGGATAGTCGAGTAGAGACACTTAAGATTTGAAGGAACTGACGGTCTCTCAGCAAGACATTTTGGTATTTTCCATAAAGATGCATAGGTTTTGTTGGAGTATTTGGTTGTGTGCCACTTGAGTTGTACACATCCATGTGTTTACTCCCACATCTACCAGTAGTGGGACTTGGAGGCTCTGTGGAGGCTATATAAGGAGCCCCCGACCTTCTGTATCCATTGAGAAAGTGCAATGCAACATATGGCCCTTTGAGGCATTCTCTCATGGTTCCATCCCGTTCCTTAGGGAGTAGGGTTCCACGTAAAAATCTTGTGTTTCATGTTTTATCATTCTTGTTTTATACTATGTTTATCAATTCGCTAATGTATTCCTATTTTCTAACATGGTATCAGAAATTAGGGTTCTCGCGTACCTCCAGGCCGTGACAAACCACCAAGCCGCATATGGTGGCGTGCCATTCTCCATAGTTCTCCAGATCCCCCGATGGCGGCACCTTCTAGCGATAGCAGAGCCCTCCAGCAGCGTAGGACCGAGCTCCTGTTACTGCCGCACCTCCAGGCGGCCCCTAGTCGCAGCATCTCGCCTGCTACAGTTCGCTTCCTGCATGCGAGAGGCAGGCCGCTATCGGCCCAGGCGGCACCTCCCATCCGAGCTCCATCCCCCAGAGTACCATTCTCTGCAGCATCCATCCGAACCCTTGGCCCCAGGCGATGGCGATGCATCCTACATTGAACCCTGCAGCGAACCCTATGGCGAGCCCTCATTGTGTACATCCTGTAGTGAGCCCTATGGCGATGCATCAGGCAGGGGGGCTGAACCCCATCTGGCAGGGCTCGTGCTCGCACACTGCGGTACCCATCTCCTGTATACGGCGCCGCCAATATCCCCTTCGACGAGTTTCCAGTGACGAGCTCCCGCAACCCCATCTCCCCCACACCGTCTCAAGTGTCTCAGGTGACGTGCTTGCTCCTCACATCGCGCGCTCAAGCGTGCAGGCGGCGGCATGAAGTTTTCCCCATCAGTGGCGGCACAGAAACGATGGGTTCCCAATTGGGAACCCTAACGCGTGGGAAGAATGAGGGGCTCGATGGCTCGGTTCGCCTTACAATAATAATAATAATAATTTTAATTTTGTAAGGGCCCAAAGGGGTCGCCTGCCATAAAATATTGGAAAGAAAAAGGAGCAGGGGCATGTCGTACGTTAAAAAAAACAAAGAGAGAGTGGTGCTTAATTTTGTTGGGGCCAAGAAGCCATGTCTGCTTTAAAAAAAGTGAGTGGAAGAGTTTGGGTCCTTTGGGCCGTGATATCACAAAAAAATGGCATTATTTGTGAAAAAAAGAGAAAGAAATAAAAAAAGGAAGCATATAAAGAAAAGTTGTACGCAAAATATTTGCGAAAAAAAGAATGAAAAGCTGAAAAAATGTGAACGACTTATGTTAAAAAAATGGCGGCTAAAAAAATGAAATAGCCGAGAAGAAAATTTTCATTGAGAAGAAAAGCTGAAAATGTGATGGCTTATAGGATGTTGTTTACCCCCATTTTATTGTCTTCTCCCAACGTAGTCGATGTCATGTATTCTGACTAGTATGGGAGAAAGGGGGAGTATAGTGTAGAGTTCTTTGGCATCATACGGCATCACCACTTTTAGTTCAGATCCAGACTATTGTCCAGACTTAAGAGAGTTCAGTCTCCAGATGCCAATGCAGATTCTAGTCCAGATGCCTTCAGTTATTCAGACTCTACAGATGTTCATACTCGACGTCAAGTTCTGAGTCTGCAATTCAAGACGCACGAGTGTGCGATCTTCAGTTTCGTGATCCCATCGTTCTTGTTTTTGTCGGCCAGAGTTTTCATGTGAGTCATAGGGACTCCAGAGTAGAGGACCATTCCCTATGCCATATGGGCAAGGGTTTTCATGTGGTATCATAGGGACTCCAGAGTAAAGTACCATTCTCTGTGCCAGATGGGAGAGACCCAGAGTACTCCGACGAGAAGACTCATTCCAGTTGCAGTGACTCCGACAGGCATAGTACATAACACATGCTCTCCGACGAGGAGATTCAGTTGACTCACACTCCAGCCCGTTCGTCCTCCTCACCTGCACGGCATGAGAAGCAACGTCCTCGATAGCAGCCGACAGTTGTACACGTTGAGTTGATATTGTTTGTAGTGTCATGTATTGTGAGTTGAGTTTCTTTTTGTTTATCCAAACTGAACATTGCATGCTCCAGCTTGAGGGGGAGTATTGGAGTATTTAGTTGTCCGCCACTTGAGCTGTAGATGGGTAAGGATCCATTTACCGCATCCATGTGTTTAGTCCCACATCTACCAGTGGTGAGACTTGGAGGCTCTGTGGAGGCTATATAAGGATCCTCAGACCTCCTGTGTCCATTGAGAAAGTGCAATACAACATATAGCCCTTTGAGGCCTTCTCCTGTGGTTTCATCCCGCTCCTTAGGGAGTAGGGTTCCACATAAAAATCTTGTGTTTCATGTTTTATCTTTCTTGTTCTATATTCTGTTTATCAATTCGCTTCCGTATTCCTATTTTCTAACAGGTTTAACGCTCTGAGTTAGGATATTTGACAGGAGGAATCAAAATGCATGGGCCTTTTTGATACGTCGGTTGAGACTGAGGTGGACGGTGGGTCTTAATAACAACTATGGGTACGGTGGCCATGATGTGACATCGCAACCTAGATCCAGGTCCTTATTGAGGATAACCAGCCTTGATTGTGTTTCATACACCTAAAAACATAAAATTGAGCTATAAATCGTAGAAAGCACATGCATTCATATATTTATATTGTGTTCTGATCATTCGTTCATCTGTACATAAGAATCACTTTTTAGCATATTAAAATCACTAAAAATATAAATATATATATAAAGACCATAAACAAAAAAAAGAGAAGAGAGAGAGTGCACTTGTATGTTTATATTACTCAGAACCTTATTATTTTATGTATAAAAACAAGTATTTCAAATTAATTCCTTTTACATTTGTAAATATAATGTGTATTAACTAACTATAAAATAAACAAAAATCAAAAAAATAGAAAAACAGAGAAAATACAAAAACAGAGCATTTTTAATATATATGTATAAGTGTGTATGTACGTACGTATGTATGAAAATAAATATCTATTTACTCTAGCTATCAAATCAACTATTAAAAAATTAAAAAATAGAAAATATATACTAATACTAAACTAATAAAATATAGTATCATAAGTACATTATATAAGAAAAGAGGAAATACAAAATCGTAAGATACAGTTATTTTATACCTATAAAAATGCTTACCAAAAATATACCCAAGATCAAACGGCCTCGTTTGGAAAAACTTTCTTCAGTAAAGTATTAGATCTTCCCAAGATCTACAACTTTCATATTTTACACTTTTTAAGATAATGTCATCTACTAAATGTTTTATATTTTTCTTAATTTTCTTATATAGTGATTTTGGACACATAGACATGTACCCAGTCAACGGTCACCTCAACGCCACTTGGCAGCCCACTATTAGAGACCTCATGCTCTTGTTGACCCGCTCCTGCTCCAATTAATCGATCAAACTCCCTTGGTCTGCCCCCATCCCCTCGAATAGGTCACCCAAGCGCCATGTCAGCCTACTCCCACTGACCACCTTGGTCAACATCACCTCCCTACATGCCCCTTCTCTGCAACTAAAAAAACCAAGGCACACATGCCTCAATCGACCCAATCCTTTGTCCCCTTGCCTCAAGTACACCTGACCACAACCATCATCACCAACAACCCCATCGATTCATCTCCGTCACCACCAAATCATCTAAGAAACCCACGACATCCCCTTTCACCTCTATAGCCATGTCATGTACACTCGAGAGACACTTCTTCACAGCACTACCAGTTATACCCTACGACCTAAAGCCATATTTCCCATCACTCATAGACCCCTACACCAACCACAAAAAAGTCTGTCAGCAACACCTTAAGCCATAGTCCTTTCTCACCTTCTTTTGATAGCCACCAACACTACCCTCTAAGATACCATCCCTTCTACCTTTCGTATCCATATCTCCGCAAATATCACTAAGCCTCATACCCTAACCCAAAACCAGAGCTCCATACTTCCTATATAAGGACTCTAAGCTCCAAAAAAATACCTAATCCTCCATCAAAGAAGGAGCGCGTCTCCAGCTTACTAAGAACTTCAATGACAATAGAGTTAGTGGTTGAGGCCGTGACGAGACTTTGCCCTCTCCTTAGTGTGATCCAACAGTCCTTCTCTTGTAACATAGGCTTTAGCTTCTGTGAAGCTTCGCCGCGCACACCGATAGCTCTAAGCAAGAATGGATCTTCAAAGCTCCACTCCCACATGTTGTGTTCCCATCCTCACTCATCTTCTCAAGGTATTCGCTTCCTTCATCTCCTCTTGTGCTTGAAAGTTTGGTGTCCACCTTCAAATCTTCGTTGCACGTTGCATTTGTAAAAATCAATCCAACCTGTGTTCCATTCAACCCACCCACATCTCTCCTTATCACTTCACTTCTACCCCTATGGCCTAGCCATCTCCTGCGATGCATGGCTCAAGCAATGCTCTATTCCTCCACTTCGAACTTGGAGATCCAATTCACCTTACCACCCATTGTAATGGATTAGCTGCAACTGAGCCTTGAGCTTGAGTCAATTGGGCTCCTGCAAGTATTCCATTAGAGAAACTTCATCTGGAGGTTTGACGGAGATGAGTGCAAGAGCATCGCCTTAGGCTACCACCTACTCTAAAGAGGAAGAAGAGATCCGAGAAGAGGATCAGTATACAGCTGACGTTCGATCCTATCCCCTTCTTATCTAAATGATCGAAGCTCGTAGTCCTCCTCATAATCAATTACCCTCGGAGGATTCTGCTAGAGAGGTTGGAGGCACCAGCAGGTAGGTGGAAGGCGTATTTGCTCTCTAGAGGAGGGACGTTGGTTTTACTGAAGCATGTTCTCTCAGTGATTCAGTGTTCTTCTGTTCTATGCGTGCGTTGCCCGCAGGGGTGCAGAACAAGATCGAGGCCTTGATGAGGAGATTTTTGTGGGTGAATGGCCAGCGGGACAGAAAGGGAATGCATATGGAGGACTGGCATAAGGTGACATCATCGAAGAGGAAGGGCGGACTCAGGGTCATGCGGATGGGGGAGATGAACAAGGCGTTTATGGCCAAATGGATGGTTCATATATGGGGGAATTCTGATGATTTGGTGTGCAAATTGCTGAGAAAGATATACGGGGTGGATATGTCGTTGGAGATTAGTCCAGGCCGATTGTTGTCGTCATTGTGGAGGGGGTTCACTTCGGTGGTTCCGGAGATTGCTAGTTTGTTGTGGCCGGTGCTTGGGGATGGCGGGGGGTTCTGTTTCTGGTTGGATGACTGGACATGAGATGGGGCGTTGGGGGAGCGCTACCTGCGTTTGTTGCTATTGGTGGGGGATAGAGGAGCGACGATGTGGCAAGTCAGGGGGGTGGGGCTTGAACCCCGTTGTTCTCTTCTGGGCTATCCGATTAGAGGGTGGAAGAGTTTCTTGCTTTACAGACGGAGCTCTTGCGATGCGAGGCATCGACTTCGGGTAGGGAACATTTTCTGTGGGATGATGTAAGATTCACAGTGAGGAAAATGTACCATTGTTTTATGAATGAAGGGATGGTGACGCAGGTCGAGTTGGCGGTGGACACGAGTATGAGTTGGAGTAGAGTGTCAAACCGCATTAAGGTTTTCATTTGGTTGTTCTGGTTGGGGAAGGTTCTTGCACCAAGGATATATGTTGGGAGCGAAGGATGTTGGGTACGACAGATGCAGTGCGGTTGAAGAGGACGTGGATCATCTGTTCTTCTCTTGCCTATTGTCTGTGAAGGTTAAGGCAAGGGCCAACGTTCCGTGGTTGGCATGTCTAAATGGGGCCACGTTATGGAGGGAATTCAGATTGATTTACGGCGTTGGGCATGAGGGCAGCTCCCTTCCTTTCGTTGTGGTGTGGTCTATTTGGTGTGCCAAGAATGGCGTCATTTTTAAGGGGCAGGGATTTTGTTCTGAAAATATGGCTGAACATTCTAGGGTGTTGGGCTCGATGTGGCAAGCGTGATGTAATGAGTTGTGGTGTAATTATGGCGGTTTTATAACCTTCTCTTATTTTATGTTATATAATTAATCTTTGTGCTGGGTCCTGACTTGGGAGGCCATTCGTATTTTTCCTCAAAAAAATGCCACATGGTTGTCCCAGTTCCGCACGATCTCGCTTCATCAGATGGCCCGAGGATGAGAGCTACCTCACGTGCATTGTGCACGTGAGGGAATAATTGCATAAAAGACCTTGCCATTTCCATTTTGCATACCAATCCTGCGTACTGACATCAATCCAGCATCAGTTGCTAACATCATCACCGATGTCAACATCACTTAGGCATTTTGCATTCAAGCCTAGATGAGTTTTCAGAAATTGTGATTCAACCCAGTAAGCATATGTTTGTAAGATATCTATTGTGTAAAATTGTTATTTGGTCCCTGAAATCATAGGCTTGTATCTTTTAAGCCACGGCTCCAAATTGCATGATTTTAGTGTATTTTTGTTCCTTTAATGATGCTCAATCTTGTATTAAAAATTGGCAATTGCTAGACATGAAATGAAATAATTGTGAATTAGCTAGTGAAACTTTCTTATACTCTTGTTCAATTCATAACAGATATGTTTTATGTCAGTTTAATATGATCTTTAAGCCTTTTGTGGACTTAATCGACACCAAACTTTTAGAACAGAAGTCACCAAACTTTTAGAACAGTGAGTTAATTTATGCATGGGCATGCATACTTTGATGATAACAAAACTTGTGTAGTTAACTTGAAGCTAGGTTAAAAACATAAAGTTTTTCAACCAATAAGAAGCTTAAACATGAGGGTCTCGGGCTTAATGGAAGAAGAAGCTCAAAGGAATTCAAGGCTAAGAAACTCCAGCTCAAGTAAAAAAAAGATCTCAAGCTCAAGAAGAAGTTGAAGGCCTTTCTTTTATTAAGTCATACATATTGTAATCAGTGTTGTCAAAAGCCCTCCGGGCGCTCGCCTAGGCTCCCAGGCGAGGCGAGGCCCTAGCGCCTTGCCTCCCTCCAGGCGAGGCGTTTTGCCTCAGGCGCCGCTCAGGCGAGCGCCTGGCTTGAGGCTCTAGGCGTTCAAGGCGAGCGCCTAAGGCAAAAGTAGCGCTTTTTGCCGACTTTGTGAGATTTTTATCCATGTTTAGGTGTTTATATTAGATATATATTAGTTCTAAGTATCATTAACACATATATTTATACATATGCACACACATGTACATGTAATTTTACATACACTTCTATTACATATACGTATACATGTACATTCATGTTTTAGTTCTAAATATTACATATACTTTTGACCAAAAAGTTTACATTCTTCTATATATATTAGTTTGAAGTATTATAAATACATATATATACATATAAATAGACAAAACACACATGTATGCATAGGCATGTACACACACTTATACATAAACACATACACATATATGCAAATATATACGCATACAGATACGCATACATGCGAATACACACATAAACACAAATATTTAATACATATACATACATACGTAAGTACATGCATACATTATACATACACATATTAATAAATAGTGGATTGATCATACAATATAATTTGATGATTGCATATACATATACATACACATACATATAGACATGTACATGCATACATTTATATACACGCTTGTAAACACACCCACAAATATATTGGATTGGTTTTATATTGAAATATAAGTTATATATACATATATTTACTACTATACATACACATACATACACATGTACACGTACACATTTATATACGTGCATGTAAACGCACCCACAAATATATTGGATTGGTCTTAGATTGAAATATAAGTTATACATATATATTTTTACAATTACACATGCATACACATGTGTGTATGTGCATATATTATATAGACTCATGCATAATTTATTTATTTTTATATATGACGCCTTGCTTTTCTCAGGCGAGCGCCTAGGTGAGCGCCTAGCGCCTTAGGCGTTTTGCACCCCCTAGCGCCTCGGAGCGCCTCTCGCTTTGAACAACATTGATTGTAATTATATTAGTTTATAAAGAACCGTAAAGAGTATCAAGCATCTTGCATTTTAGACCTTTGATGTTGACTTTCAAGTCAATAAGTCAAGTTGATCAATCAACCTTCTTACCCTGATTGATCACCTTTGATCGAATAGATTTCTTGATTAATCGATCACCTCCTTGTTATGATCGATCAATGTTCAAATTCCAACGTTCATTTAACGGTCACTAAATGATCGATAATCTCATTTTTCATGATCGGTCACTTTTGAATTATAATTGATCAAGCTTTTTGTATGAGCGATCATATCAGCATGGTCGATCATCTTTTATGCCTGATCGATCATATGGCATTTCAGAAAGTTTTTTCTTACCACATTTACCTCATGCGTCTATAGAGAACCGATGCATATAAATAGGGCCTTAAACCTCACTTGTTCAACATACAACAAAGAGCAACAAGTCTCTTCTCTATACTCTCCACTCTATTCTCTGAGTAAAGGTTCTAAGAGCTATTTTCTAATCTTGATTCACCCTACAGCTCTGAAGCGTTATGATCATCGTACGAGCACAATCCTCGCTCTATAAGATCGTTACAGTTTTACCTTGCATTCTTTTTTTAAGTCAAAAAATGGGAAACACGATATGGTTGCATATTTACTTTGATATTGAGGTTGTTAGATTTTAATTAACTATAATACGGTTATAGGTTGTCTATGTAAACAACTTGTTATAATACAGTTGGGTTGCCCGTGCAAGCAACTCAGGAGAGTGGAAAAACTTGTATGGGCCAGGTTTAATGCCCAATTCGAGAGACTCTAATTGTAGTTTTTACCCAGGAGGGTTTCCATATTAAATACATGTACATTTGTGGTTTGATTGTTTATCTTATGATTGAAGTGCTACTTAGTAATGTGGTGGTTTGATATTATTGTTCTTGCAATGATCTGATCTTTTAGTTCGATCCATTCGCACACCCTCTCAGTAGTTGGGAACCAACAATTAATATCGAAGCCTTCTTTGTGTGAAGGAAGCTACTCTCCAACACACACATGGTCAACATCTAAGGATCGTGCACTGAAGGGAACACAGTGAATTGTCTTCCTAATTTAAACGAGACGAACTATGGAAACTCGATGAGCAAGAGGATCATCTTCGTCTAGTCATTAGATTTTACAATACGGAATATGACTAGAAAGGAGTTCAAGATCATTGAAGAGGAGACCGGTGACTCTGCAATAGAGTTATCATAGATGATGCTCAACTCAAAAGCAATGAATTCTATATAGTATGTTAAGTCAGAAGCTGAATTTGATCGAGTCTCGCATCTGAAGACAGCATTTGAGATCATGAAGTGCTTGAAAACACCCATGAAGGTACATCCAAGGCAAATGAATCTTGTCTCAAAACTCTCATCCTTGATTACGAAAAGTTCAAGATGCAAAAAGGGGAGATTATCATGGATATGAATGTCTGGTTCACCATTGTTGTAAACAAGTTAAGAAACTTGGAGAGAATCTTCCTAGCCAAAGAACTCCCAAGTAAGATCATTACCTCTCTATCCTTGATATGGTAACACAAGATCACAGCCATATAAGAGCCAACTTATTACAGTAAAACATCTAAAATAGGTAATCTTATTGCCTATGAAACAAAGTTGGAGAATAGGAAGAAAGAAGAAAAAAAGTCGCAGTCTGGCTCTAACAACAAGCAAGGAAGTTCGAGAAGGATCTAATTGCAATGATATTGAATTCATGACCCACTAGTTCAAGTATTTCTCAAGAAGAAAAGAGAGGGAGACAGAGAAATTAAATACTTCGATTGCGACAAGGCGGGGCATGTAAAGGACCACCCTTAGCTAAAGAAGAATTCTAGACATGAGAAGAACTGAAGAAGTATGAGAAAAAATCCAAGAGGAGAGCAGTGCAAGCAACATGGGAAGATTCAAGCAACGGTGCGAAAGAAAGTGAAAGCGTGTGCATGGTATTAGTTGGACTGGTCAAATTCGACTTTGTGACTGTTAGAGTTATTAGATTTACATTTATGTTTGTAACCCTTCGAGTTCCGTAACCTCCCGTGACCCTTCTGGTTCCGTAACCCTCTGTTATCCTTCAAGTTCCGTAACTCCCAGTGACCCTTCAGGTTCTGTAACCCTTGTACTCTCTAAGGTTTTCTCTCTATATAAGAGACTCTAGCTCTATAGAATGAATATCTCATCTCATCCATTCCTCTTCTCAACATGGTATCGGAGCAACGATCCTAGATTGAAGTCTAATACCCTAAATTTGCCGCCGCCACCAGCCCTCTCTCCGCCGACAAGGAGAGAGGGCTGGACCTCCTTCGTTGCTCATGGATTCGATGGTCTCGCACAAGGCAGTCCGAGTCCCTAGCAACACCAGCTTCCACCTCCAACGGCACCAAAACGCCACCCAAGGCTAGCAGCTCCAACCGCACCTCCTGCATCGCTGGCACTGCCTGGAGCCCCCTCCCCCCCTCCTACAGCCACTGCTTCACCACAATTTGTTTCTCCCAACTTGATGTTACATACTCTTTATTCTATCAAGTATGGGAGAAAGGGGGAGTCAGATATGATTCTTCAAGATGGTTACTTCCCTACCATGACAGACAGACCGACACTCCAAACTATTACTCAGATCATCAGTCTTCACCGAGCATCGACTTCTTCGTCAGGACGTATACTTCTTTTACGACCCGACTACTACACCGCGCTGGACTTCTTCTACAGCAATTATTCTCCAGGCACGACAGAGATATGTTCCGATGACCTGCAGGCATGACAGAGATACGTTCTGGTGACCTGATATCACAGCGACTCTACAGGTATGGCAGAGATACGTTCCGATGACCTGAAAGCCGCAAGCCCGTCCTCGAGCGAGGTCTTCTACCAGTAGCGGACATATGTTCTTATGATGTATCATGTGAAGATGTGGTGTATACTTTTTCTTTTTATTACAAGTTGTAGCTTTCTCAGCTCCAGCTTGAGGGGGAGTGTTAGAGTTATAAGATTTACATTTATGTTTGTAACCCTTCGAGTTCCGTAACCTCCCGTGACCCTTCGGGTTCCGTAACCCTCTGTTATCCTTCAAGTTCCGTAACTCCCAGTGATCCTTCAGGTTCTGTAACCCTTGTACTCTCTAGGGTTTTCTCTCTATATAAGAGACCCTAGCTCTATGGAACGAATATCTCATCCGTTCCTCTTCTCAACAGTGACATACGGGTCTGAATAAATCAAACCCGATCCGATTAAGCGTCCGAATGATCAAATAATATTCAATCTATATTGAATAAACCTAGGTCGACCAATAAGTTGCAAATCAAAATTCGTTCTGTCGTAATCGACCAAAAGTCGATTGCATCGTAAAGCATGGCATCGGAAAAGCCGCGCCACAAATTGAAAACGGCAAAACAAACCAAGAACACACAAAAATTCAATTCGACGAAATAAGACCAACGATATCGACCGTTCATCGATCGAAGATAGTTTGATATTTTATAATCACAAAATTTAATCGCAAATTGAGATCGTATCTTGAGAATTTCGGGAACTCATCTTCGATCCGAAGTATATGAATATTATACTCATATTGATCATCATTCAGAGACGATCGAAACGAGCTATTGCACATCAAAATCCAAGACTCGAGGCGCGAATGTGGAAGACTTTAGTATGTCAAATAAATAAAGAGAATGGTTTTAAAAATCTGTTGTCAACGGCAAACAGCAGCGTCTCCCCTTTCTATCCACTTGGTTTTTCTGTCCTTCCACTTGTCAAAAACAAAGAGCGTCACTCCCCCAATTTATATCTCTTCTCTCCATAACCTCCCCCACTATTTTTCTCCCAAATTCTTTCTCTAATTCCAGCCGAGAGAAAGAAAGAGAGCTCATGCCCTCTCTCTCTCTCCAAGCTGCTGCTGCAGCCATCCTAGGAGAAAGAAAGAGAGCCATGCTCTCTCCAAGCTAATGCTGCAGTTGGAAGACACCCAGGAGTCCCTGTAGTTGGTTATATTACTACTATTGTACTCTCTAAAGATCTATTGCATGCATGTTCTTCTCCATTTGGAGCAAATCCTTAGGTACAATCCTACACCTCCTTTTTGTTGTCATGCTTGTGGTTGTTACATACTTTGATAGAATTTTTTATAATGTTTTCTTCCAATTTTATTGGGAAAATAAATATATAGAAATTCAAATCAGTCGGTGCTAATGGTTACCTGTTTGATTAGCAATATAAAGAATGTCTATTAGATCAACGAATCTGTGATTGGGTCATCTTATCCTTGCTAGTAATCTCTCTACGAAAGAAGGGTGAAATATCTCTCTCTCTCCCTCAATTGTTAGTTCAGTCACCTTACCATTTCTCAACCCAAGCTATTACTAGATGTCATGTCAGATACATCAATGCAATTGGTGTGCAGACAACAGATATGATGGTGGAAAGTTACACTGATCCATTTGGATTTTATGTTGGTTGTTCAGAATGTATGAGAACAGGATCATTGATGTTGTAGCAATGGCAGAGATCTTTAACCATTTCCATCTTTAGGTCAATGTCATTTAGTATGATCAATGGTCTTCCCTGAAATTTCTATTTTGGTCTATAAATTTATCATTTTAGGTATATTGATTTGACGTTCTATTTGATAGAAATATTATTTCCATAAAGATGATTAATGTTGTTCAAGGTTGCAAAAAGCGGTATGCGGTATTCAGTCGGTAGGGTCACTGATTACTGTTTAAACGGTATGCGAGAGTTTAAACGAAAATTAAACGGGTTATGCGGTTTTGTATTTTTAATTAATAAAAAAATATTTACATATATATAATTAATAAGAAACATAACTAAGTTATAAAATATAATCACATATTCACAATATATATCAAATATTATCATATTCAATGATTTTTTCCTATCAATTGCCAAAAATAGCATAAACAAGTAGAATCCATAGTCAAGGTTTGGAATCTCGATTTTGATTTATGAAGATAAACAACAAAAGGAATGAAGTGAACAAGTTACATCGGATATCTAGAATCTAATATCTATAGAGTTGTTTCATCTCCATTGCACAAATCCAAAGGGGATGAAGCTCCCCAAGTTGAAGACCCATTGTATGCACCCTCGTGTCACACCATACCCTACCAGAACAGGGATCTTCATGCAACTGGTCAGCGAGCCTGGGGGACTAGGAGGGGCCCATGTTAGGGAGAAAACAAGCACATTCTCACATTCTTGACAGGTTGATGTAAAAAACGGGGTTTAAACGGTGTTTAAACGGTCGTTTAACGCTGATTAAGCGGCCTGACCGCATATGTGCTCGCCTGAGCTTAGTCGGTGCGGTCCAGGACCGCATGCGTGTAAACGGCCTTTTAAACGGCCGCTTAAGCCGTTTTTTACATCCCTGATGTTGTTTAAACAGTTCAATAAGCAGCATCTCATGTTGATCAACTTAATTCTGACAGAGATAATGATGATTTCATTAGTGTGTCTCTGTATACCGATGTTCAACGCAAGTCATATATGAATTGTAATCCTTTCAATATTTTATTTACAATATTTTTCTGATTGGAATTAGAGGCCTCTTAAATGACCTTTTGAATAATCAGATTTAGATATGATGTATGGTAGATTCGTTGCTCTACTGTTAGGTCATTCAAGTTATTTCTTTCAAAGTCATATGATTGATGGAATGTTTGTTGTACTAGCGTGTCCCAATGGTATGAATGAGTATGATCTGCTGATCTAGTAGGGTCTTATGGTTCCTCAAACACTTAACTTCTAATTTCTATAAATACCTATCCTCATCATGACCATTTCTCACAATTTCCCTTCCTTAGTTTTCTATTGATCTGCTTATTCATCATATTGTCAACACATTTTCAAGGTTTCAATCCATATTTATATAAGTCTACCTTGATTTTATTATAATTCCATGTTTCAAAATATTCAACTAACAGATCGAATGTCAATCCATGTTTATCCTTCACTATGTAGTCATTCGTCAAAAGAAAGAGAATAGCTATGAAAAATTGAAAATTAATGAGAGCAGATGGTTACCAAATGTACATATACCACTTGCTCGTTCTGCAATTGAAGGTATGAAGTGGATGCCTAAACAGCGATTTAGTGTGCATAGTAAGGGTCAGAGATTTAGTAGTCGATAACTCGCACTTAAGGATTTTAGTGTTTACTATTTGGTCCAATGGGAATAACCCTTACAAAATAGTTTAGTTCACATATAAGATATGGAGGTATGACTATATAATCAATGAACCTAGATGGTTAATAAGAATTAGTGACAATTGATAATGCCGGTCTTGATGACCCTTACACCTAACCATGCAAGGGCACGATGACCCTCAACTGGGCAGGAGATAGGAAGCCCAGTTCGGGCAATGGTCACCAAGTACGCGGGTCTAGGATCCCAGTCCTTTTCACTGTTTTTTTTACGTGAGCTCGCAGTGTTTTCACGCCTCATTGGGATCCCGACTTTTGACCAGTTCCATTGACCCTCAGTTTTAGGGTACCAAGGTTGGGGGCCCTCGGTTTTAGTTTTTCTCACGAGCTCGTTAGCCCGTACCGGTCAGGCTGGTTTTTTGAGTGACTCTTCCGGGGAGTTTCTCCCACCTGTCTAAGTGGCGTAGTTTTGGATCAGACCTATCCCTCTACTGGACCGCACTTCCAGAGGGCAAGACGGAAGGGTCTCATAGGAGGCTTCCTCACCTCTTGAGTTTTGGTTACCGTTCAGCCAATAGGTCTTGGCGAGAGAAGGGTTACAGTTGAGTTTGGTTGCAGTTGAGTTTGGCTAGAGTTGAGAGTTGGTTACAGCTGAGTCGGTTATAGTTGAGATTGGTTACAGTTGAGTTGTCTACAGTTGAGTTGGTACAGAATCATCAATCATCATTAATCCTCAATCATCGATAATTCACTAGATCATAGAACTACTACTACGAATGATAAGATAAGCTAGTAGATGTATTGGGAACTTGGTTAAGAAGCATTACACTCCACTGCATGCCTACGGAGGCACCACAACCCTAAGGTACTCTTTATACCTTAGAGTCAATAGTGTGAGGTCAGTAGGTCACACTCAGACCAAGACCACAGACTATCCCCTAAGCTTGAGGAATTAGACATAGATAAAAGATCATATCAAGGATTCATCATCTATAATCCCAAGATCGATCATCATGAATTTAAATATGACAAAAAGATGTATTTAAGAATCATATAACCAACAAAAATATAAAAAGGTTAAGAGGTGTTTGGGTGATCATGGGAATTACATACCTATCATGCTTGGAAAACCTACTCTTATGTGAGTAGCATGTTAATTTTAAATGCCTATTTACTTGCTTCTTTTGAAACCACTATTTTTTTAAGACTAAAAAAGGGGGAAACGCGCATTGATGCCCATCCCAATATATTAATTAAATAAAATTAAATAGTACATGCTTCTGTTACCGGTTGTAAAAAGGGGATAATTGAAAACCACTAAATTACCAGTTATTTTAATATGATGGATTGTACGCAACAATTGTTGACATCCTTTTGTTCTTTGTATGCTTGGCAGGCAAAGCGTCTACGTCGCAGTAGCTGGCTGATGATCTCGAGCATCCGCTATTATACTTAACAGTACATATGTTGGTTATTTTTATGCAAATATTTTATAATGTTTTTCTCCTCATATATTTTGGGATACATGTAGATGATGCGGTCTCTTTTGTACAGGTAATATATATATGGAAATTAATGAAATATGAATCGATGACACTTCTTGTTGGTTATGTAGTTGTTTGCATCAATCGTGAATGTCATTAATTGTGAAACACGAAAATTTTTCCCTAAGTTTGGTAACCTAATGCGATTTTTAATGAACCTAATGCTGCGAGTGCCGTATAAGTAGGTACCTGGATCCCCATGCATCACAGACTTGTCCGACTATGTCGAAGAAGTAATCTTCCTTATAATGAATTTTATAAAACCTCGTAAGATCTTTTTAGACAATTTATAAAGTTTGAAAAGGAAGTAGATTCTCTTAAAAAGATTAACAAGAAATTAGATGATAAATCGCTTTTGTTAAATGATTTAAACATCATGAAAAAGGAAAATCACTTGCCAAAATAAAATTAGTTTTGAAGATAAAATAGATAAAATCACTTACTTAGAAAAAGAAATTGTTGAGTTAAAAAGAAATATTAATTTTGTACAAGCTGATAAAAAGAAAAAGAAAAACTAGAAGATCATGCTTCTAGTTATGGTTCCTTTAAGAAAAGAAGATGGATTTTGATAAAGAAATATACAGCGCAATCTAACCACGAAGGACCCGAAAAAGAAAGGGCACCAAAATAAAATTTTACAGGTACCAAAGGTCAAGAGAAAAGAAAATGGAGGATGTATCATCATCCAAGATGGACCCGGCCAAGGCAAAATGATTTTCAAAATCAAGGATGGATGGCACCACCATAGAGAATGTATAAAGATTGGAGAAGTCCACCGCCAAGGACCCTAGGTGACTTCTTATCTTTTTTATTAAGATGATCATGCATATCATGCATGGGCGATGAGCCCTTTACTCTTATTTTTAGGGAGGAACCTTTACGCAAAGACTAAAGGGATCTTTAACTTAGGGGAACTTAGTTTAAAAAGAATGTTTTCAAACAAAAAGGTGAGAGATATTTTAGTCATATCTATCCAACATATGGTATCCAATAATTGGCATTCGTTAATATTTTCTATCTATTTAGATCTTTTTGATTATGTCAAAAAGGAGGAGAGAGAGTGTTTACAAAGCTTCCTAAATTTTTCACGAGAGAAAATGTTATCAAATTTGTTTCACACACATGTTTTAAAAAAAAACTTCCAAATATTTAGTCATCGTCAAAAAGGAGAAGAGTGTTAGTTCATAAATGAGCATGCATATTTTGATGATGATGATAATAAAACTTGTGCAATTAGCTTGAAGATCAAAAAGATGAAAGGTATTGAACCAAGAAGAAGCTCAAACCTGAGGAGCTCAAGCTTAAATGAGGAAGGGAGTTCAAAGCTAAGAAGCTCAAGCTCAAAGAAAGGATCTCAAGCTCAATAAGAAGTTGAATACTTTATTTAGACCTGCATATTATGATTGTCTTAGTTTATAAAAAACCTCAAAGAGTATCATGCATTTTTCATCTAAGACCTTTGACTCTGACTTTTAGGTCAAAAAGTTAAGGTGATCGATCCACCTTCTTTCCTTGATCAATCACCTCTAATCGATCATATTTCTTGAATGATCGATCAACTCCCTAACCGGCGAATATTCGAATTCCAATTTCCAACGTTCGTTTATTGGTCACTAAATTATCGATCATATTTTCATGATCGATTACTTTTTGAATTATGATTGACCAACGCTTTTTATATGATCGATATCATCCTGATCCGTCATCTTTTGTGCATGATCGATCATATTGCATTTCAGGAAGTTTTTCCTTGACATCTTTGGCTCCAACGGCAATGGAGAACCTGGGATTATAAATGAGACCCCACAATAAAGAGCAATAACTCTCTATTCTCCACTTTATTCTATGGGAGAGTTCTAATAGCTATTTTCTAATCCTCGATTCATGCCTACAACTCTGAAGCTTTGTGATCATCATACGAGCATGGTCTTCGCTCCGTAAAATCATTCTAGTTTTTCCTCTATTCTTTATTGCATATTTACATTGATATTGAGGTTGTTAGTTAACTGTAATATGATTGTAAATTGTCTACGTAAACAACTTGTTGTAATATGATTGGGCTGCTCGCGTAAGCAACTCAAGTTAGTGGAAAGGCATGTATGGGTCAGGTTGAAAGCCCAAATCATGAGACTCTGGTCATGGTTTATATCCATCAGGGTTTCCACGTTAAATACATGTGTGCATGTGGTTTGATTATTAATCTTGTGATTAAAAGTGTTACATAATGTTGTGGTTGTTTCAAGATTATCGTGTGTAGCAATCCGATCTTTTAGTCCAATCCACTCCCGCACCCTCTCAGTAGCTGGGAACCAACAATGGAGATATCTTCTGACTCGAGACCTGAATTGAGTCTGCATGTTCTAGACATAACCATTTATTTAGGACTTATTTTGCATCTCTTTAAAAAGAAAAAATACTTTGGGTTGGGGTACTACTTAATGCATCTTGAGATATTTTTGGAAAATTGATGAATGATATTTGTTATAAAAACCATCTGCCTCACTTTAAGTGCTTTTATTTATAAAATCCAACAAAAAGAAAATTACAGCAAAAACTAACCAAAAATTTGTTTAGATTCATTTTCTTGTCTTTTACATATATCAGAATATCAATCAAAAACAAGCACTTTTAATATATTTATTTTCTTATTTTCTGTGTCTCTGTTCTTGTGCATAACTATTATCTTCTCCAATTTATCTCAGCATACATGTTTGTCAGTCTATGCTTTACGGTAAAATAAATACAAGAATAGAAAATCGATTAAATCGGATCTACTAAGAACGAGCTCCCAAGGTTCGACCCAGGTACACTTGCCGATTAATATTAAGTGTTGAAATATTTGTTTAATCATCGCTTGAGCTGAGTACTACAACAAAAATCATAGCACATCTAATCAGACGAAATCGAAATAGTATCATTGCTGGGGAACATGGCTTTCTAATCAGTTTTTACGACTCGTATCTCTTTCACTAATTTTATTTCTTTTCAGCATTCCTTTTTACATGTGTTTTTGTCTTCTTGTGAGATGGAACGTACTGTTGATCGTTGTTGTAAAAGTTAGCCGACTAGTCGATCCATCTAGTCGAGTCAGGGGGGTAGCTGACTCGACTAGGCCTAGTAGACCATTAGTCGGTCAACCCGACTACTCGATCGACTTTTACACGGAGATTTTTTATTTAAAAAAATACTTTTTTTAAAAGCAAACTTATTCCAATATGCTTAATGTTATATTTAAAGTCAATTACTTCTATCGTTTCATTATGATAGTATAGAAAATGTATAAATCTATGCAAATATATAAGAATATATGCATAAAAAATTATTTATATATTTAAAATAATTAAAAAATAAAAATCAACTGATGACCGACTAAATCCGATTAGTCGCCCGACTGTCGATTAATCCTTAGTTAATGACCCCACCGACCGAGTACCGACTTCTGCAACCATGTTGTTGATCCTTTGTTTCTTTGCGCAGGTCTCAACAAACTTATGAATCTCGTATTCATCATGCTAAAATCCAATTCTTAATCCCCGAGCTTAATTAATCCAACAAAAATCACTAATAATTCATTCATTTTATCGTGTACTATATTGTATATAAACTATGTATAGTTGCCTATATTCTAACTATAGTTATTGTATTTAATTACAACAATTTTCTTTGTTTTAAATTCTCATTAAAAATCCTTAAAAATAAGGTTAAGTAATTATCTATATTAGAACTTACCCTCAAAAGAAATAAAAAATACAAAAAATCTCAAAGCTAAAAATCGGTGTTTTGAACCCTTTAAAAATACCCCCAAAATATAGTTTTCTACAAATGACCTCTTTTGGCTTTTTGTCCAACATGAAACTTTTAGATCTCATTGAGATCTACAATTTTCATGGTTTGACTTTCTCCTCATTTTGCCTCTAGCTATTTCTTTTTTATTTTTCTTTATTTTCGTATTTTCTAATTTTTCTATAGGGCCACGTGGCGCCCTCTGGGATGCCCACGTGACCCGCTTCTCTCCTCGCCACCCGGCGCACCTCCTGGCCGCTGGATATCCACAAACCCGCCTCCATCACAGCCGCTCATCGCTCGCTCCATCTCTACCGTCTGATCTGATCTCAGATCCCCACCGCCCCCATCTGCCTCAATCTTAGCCACCCGATCCACTTCCCATCCTACGGCCGCCCGCGCTCCACGTCGCCCCTTCTCCCATCACCCTTGGATCGAGCCCATCTCTCCATCGTGGCCGCCCTTTAGCGCCTATCCCTCAGCCGTAGGATCAGATCCTATGATCTGATCTCCACCGCTCGCCCGCGCCTAACGGCTCTCGCTCATCGTCCTCCTCCAGTCAAATCCCCCCCCCCCCCGATCCGTTACATCTCGCGAACACCCTTCCCCCCTTTCTATTTTCACTCTCCCCTCTGATCATCTCTCCGCTCCCTTAACGACCCTCCACGTAATCGTTACACCCATCGGCATCGCGCAGCCCTCAATGCCCTTAAACCATGCCTTCACTCCAGCCGTTCACCCATTCAAAATCTCCAAAAACGGCCGGACTCCCCCTATAAAAGCCTCCGCTCCGCCGCCCGTATCCCTTGTCAACCAGTAGATGGAGCTCCGTCTAGCCCCTCTTCCCCTCCTCGCGACAGGAGGAGGTGGAATTGGTCGGTGAAGATGGCCGAACGTCCAAGGTGTCGACCCACGGCACTAACCGTCGTGTCGCAGTGCCTCAGGCCCACTAAGCTCCTCGGATCGGTTGACCGAGTCTGAGCAATGACCCAGGCTTCTTCGAAGCCTAGCACAAGCCACCTCCTTTGCCACATTTTCTGCCTCCAACCATGTACCCCCTCCTTACTCCGATCTTTTGATATTCTTCGATTTATCACACCGCCTACGCCCATCTTCGATGCCGCCTAACCACCCTCGCATCTTCGCCATTCATCATTGATCCCCGCGCCACCTCTTCCCTTCTCCAGAATCCCTTCCCACTCCGATTCACCTCCTCTGTCGCCACGGGCGGAGGAAGCTTCAGGCCTCTGCCTCTCGTCGCCCCCACGACCTCCACTCACCTCACAATTCACTCACTTCACTTCTCGCACGCCTCGACTATATTCTAACATCTGCAGGTACCTCCAATTGTCAATGGTCGAACGTTGCTCGCATGCTCCGATCTGTTTATGCGCCACCGGCGAGGCGTCGTCGACCAACCGATCTGATCACTTTCGGAGCTTCGACGTACCTCAATCTCCCTCGCAAGAGCCTCCTCATCTTCTCCGATCCTCAGGCGTGCGTCTAGAGCACGGTGGAGCAAGCTGGAGCCCGTCGGATCCCCGCCTCCTTCGATGGCCTGCGGCGGAAGACGAGAAGCAGTCTGATCGGACGGTCTAGAAGACGGCATGTGGTCCTTACGAACCTCATACCGAGCCTACAAGTTCGGGCATACCGAGCCTCACTGCGAGCCACCACCAAACGCCATGTGTGCCCGAGCCTGCGACACTTGCAATAAAGACCCAGGATGTTCTAATTATTACACTTTGGTCCCCATTCGTGTGCCTCACGTGCACGCCTGGGTATTTTACAAGGAGGCTCTCGTAAGTTTCATAAATTACATATATGCCCCTACGTGCCTTGGGAAATTTACAAAGGGGCCCAACCGATTTTGCAAAATTGCAAATAGGTCCTCTAGGATCTATTTGTAATTATTTATACTTTATTTTCTCATATTTTTATTGCATGTATGCCCCTGCATTGTTTCTTCCATAACTTGAGCATCGTAGGTCCAAATTGCATGATTTCAGTGTCATTTTGTTCCTTATTTCATCATCTATCTAATGGCATATTTGATTTTCTCATCTGACACTAATTTAAATGTGATGAATTTTTAATGTTGTGTAATGTCCCTCGCTCAAATGCCTTGCCATAAAATAGATGTTTGCTTGTAATTTTAGGCTCAAATTGACTCTAATTTCCAACCATAATCTATGCTCATGACTTGTAGGGCATTTTGTAATTAATATTTTGCATACATATCCTTTGCACTTATTCTGCATATCTTACAATTGCATTGAAAAATCAACTAAAAATTACATGCATCATATAATTGCATTGTTCTGCATTTTAGTGGGCATATCTGCATAAAGACCTGAAAATGAGAAAATAATCACCCATTAAATTAATTGACAAATTCGATAAATAAATTAAAGAGGCTCGTGCCCCTATGTTCGACCTTCGTAGACTTGCCAAGTTAAAAAAATACTCCACATCATTCAAAGATTATATTTTTTGTTGAACCGAATTTACCTCCTATGCTACGACATTTCCACATTATTAAAGAGGCAATTTCACGTTCATCAAATGGCGTCGTTGTCGGGGACACGGCTCGCTTTTATTTATTTGTTTAATTTTGAAACATTTTTGGTTGTGAATATTTTCAATTTTTGCAGGTCTTCTCATCATGCATTTTTACATAATTTTTGTTGACTATTTTCCGTCATACTTTTTATAATATTTTTCTTTTGTGGTAGGGGCCCATGAAGATTGAGGACGCTTGATCTCCATGGAGGCGTGGAGTTGGGAGCTCCCGCTGAGAAGGCCGCAGAAGAAAAGATGAAGAGTTCATGGAAGACTAGTCAACTCCGCAAGCATTTTCATATTGTAAAAAAAATTGTATCATGTGCATTTTTTAGTAGTCCTCGTTCGAGGGCTCGTTTGTAACAAGAAAAAAAAGAGCAGATCACTAGATGATCTACACCCCCCCCCTTCACACACTCGCACATATACACTCACCTCACCCCCCCCCCCCACCTTCTCTGTATATTTCACACACACACCCCACCCCTCCTCCATCTTAATCTGCAAAAATACACATACACTCACCCACTTCCACATCTTCTTAATCATCTGTAAAAATCCTCACCCCCTCCCCACTCTCTCAACTCATGTATAAAAACATACCCTAACCCTAACAGCCTCGGACCCCCAGCTATATTTCCATATCTTTTACTTAGGCTATTTTCAACCTAAGTATAGAGGGAAACGGACCATCATTCCTTCCTCGCTCAGTCTTCTTATACTTAGGTCATTTTTGACCTAAGTATAGGGGGGCCCTCCTCCTCAGTTCCGCTATATCATCCTATATTTAACCGTGCCATAGCTTCATATCACTTCTGCTATGAGGACATAGCAAAAGTTAAGTATAAGGGGTATACCGTATATTACTGTATACATACTTTAGCCATAGCTCGTGTTTTTAAAAAATTTGAAATTTCGTTTTGGGCTTGGTTTAAGTAAACATGTGAACTGAGTTTTGTAAAAATTCTTGTAAAATTATTTTTAAAATTGAAGGATTATTCTTTTTAATTAACTTTTTGTAAAAAAAATATTTTTTTGTAAAATTAACCTTTTTC
Source organism: Ottelia alismoides (assembly GCA_037367405.1). NCBI lineage: Eukaryota > Viridiplantae > Streptophyta > Magnoliopsida > Alismatales > Hydrocharitaceae > Ottelia > Ottelia alismoides. The sequence continues at coordinate 230,723 of JAZKJV010006360.1, read as the reverse complement.
AAAAACTCCATAAAAATCTGAAAAATTAAAAACTTTTTTCTTGGTAAAGACTCTAACTACTAGGTTTAAAAATGAGTAGCTACTATCAGTGAGGGAACTTTGATCTCCCTTAGCAGAGTGGGTGGTTTAGAGGACACTGTATATGGCTCCGTCCTCAAGTAACACGGGTCCGTCTAACGGTCTGTACTTACACCCATACTGGCTGAGAGTGGACGCAACAATTCATATGAGTCTGGGTCAGTCATTGTCTTTCAAAGGAATTAAATAAAATTTGAAAAATTAAATCCACATAAAAAATTACAAAAGACAAAATTCACACAAAAATATTCACTAACCGGGGAGTTGGTGTATTCCTGACACATTCACATTCACTCAAGGCCTAAGGATTTTGAGGACGCTTGCTTTCTGTGATCTTAAGAGTCTAGGTTAGCCAGCCTTAGTCATTAAGGTTTTTAAACTTAATTATCCACACTTCCTTAGTCATTAAGGTTAGACAGCGGATCCCCACCGGCAATCGACTATTAGATAAGAAAAAATTGGGATAGACGAAAGCACCGCCTTGAAGAGGATGAGGCGTCCCCCCTTCGAAAGCAAGGCAAACCTCCAACCGGATAGCCTCTTCTCAACCTTCTCCACCACCTTGGACCAATCTCGCAATCTAGCCCTTCCCGAGACCAGCGGCATCCGCAAATAATCAATAGGCAGGGCGCAAGGCTGCGAACCCAAAATCAAACCGCATTCGCCCACTTCCTTCGCCGTAAGACCAAATGGTACCACCTTCGATTTGGCGACATTTTTGAAAAGATTCGACATCTCACTGAACACCTCAAGCGTCGCAGACATAGCCGAGACCTCCGCAGGTCCCCCCTCAATGAAGAAGACGGTGTCATTGGCATATTGAAGTAAAGGGACACCAACCCAACACAAAAGAACGCCACCGAGAGGCCACAATCGACTACCCGGCAAGCCATCCGAGCAAGGATATCCGCGGCCACGACAAAAAGAAGAGGTGCAAGGGGGCAGCCCTGCCGGACCCCCCTCCTTGGCTGGAAAGAGCCCCCCTCAAGGGTCCATTAACCATGACCGAGAACGGGGCCGTAGTGACACACCGACGCATCCAAGAAATCCAGACCTCCGGGAAGCCCCTCCTCCGCAGAACTGACCAGATGAATCTCCAATCAAGGCAGTCATACGCCTTCGCGAAATCAACCTTCCACAGCAGACTACGTCTCCCTTCCTTTGCCCACTTCGCAACCATCTCCGAGGCCAGAGTGATACAATCCGCAATCTGCCTTTCCCGAACAAAAGCCGCTTGCACAGGCGAGATAATGGAGTCAAGCACCCGGCCAAGCCTCAGAGTAAACACCTCTGCCACGATCAAATATAGAGCATTCGATATCGCAATGGGGCGGAAATCATCAATACGCTCGGTCGAGGGGGACTTCGGAAGCAGCACAATGAGAGCCTTATTAATCTGATCAAACCCTGCATTGCCATCACAGAACTCGGTGATAACCTCCAACACCTCCTTGCCCACCAAATCCCAGAAATCCTTATAGAAGGCCACTGAAAAGCCGTCGGGACCCGGAGATCCATCCGCGTTTAGATCCCACACGGCCGCCTTTACCTCCTCCAGCGAAACCGCCCTCGTCAGATCCTCACAAAGTGAGAGCGAGAGTGGCGGAGCCCCAGTCCCCGCCCACCTCCAAACCCTCGGGACGCGCCTCCCCGAGAACTCATTGAGATGAGCCACGATTGCCCGCCCCATGGCCCCGTCCCCCTCCACGCGCATACCATTAATCGCGATCGAGCTAAGGGAGTTAAATCGCCGCTTCTCACTAGCAACACGATGGAAGTACGCCGTGTTGGCATCCCCCTCCTTTAGTCAAGACAACCTCGATCTCTGACGCCATTCTGTGACCCGCTTCAAATCCTCCTCCGCGATCTTCTTCTGAGCGACCGATCATGCAACCAACTCCTCGGGTTGAAGCTCCCTAACCCCCTCCAACGCATCAAGCGTGCTGACCACCCCTTCCGCCTCCTTCCTGGCCGCAATTCTCACCGCCCTCGACTCCTTCTTAAAGATAGCCAGCCTTTTGCGCAAAGAGTCGAGTTTGAGAGCAAACCTCGACACCGCTGAGCCCCCCACCTGTCCCTGGGACCATTGATCAGCAACAAGATCCCTGAAGTTGTCTTCCAACATCCAGCATCTCTCGTACCTGAAGAAACCCCTCGACACGGACGCATCACCAGAACCCACAGGATAGGATTGTGGTCAGACATGCTCCTAGGCCTGGAGGATACAAAAGAAAGAGGGAAACCATGCAAAAGCTCCAAAGACGCCAAGAATCTGTCAATACAGGACCGGCAGTTCAAATTTCTCCAAGTGTACATGATATTCCCCGCTCCCAAGTCCTCGAGAGCCAAAGAGTCCACGAGCTCCGCAAAATCCGACGAGCCATGGTCCTGACCACCCCTGGATCGCGGCCTATCCGACGAGCGAATAGTAACATTGAAGTCATCCCCAACCAGCCAAGGGATCCCGAAGAAACGCTGACCTACCTCACGCAAATCCTCTCAAAGCTCCTTTCTCTTAATATTGCAGCAGGGCCCGTAGATACAAGAGAAAGCAATCGGCAATGAAGAATCCACATGTACCAAAAGAACGGAGATAGCATGCCTCCCTCTGAAGACCGAGTCGAACGCGAAAGCCGCAGATCTCCAAGCGATGAGCAGACCACCCGCCGACCCCACTGCATCAAGAGCCCTGACCTCATCCAAGCCCCCCACACCAAACGATCTACAGAGAACGTCACCCACATCCTGAAGTTTTGTTTCTTGCAACATGATGACGTCACACTCCCACTCTGTGAACCTCGACCCCATGGCTCTCCTTTTGTCCGCCTCCCCCAACCCTCGCACATTCCAAGACAGCACCTTCATGAGGATCCTTCCAAATGCCCCCCAACTTGGACCACACCAGCGGCCGCCGCAACAGTATCCTTCAGAGACAAGCACCCCTGCGGCTCGATGGCCATCGACCACGCTCTGTTCCTCCTCCTGTATCTTTTAACATACCTCCTCTCAAGCACCCCCCCAGCCACTTCTGCCTCAACCACCTCAGTCAGAGTCACCGAAGTCTGAACCGAAGAACCGCCAACCTAGGCTGCGGACGACGGGCCCTCCAGCGTGACCAAAGATGGGATGTTGAGATCCTACCCTTCCGCGACCGTCGTGAAGGAAGGAAAATCCTTCCCCATCGAAGCCCACCCCCCCCCCCCGCTCCCAGCCGAGGGAGCCAAGCCACCCAACCGATCAGAGAAGACCATCGAAGAGGATGAGAAAAGAAACGGAGCCGGGTCCAAATGTGCCCCCGCAAAAGATCCGAAAGATAGACAGCATGAAACTCCATCAACCGACCGACCCGTACAAGGATCCGAATGTCAAAACCGAAAGCCGGGACCCGGCGCCCGAGTCCAAAAGCGAAGGGTCTCAGCGACCCCTGGAGTCCTTCCCGCCACGTCATCAGACAAACCGGCATTTGAAGAATCCATGCACAACGACCAAGGGGCAAAACTGAAGGGACGTGCGAAATCATTACTGTGGGACGAGTCCCACGAAGCGTCACCATGCACAGTCATCTGTCTCCCGGAAGACGAGGCGACGCCCTTCCCCCTCCCAGGCTCCGGTGAAGCCATCTCCGACCCCCCCGCCACGCCGGTGGAGGTGGCGGGTCGACAATCGACAGCTCCACCCGACATCTGAAGCGACCGATCTTCATACTCCCGTAGAAAACGTGGCCCGCCGCACCATCGAGAAAATTCTTATTGCACTCCATGAGGATCCGGGTGATATCGTGCTCCGAGCCCGACGCCAACACATTATCGATGACTGCGAGGACCTCTCCCCACCACTGTAGAGCCCAATTCAGACAATGCACTGATCTGGAAAGGAACGGAACTCCACGGACCTCCGCCACGCAGACCTCGACGCTAGAACACGTCCCGTCCGCAAAACACAGGTCTCTCCAAATCAAACCATCCGCCGCGCCATTTCGATGCAACCGATCCCGCTGAACAACTGACAGCCCTCGTGCACAACAACGATTAGAATCAATGGCGATGACATCCCCCACAAACTGCGATCCAAGGAACCCATGCAGAAGGCTCCTCACCACGTCCGCCGCCAAGCACTTTCGCAAGCTCACCCCGATGACTGCATGGTTGAACTCCTCCCCCTTGCAAAACCTTCCACGCGGCCCCGAAAGTATAGCCGGCCTCACGGATGTGATCACGGGCGGAGTCAGAGCAGCCACCACGCTTTCGAAATCGGCAGCGCTGGCAACCGGAGCAGAACATGGACCACCTGCTACCACCTGAGCGAACGAGCGTCCTCCCTGGCCGACAAAAGCCCCGCGTGTTGACGACTCCCCAACCTCGAACGCATCCCCACGAGCTGGGGCAGAAACATTCCCGCGTTGAAAGCGGAACCCACAGGAGGCCATACGGTGGCCTAACCCCCCGCATGCAAAGCATCTCAGTCGAGCAACGCAAATCGACGCCAAATATCCCCACAGCCCACAGCGGAAGCATCTCCTCTCCGGCATCCTGTGGGACACTTGCACCCAACCATCACCAACCCCCTCCCCACCCCCTTCCGCTCCTTCCCCAACTCCAACCCCAGCCACAACAGCTCTCGTGCTCCCACTTCCCCAGTGCGCCACCTCCACCCCATTACGAGCGCCCCCGCCCTCGCCGCGGTGGCCACGAACGCCACCAGCGAAACCACCGATGACAGCTCCACCACTCCCGACCACCCCACCATCCATCGCACCGCCTTCAGTCGCAGCCCGCCTCGCTCCCCCACTCGTACTCCGACCCGCATCACCCTTCTTGCACCACCTCGCACCAACCCTCTCACTCCACCACGCTCTCGCCATCAAATTACATAAAATTTTAGTCTATTGTTTTTCTTCAGGATGAACATAGTTTAAGTATAGGGGTATGATGAATCTCGTATTCATCATGCTAAAAATCAATTCTTAATTCCCTAACTTAATTAAAAATCACAGATAATTCATTCATTTCATCTTATACTATATTGTATATAAACTACGTATAATTGTCTATATTCTAACTATATTTATTGTATTTAATTACAAATATTTTCCTTGTTTTGATTCTCATTAAAAACCCTTAAAAATTAGGTTAAGTAATTGTCTATATTAGAACTGACCTTTAAAAGAAATAAAAAATGCAAAAAAAATCTCAATGCTAAAAATCTGTGTTTTTAACCCTTTAAAAATATCCCCAAATACACTTTTATATAAACCTCTTTTGGCTTTTTGTCCAACATGAAACTTGTAGATCTCGATGAGATCTACAACTTTCATGTTTTGACATTTTTCTTAATTTTACCTCTAAATATTTCTTTTAGGTTAATCTTTGTTTTTTACTTTTTCGAATTTTCTGATTGGGCCACGTGACGTCCTTTGGACCGCCTACGTCGCCCGCCTCCTCTCTCGCCACCCGTCATCCTTCTGGCCGCTGGATCTCCACAAACCGTTTCCATCACAATCGCTCATCGCTCGCTCCATCTCAACCGTCTGATCTGATCTCAGATCAGATCCTCACCGCTCCTATCCACCTCACTTTTAGCCACCCGATCCACTTCCTATCCTACGGAAGCCCGCGCTCCACATCGCCCCTTCTCCCATCACCCTTAGATCGAGCACATCTCTCCATCATGGTCGTCCTTTAGCGCCTATCCCTCAGCCGTAGGATGAGATCCTATGATCTCATCTCCACCCCTCGCCCGTGCCTCCATCCGAGTCATTGGATCGAAAGATCCAACGGCTCTCGCTCATCGTCCTCCTCCAGTCAAATCCCCCCCCCTCGTCCGTTACACCTCGCGGACGCCCTTCCCCTTTTCCATTTTCACTCTCCACTCCGATCATCTCTCTGCTTCCTTAACGACCCTCCACGTAGCCGTTACATCCATCGTCCTCGCACGGCCCTCAATGCCCTTAAAACCTGCCTTCACTCCAGTCGTTCACCCTTTCAAAATCTCCTAAAAACGGCCGGACTCCCCCTATAAAAGCCTCCGCTCCGCCACCCGTATCCCTTGTCCACCATTAGACGGAGCTCCGCCTAGCCCCTCTTCCCCTCCTCGTGACAGGAGGAGGTGGAATTGGCCGGCGAAGATGGCCGAACCTCCAAAGTGTCGACCCACGGCACTAACTGCCGTGTCGGGTGCCTCAGGCCCGCTAAGCTCCTCGAATCGGCTGATCGGGTCTGAGCAATGACACGGGCTTCTTCGAAGCCCATCACAAGTCACCTCCTCCGCCGTGTTTTTCGCCTCCGACTAGCTACCCCCTTCTTCCTCTGATCTTTTGATATTCTCCAATTTATCACACCGCCTACGCCCATCTTCGTTGCCGCCTAACCACCCTCGCATCTTCGTCATTCATCGTTCATCCTCGCGCCACCTCTTCCCTTCTCCAGAATCCCTTCCTACTCTGATTCACCTCCTCCGTCGCCACGGGCGGAAGAAGCTTCAGGCCTCCGCCTCCCGTCGCCCCCACGACCTCCACTCACCTCACAACCCACTCACTTCACTTCTCACACACCTCGGCTATATTCTAACATCTGCAGGTACCTCTAATTGTCAATGGCCGGACGTTGCTCGCATGCTCCGATCTATTGCTCTGCTACCGGCGAGGCCTCTTCAACCAACCGATCTAATCACTTCCATAAATTCGTCGTACCTCAATCTCCCTCGCGAGAGCGTCCTCCATCTTCTCCGACCCTCAGGCACACGTCTAGAGCATGGTGGAGCAAGCTGAAGCCCGCCGGTTCCTTGCCTCCTCCGACGGCCTACGATGGAAGATGAGTAGCAGTTACCGTCTGATCATCTGGATCGGACGATCCAGAAGACGGCATGTGATCCTTACGAACCTCATACCAAGCCTACAAGTTCGGGCATACCGAGCCTCACTGCGAGCCACCACCAGACGCCACGTGTGCATGAGCCTGCGACACCTCCCGAGCCTTGCCCCTTGCGTGCACGGCACGTGAGGGCTGGGTAATTTGCAAGAAAGACCTTGGAAGTTTAACTTATTACACTTTGGTCCCCATGCGTGTGCCTCACGTGCGCGCCTAGTTATTTTACAGGGAGGCCCTCGCAAGTTTCATAAATTACAGATATGCCCCTACGCGCATTGGGAAATTTACAAAGGGCCCAGCTGGTTTTGCAAAATTGCAAATAGGTCCCTCCAGGGACCTATTTCTAATTATTTATCCTTTATTTTCTCGTATTTTTATTGCATTTATGCCCTTGCATTGTTTCTTCCATAACTTGAGCATCGTAGGTCCAAATTGCATGATTTCAGTGTCATTTTATTCCTTATTTCATCATCAATCTAATAACAGTTAATTTTCTCATCTGACACTAATTTAAATGTGATATATTTTTAAAGTTATGTAATGTCCCTCGCTCAAATGCCTTGCCATAAAATAGATGTCCGTTAGACTCAAATTGACTCTGATTTCAAATCATAATTGTGCTCATGACTTGTAGAGCATTTTTGTAATTAATAGTTTGTTATAATTTGCACTTATTCATACATTATGCATTGCATATCTTACAATTGCATTGAAAAATCAACTAAAAATTACATGCATCATATAATTGCATTGTTCTGCATTTTAGTGTGCATATCTGCATGAAGATCTGAAAATGAGAAAATAATCACGCATTAAATTAATTGACAAATTCGATAAATAGATTAAAGAGGCCCGTGTCCCTGTGTTCGACCTTGATAGACTTGCCAAGTTAAAAAAAATATTCCACAATATTCAAAGATTGTGATTTTTGCTAAACCGAATTTGCCTCCTATGCTACGACATTTCCACATTATTAAAGAGGCAAATTTGACGTTCATCACAAACTTGATCGGCTTTCTCAAAAACCACGCAAATCGAGGATGATGGAGGCCAGCTCTTTCTTGGAGACAAGCTGAGTGTTAGAGCACAGAGAGATGAGGAAAAGTCAAGCCTGGCTTATGGGGATTGAGTAGATAGGATTCAATTTTCAACATTTTTATTTATGTACAATAATTTGTATTGTTTATTATTTATAGTGGATCTCAATCGGGATTTTACAATCGTAGCCAAAACTGAACACGTGTACTTTCAGGAGCATAAGATCCCCTGTCATTTTACGGTTTTCTTGTGTTTTCCACGACTAACTAATTTTATTTTTTTTTCTGCCTTATTTTATTTATTCCTTTGATTTATGTTTCCCGCCTTGGTTTTATTTATTTTTTGTGCTTGTTTAGAGCCCTTGGAATTTTCTCCGATATCTACTTGTGCTAGGTGGACACATAGGTTCACATCCTTTTATATCAATTCTTGCACCAATAGATTGATTGGACCTGGTCAAATAAATCTGATCTGACACCGCTAATAAAAGAGCATGCTTAGGAACGTTCTTGTCGTATTCCGTGTAGTGTAATTTAAAAATATGTCATGCATCCACATGAAAAGAGATGGGAAGCATTGCAAGTACTTCTGACCCTACATTCATCATTGCTTTTGGCTTGCATAGCATTCTGGACTCCTCCCCAGTTTCGTTTACTTACGATAATAGAGATCGGAACCACTCATTAGTCATTATTGAAAACTACTCAAAAAATTGAAAGTTAAATAATCATACATATTAGGATTGCTAATCAACTTTGACTACTAATACAATCAATATGAACTTCATTGTATTAGGTTTACAAAGCCCACCTTGTCTTCTCGTACTTATGTGGAAAGAGGGATTACACAAGGAAAAGCACCCAAAACCCTAGACCTGAGACTCTCATCAGTTCCTCAGGTTTCAAAAGTGGTGAAGAAGAGATTATAGGAGACTTTTCATGTTGTTACCTTGGTAGAGTACAACCTGAAATCATTCAGTGATCGAAATATAACGATGTCTATTTACCACTTACAGGTGTATCGCTTGGTACTTGATTGGAAAGGTTGATTGAATAAAATTAAAAAGATAAAATTTTACACTCTTACAGCTTCGCATGTATGAGTAGTCAAAGTGAAATTTGTCTTGTATTTGTAATGTGTGCATGAGTCTCCACGGTTTTTGCCTTTTTCTTGTCGCTTATCATTGTAGCGTGCTCCATCCCCCCCCCCCCACTTGCCATCGAAGATGTGCAGCTGACATCTCTTTTGCTTAAATTTTAAGAGCTTCAACTTCACATTACTAGTAGTAACTATGTCTTTGCGGGTTCCAGAAGACCCTTATCTTGAATTCAAATTCTATACCCTTCTGTTCCGAGATGACCAAACCCATGTCACTTAGTCCCTCTCCTCTTCGAGGAAGACCCTCACTTCGAAGTGTGTACCATAGCCACCCACCTAGTTGAGTTCGAGATGGCTTGCACCAAAACTAAAGTACAATCCGCATTATAAACCAGAAGACCCCACTACAGCAGATTGGATCAGATCTTTAGCCTCCTGAACAAAATGTAGGCCGATCTCCAGGCCGATATGGATTTGATGCATAGGCGCATCAACGAGTTGGATGAGCTCCATACCTCAACACAGAGCCACAGTGCTCGTATAATTGTTTTCAATGAGAGATATACGTCACGTCTATCAACATCACGTGGTCTCTATCCATAGCAGAAGGAAGACGACCACATGACCAGGGTCGAAGAGCAGAGCCACAAGCCAATCTATCCCAAGCTCCATGTCCAACAAATATGTAGGACCAACGACTACAACTGCCACACATCTGGAGCACAATTGAAAGATTCGAGGTAGAGAAAGACCAAGCCTTAGAGATGGAGCCCACAAAGACAAACTGAGCATATGTCATATCTCCCTTTTCCATTGGTAGTCATGTACATACTTATAGCACATGTTGATTCCCATATATCCCATATAACGAATGATGTAAATATATCTGAGTTTAATTCTATAAAAGAACTCAATATTGTTACGAAGATTGTTCATTTCCCTAAAGCATTTTTTGAGGAAAAGTGGGATCATAAACTAATCCCATTTGATAAGATGTGCAAAGATAATATATTTTTGAAGATTGTATTGCATGATGTCTTAGATCACTTCCCTGAGCTGGAAAAGAACCTAAAAGAGAGAGATGCACGCAATAACAGAAGAAAGGAAAAGAACTGAGAAACATGTCCTGACCAAGGCAACTTCATGAGCTACACGAAGCAAATCTCAATCCAAGAAGATTCCAGTGCACACTTACTCGGATGCTAGATTGTTGCAACCGATTTTTGTTGTACCTTGTTAGACGACTGATCGTCTATCAATCTCACACCTTCCTCATTATTGGACTATCTCGAGTTAGGGTTGCTTCGCAAAGCCCGCATGATTCCTTCGATTTGTTAATAGATATGTAAAGTTACCAGGGGGCATCCTCAAAGATGATGTTGTGACTGTGGAGAGAATGCAATTTCATGTGAACTTTATTATCATGAACATTGATTACTGCCATAGTTTCCCCGCACCCCAATCAACCTTGCGAGGCCCTTCCTTTATACGGTTCAGGCCACATTCCATTATGATAATGGGAAGGTGTGCCTTCGTACTTTGAGCAAAAGCATACAACTCGATACGGTCATATGAGAAGCGTCGAGCTAGCATCAGACGAAAGCATCGTCAAATCCGATTTCACATATGAGAGTGATCAGCAAAATGAGGAACGTTGTGCATTCCTCCACAGCCTCGAGTTGGAGTATCAGATCTTCTCATCTAGAGAAAAAGACATAAAGAACCGAGTTTCCTCACATCTGGGGATGGTGATAGGCAGATCACTTCCCTTCTAACTTCTTGGGATGAGCCCACACAGCACATGGAGGATCGGAATTTTGATACATCATAGTCCAAATGTGATGGTTATGCAACGGGTGTGTGCCGGTCGAAAATATGCAAATCTGATTAATCTGAAACAAAGCAAAGAATGCAGTCGGTCAAGGATATCTTTTGGCAGATATTCTGCCAGTTTAAGAAGACTGATGAGTCGAAAGCACCAGATATTGAGTTAAATCACCTCACCGGCTTTAAGATTTCTTACTTCACCTTGTACCTACCCTGATACAGGCAGAGCCATTGCACACATGGTATAGATGGTTTCCATGTTCAAGAGTATGCTATATGAAGTGATGGTTATTGAATTGACTTTTGAGACAAACCTGAAGAACGACTAGTGGAACTAAGAAGGCATTGAGTTTACAAACAAAACTTTTAAGAAATTCTAACAAATCGTTAATCCAAAGATTCAGTAAGTTCAATTTTATCTCCATTCAAGAATTTGATCGGGAACCCAAACTCATTTTACATTTGTTCCACATTCATTCTTCGAATAAATGTTTGCTAAGGAACTAGCAAAGTTTAAGTATACGAGAGGGATGAAATCATATTCCATGCACCTAAGAGCCGAAAATTGAAAAAACATGTATGTTGGGGAAAATAAGAGATGTGTTTATTCTATGGGACCCTAGGCTCTCTTATATAGGGAGAGTCCTATGGGTAAATTACATAAGAGAGACAGTAAATATAAAGAAATGGAAACCGGTACAATAATGTAGAAATATCTCTACACTCCCCCTCAAGGTGGAGCATAGATGTCAATCATGCTTAGCTTGGATGAATATTTTTTGAATGATCCTCGTGCTAATGCTTTGGTGAAAATGTCGGTTGTCTGATCTCCTGAGCTTACATGTGAGGTAGAGATGAAGCCATGTTGAACCATGTCACGTATGTAGTGACAATCTACCTCAATGTGTATTGTCCTTCATGAAATACCGGATTATTAGCAATAAATAAAGCAGCTTGATTATCACATTGCAATGTCATAGGCAGTGGAATATGTATGTGCAGATCTGCAAGGACTGCTCACACCCACATCATTTCTGTGCTTGCCTGGGCCATGGCTCTATACTCGAGATTCAGCGTTGGACTTGGCTACGACGGTATGTTTCTTACTTTTCCATGAGACAAGAGATCCTCCAACGTATACAACAAAACCTGTGGTTGATTTCCTGTCTTTAGGACACCCTACGTAGTCGGCATCTGCGCATGCTGAGATGGTAATATCTCCTCCCTTTCTGAATAATAATCCTACACCTAGAGATGACTTGAGATACATCAGTATCATGTGTGTGGCATCCATATGCACTTAGCGAGGTTGTTCCATTAACTGGCTAACTCTACTGACAACAAAAGAGATATTTGGTCGTGTAATAGTGATATAGAGAAGTTTTCCTACCAGTTCTCGATATCTTCTCTTGTCAACTTCCGCAGTATCGTCATCATACATCTTGATACCTAGTTCCATAGGTGTCATGGCTGGACGACATTCAAGCAAGCATGTGTCGCTTAGTAAGTCAGTAACATATTTCCTTTGGTTTATCACAAGCCCTTGCTGATTTCTGGCAAACTTCAGGCCTAGAGAATATCTAAGAGTTCCAAGGTCCTCAGTGACAAATTCTTGACGTAAAAATTCCTTTGCCCTCTTGATTCCTTGTAGGTCATCTCATGTAATAAGTATGTCATCAACATATACAATAATGACAGTCATGCCCCTAGTAGCCTTTCTGTATAAACAAGGAGTGATCAGCATTCGATCTAGTGAATCCTTGTTTCTGGAATAAATCTGAGAGCCTCTGAAACCAAGCCCTTGGACTTTGCTTAAGGCCATATATCGCCTTATGAAGTCTACAGACCTGACTACACTCCCCCTCGGCAGTAAACCCTGGTGGTCATTGCATATAGACTTCCTCTTGCAAATCTCCATATAGAAAAGCATTCTTTACATCAAGCCGAAATAGGGGTCAATCCCAGATCACAGCTACGAACAGCATAATGTGTAGGGTAGAGTGCCTCGCAACTGGCAAAAAAGTATCAAGATAATACACTCCATATGTCTGTGTGAATCCTCTAGCAACCAATCTAGGTGGTGCCAGTACCAAGCTCCATGTACCTCTAGACTGAGGAGCTGCCATCTCCTCTTCCATAGCACGACGCCACGGACCGTCATCTAACGCCTCCTGATATGTCTGTGGTATAGTCATGGTAGATAGTGCCACTGAAAAACGTCAGAATTCTTCTTGAAGATGATCAAAGGTAACATGAGATGCAAGTGGATAGGTAGCAAACGTACGTCTTAACTTCCTGAATGCAATTGGTATATCAAGATCGTCTTCATTCTTGTTTGTGATTGGATAGTCTAGCACCTGCACCTGGTCTTGCTGAGGCAAATCATTAGACCCAATGTTATGTCAGAACATACCTGGGGCGTGGTAGATGACGGACCATGAGCAAGATCGGTGGTAGAACGTCGACTATAATGGTATGGTAGAGGAGAGACCAGAACACTAAGTGGTGGTAAGATCGAGTCGACTGGAGAGGGAGGTGATGGGGTAGGTGGCAAGGATAGAGAGGAAAACAAGATATTGGATGGCGGAGATGGTGGTGGTGGTGGAGGTACGTAAATTTCATCATCTATTGCGGAGGATGTCAACCGGTTACATGGTGAAAAATACATAATGGATTCAAAGAATGTGACATATGCGCTTACGTATACTTCCTGTGAATCAGATCATAACACTGATAGCCTTTCTGAGTCCTGGAGTGTGAAACCCCCGAAACCCGAACAAGGACTAAAACGCAAATCTTTACTGAGTTTGGACTTGATTGTAAAATCTGTACTTGTCCAGTGATCACAAAATTCGAGTAAGGAATCCATTGCATAGGGCTCGTCGATAGCTTTCCAACGAGTCCTAGAACGTTAAAATCCGACTTCGGGAGCTCAAGTTATGGTCATTTTAGCAAGGAGGGGTACAAGTCACTTTCAGATCCGAACCCGGATCCGAATCCGGGTCGGACCCGTATATTCCGCCCTCCCTCCCTTCGCCAACCTCGCCCAAATCGCCCAAATCGCCCAACCTCTCCTTCTCTCGACCTCCAGCTCTCCCCTCCTCCATTCCTCTCCCCTCTCCTTCACCAAGGGCCGCCGGAGCGCCTTGGATCGACGACCCAAAGCCAGAAGGTACGATGGTCCCTTCCTCTTGCTGCAGATTCCGCGCGATTTTGAGTCTTATGTATGAGGTTGAATCCCCTTAGAGCAACATGAAGCTTGTCTTAATCCTCTTAAATACCTAGCAGAAACCAGTATACCTGCGATGAATATATTCTTCCGCCCTATGATTCACTGTAACCATATACATGGAAACGTGAGCATGTTATACCATAGAAAGTTGTCGAATATTACCTATTCATAAAGGTGGATAATCCTATATATATTGAATCCCATAGACAACACAGCCGTCTATTCTATTTCCCAGAAAAAAAATCTGTTGGTTGTATTGGACAGCAACATATCCTCGAGTTCAAACCCATCAGGTTGTAGGGTCCATTCAAACCATATGTATTTAAGATATTATTCTCAATCATGTATTAGTAATTAATTCTTTTCTCCTTTCTTTTTAATCCCGATCGCAACTGTCAAGTGATGGCATAAGGATTATTTTGCTGGCTATAGTCGAGGGAAACAGATAACGTCTATTCTTTTTTCTCTCGCATAGGCAGTTGGTAAAGAATCGAATGTAATGCATATACTTTGGTTGATAAAATTGAGTAGATGATGAGGTTTAGACAATATTTATTCAGAGCATATGCCTTGCCCTATTTACAGACTACCATCCTCTGTTTGTATCTGTTATATAAAAAAAATCCAGTATTGTCAAAAGATAAGTTATTCTGCATGAACAGCACCATTGACATCATAGTTTTTATTAGACAATCAATGATTAATTGGATTACGCAGCAAATGTTCCATATAAACGAACTCACATGATGGTAAGCATGTTTAGAGGATCAAACAGATTGAATTCCAAACGTCAGCCATTGTAAACTTGAGATGATTTTCAAGTGTATTGTGGTCATGGTGTTGCTGCACTAGAATTCTTATCATTATCGTCATGTGTCCCTATATATTGACTACAAGCTACATACATGTATAAAATACATCTGCGATAACCTGTTCAAGCCTATCCATACAATATGTTCGAGCATATTCTTGTCATCAATTACGTTCCTACTAACTATAAAAATCTAAATTCTTTTGAAGATATATTTTACAGCACAATTTTGTTAATTTCAATGAAATCTGCTCATAATATCAGATTGACATATAACTCTGTTTGAAACCTTCATGTCAAGAAATTCTCTCAGAAAAAGGAGGAAGGGTCTGAGTTTTGATAGTGGAAAGGAATCATTAGTATGATACACATGTGGCTATAGAATCAGTGATATGATTTTATCATGGCATTGTTAGTGGAGTAGTTGCATCCAAGGGAGGGGCATGCACCCTTGGGGCCCCGGGTAGAAGCCTAGTTGACCGCGATCCCAACTGCTACTGTAGCTGCGATGGTTGGGGGACATGTTGCTTGGCACACCGAGGTGCTAATCTGACGGTGTTGGCCTCGGCACTTGCGTGCTTTAGCCCGGTGCTCGAGCGCGGGCCAAGTAGTCATGGTTGGTCGGCTAGTGTTTCGCTTGTCACTTAGAGTTAACACTCGTGTATGGGTCAATGTAGGACACATTGGTTGGTATTCCGAGTGGGAGCGCTAAGAGGGGAGTTCCGGGAAAATGTGGTTAATGAAGTTGGTGATGGGACGTGAATCTCCTGTGTATAAGGAGGATCGAATTCTCGCGATGATTTGCGGGTTGGAATCTAATTTGTGAATCGGAAGTATCATTGGGAAGTGAAGCTAAGTGGATGTGTTGGGAACTTAGTTAGGATGCATTATACCCCACCGCATGCCTACGGAGGCACCCCAACCCTAAGGTGTTTTATTTTACCTTAGAATCATAGTGTGAGGTCTCATCTAGACCAAGACTACAGACTATCCACGAAGCTTGGTTATTCGTATCCATATCCAGATCAAATAATAAAAGTAAAAATGTAATTCTTTGTGAGATCAATTACCATGTTTCTTTCTCTTTTGCACACATTTATCCTGCATTTCTTGTTGTGTAGTTTGTTTAAATCGTATTGGGCAACTTTGCTCATAACGTACCTACGTGTGGATCCGCAGGTTCGCAACAGTGATTGGTGGAGGCACCACCACTTTTTGTGCAACGTCACGACACTTTTTGTGGTATAGTTGTCAGTAGTTTTACTATCCTTCTTTACTTGTATCATTTTTGTTGAGAGACATGGCATGTAATATGTATAATTGTGGACATGTTATTTATGCTTACATGTATATTTTGTGGACATGGAATGATCAATGAAATGTGATTATGAACAGGTCATGAATGGAAAAAGAAAATTTTTATATTTCAGTAAATTGTGTTATTTCTCCTGCTTATGTGTATGTCATTAGTATTCGAATGTGGAATGTATGTGCGTGGATTGGTTTGCCGAGTACCCGGATCCTAAGGGCGTCACAGATTGGTATCAGAGCCGTGGTACTCCATTCCCTTCCACGTATATTATTCCTTATTGGTATTCGAATATTGGATAGTGTTGAAGTCTTCTGACCCAACATGAATCCATAGGAGAATAACACGATTTCAACCATGTCCACATGTCTCTCATAATGTCTCTCTTAAAAAAAAGCAAGTACTAATGCCTTAGTTCTTTATGCAGAACCATGCCGCCACGCGTAGACCAGGATGTGGCACAGCAGTTGGCTCTCCTTGTACAGGCGGTGCAAGGGATCCAACAGCGCCAAGAGGCACTTGAGCAGCGACTCCAGCAGCAGGACTCCTCCTACCGTCCCTCTCACGATGGGGAGGAGAGAGTCGACTTGTCGTTCTCTATGGATCCTGAGCGGCCAGAGGATACAGATGCTTTGCAGAAGCATCAGAGCACTTACGCAGCGTACCAACGGGCGGCGGTACCAAAGTTCTTCGGCACTACCACCCCTGACGATGCAGAGCTTTGGATGTCAGAGGTGTCCAAGGTTCTGAGGATGATACATGCACCCGAGGATACTTGGGTATCTTTTGCTGAGTACTCTCTTGCTGGGTATGCTGAGCGGTGGTGGAATGCCACCAAGGAGCACTTAACCGAACCCATCACTTGGGAGATCTTCTTTGACGAGTTCCGTGCAGAGTTCTACCCGGACCATTGGGTGGAGGATCAGAGGAGAGAGTTTGCTGAACTGACACAGGGGTCGATGACGGCCCAAGAGTACATGATCCGATACACAGAGTTGTCTCGCCATTCCCCTGCTACGACTGCTTACCCTCAAGAGAACTTGCAGAAGTTCATCCGAGGGATGCGCGAGGAGGTTCAGGACAGACTTTCCACCTTGGACCTTACCTCCATTAAGGAGGTTACTGCGAAGGCGACAAAGTGGGAAGCTACACAACGTCGATTGCATGGGGGTCAGTCGCAGTTACCTCCACCCCATCTTAGCCGAGTTACGCGTCGGGACTTCTTTCGGTTCCGTAGAGACCGTCGCCACCACCCGACAGCGGCGACACCATCCACTAGCAGGTTCGCACCATCGCCTACCTTGGGACAAGCCTTGGCAGGACGAAGTTCAGTTTCTTCTCATCCCCCTACACAGACATAGAGCCGTGGACTTGGGGGTGGCAGTTCCGCTTTTGGTGGGAGATTGTCACAGGCAGACAGTCGTACTTGCTACCTTTGTAGACAGCCGGGCCACTTCAAGGCCCAATGCCCTTTGCGTACTAGTAGCGTAGGCGCGCAGCAGCAACAGAGTGGAAGACCAACTGGGTCTTCCAGCC
This sequence comes from Ottelia alismoides, assembly GCA_037367405.1. Lineage (NCBI taxonomy): Eukaryota > Viridiplantae > Streptophyta > Magnoliopsida > Alismatales > Hydrocharitaceae > Ottelia > Ottelia alismoides. The sequence continues at coordinate 212,928 of JAZKJV010006360.1, read as the reverse complement.
AGTTTCAGAGATCAGGATCCCGTCGAGGAGGACGTGACTTCCAGCGAGCCCCACAGCAGACAGTTAGTGTTGCAGGATCTAATGCACCACGACGAGGACAGCTGAATGCCGTAACACAAGAGCAGGCCCACGCTTCTGGATCGGTCGTCAAAGGTATGATTTCAGCTCACGGGACGTCTTTACATGCACTGTTTGATTCAGGGGCTACACATTCCTTCTTTGCACATCATATGGTGCCCACATTGGGTAAGTCAGTGATGGAGGTTACTTCCCCGTACTACATCAAGGGTCCAGGGGGCCAATTGTTCATTATCCGCCAGGCAGTGGAGGATGTGTGTGTACAGATAGGTGGACATGAGATGCTTGCATTCTTGTTGTTGATACAGTTAGAGGATTTTGATATCATCCTAGGTATGGACTGGTTAGAGAGGCACCATGCGTGCCTGGACTGTTTTGGGAAGACGGTGGTCTTCCACTTACCTGGAGTGCCTCCATTCCAGTTCGATGGGTGCTTATCTGAGGGTGGGATTGAGTGTATCTCCGCCTTGAGGGCACAACAGTTTCTTACCCAAGGTTGCGAAGGCTACCTTGCCTACGTGGTAGACTCAGCGACACAGGATCAGATGATGGAGGATGTCAGAGTTGTGCATGAGTTCCCTGATGTATTTCCAGATGAACTGCCTGGATTACCGCCAGTACGAGAGATAGAGTTTGAGATCACGCTATTACCAGATACACAGGCGATTTCTATCCCTCCATACAGGTTGGCCCCAGCTGAGCTCAAGGAGCTCAAGGTACAGTTGCAGGAGCTATTGGAGAAGGGGTTCATCCGCCCCAGTACGTCACCATGGGGGGCCCCGGTCTTGTTCGTGAGGAAGAAGGATGGATCCCTAAGGCTATGCATAGACTACAGGCAGTTGAACAAGAGAACGGTCAAGAACCGTTACCCACTCCCCAGGATAGATGATCTATTTGACCAGTTGCAGGGAGCAGCAGTGTTCTCTAAGATTGATCTGCGATCGTGTTATCATCAATTGAGGATCAAGGAAGCCGATGTAATGAAGTCTGCATTCCGCACCAGATATGGCCACTATGAGTTCTTGGTAATGCCATTTGGACTCACGAATACACCTGCCGCATTCATGGATTTGATGAACCGGGTCTTTCGTCCGCATCTGGACAGATTTGTGATTGTGTTCATTGATGATGTTCTAGTCTACTCTCATGATGAATACGAGCATGAGTCTCATCTCCGCGCCGTACTAGAGACGCTCCGAGAGCACCAGTTATATGCCAAATACAGCAAGTGTGAGTTTTGGCTTTCTGAGGTGGCGTTTCTTGGCCACGTGGTTTCTGGAGCGGGGGTGTCAGTTGACCCCGCCAAGATAGAGGCAGTGGTGTCTTGGGAGCGACCCAAGACGGTTACAGAGATTCGCAGCTTCCTTGGCCTCGCTGGGTACTACAGGAGGTTTGTTAGAGGGTTCTCCCAGTTGGCTCTACCCCTCACCCGGTTGACGCAAAAGGATGTGCCATTTGTTTGGAGTGACAAATGTGAGCTGAGTTTTCGAATGTTGAAGGAGCGATTGACTTCTGTGCCCATCATCACCCTTCCTTCTGGTACCTTAGATTTCACCGTGTACACGGATGCTTCCAAGGAAGGCTTGGGTGCAGTGTTAATGCAACGTGGACAGGTTGTGGCATACGCGTCACGACAGCTGAAGAAGCATGAACACAACTACCCCACTCATGACTTGGAGTTGGCGGCCGTAGTCTTTGCATTAAAGATATGGCGTCACTATTTGTATGGGGTGATATTTGAGATCTTCACAGACCACAAGAGCCTCAAATACATTTTTGATCAGAAGGAGCTAAATATGAGGCAAAGGCGGTGGATGGAACTGCTAAAAGATTATGATTGTACCATCTCCTACCATCTTGGTAAGGGAAATGTGGTAGCAGATGCCTTGAGTAGGCGACCATACGTTGAGGGTTCGGCAGCCTGGTTGCAGACTTGGGATGTGCTCAATGCACTTAGTGAGTGGCATCCATTTGAGGGCACATCCGATGCAGTGACAGTGCCAGCCAAGTATCACAGCTTGTGGGATAGGATCGTTCAAGGGCAACAGACAGATCAGAGGATCCAAGACTTGTACCATAGATGCTTGAAAGATGAATTCGACGGATTTCGAGTCCGTGAATCCATCGTATGGAAGGGGGACCGTGTGTGTGTACCAGATGACAAAGAGTTGAGGAGAGAGATCCTGGATGAGGCGCATAGCTCAAGACTTTCCATACACCCAGGTGGCACCAAGATGTACAGAGACCTCCGCCAACACCTTTGGTGGGAAGGCATGAAGAAGGACATAGCCGAACATGTTAGCAGGTGTCTTACTTGTCAGATGGTGAAGGCAGAACACCAAAGGCCTCCTGATTTACTGCAGCCTCTCCCCATTCCGGTATGGAAATGGGAGAGCATCTCCATGGATTTTGTCACATCATTGCCGCGCATCCCTGGAGGGCATGATGCGATATGGGTCATCGTTGATCGGTTGACCAAGTCAGCACATTTCATCCCGGTCAACATGACACATACACCAGTGCAACTAGCCAAGTTATATGTTCAGCACATCATTCGGTTGCATGGGATACCCAAGGAAGTAGTGTCAGATAGAGATTCCCGTTTCACATCACACTACTGGGGAGAGTTCATGAGAGCCTTGAAGACAGAGCTACATATGAGTTCAGCCTACCATCCACAGACAGATGGGCAATCTGAGAGGACCATTCAGACCTTGGACGATCTACTACGAGCCTGTGCGGTTGAGTGGAAGGGATCTTGGAAGGATCACCTCCCACTAGTTGAGTTCACATATAACAATAGCTACCATGTCAGCATAGGCATGGCACCTTTTGAGGTGTTGTACGGGAGGCGGTGCACCACTCCTTTATGTTGGCAGCAGGTGGGTGACAATGCCATGTTCACCCCAGAAATCATTGAGGAGACATCTAGGGTGGTGGATACTGTTAGAAGGAAATTGCTGACCGCACAGAGCCGTCAGAAGAATTACGCCGACCGGCGACGTAGAGACCTTGAGTTTCAGGTATGTTGCAGTATATTCGTGCCCTGATGGGTATAATTCTTAGGCAGTCCTATGTATCTAAAGCATTTTTCCACAGGTCGGAGATTTCGTGTTCTTACGCGTGTCCCCAACGAGGGGCGTACAACGTTTCGGTGCAATAGGCAAGCTAGCACCGCGTTTTGTGGGACCGTTCGAGATTTTGGCCCGTGTGGGGAAAGTAGCCTACAGGGTAGCCCTTCCCCCACACCTCGAGGGCATCCATGACGTATTCCACGTGTCGAATCACAGAAAGTACATCCGAGATCCTCGACATGTGATCAGCTACGAGGACTTGACGGTGGAGCCAAACTTATCCTTCCCGGAAGAGCCGGTGCAGATTTTGGACCACGCGGTCAAGAAGTTGAGGCGGAAGGAGATCCCTTTGGTCAAGATTCTGTGGCGAAGTCAAGACGTTGAGGAAGCGACGTGGGAACCTGAGGCGGACATGAGGGAGAAATACCCTCAATTGTTCGCAGGTACGAAACTGAAGCCGTAGTCGAGTTCTTTTGTGATTTTTATGGGCTTTGCTCTCTTTGAGATTTTTATGGGCTCATTCCTCGGTGAGGCTTGGACACAAGGGGTTCGGACATTGAAATCAACTAGAGTCATATTAAGTCTCGGGGACGAGACTTCCTTTGAGATTTTTATGATGTGAAACCCCCGAAACCCGAACAAGGACTAAAACGCAAATCTTTACTGAGTTTGGACTTGATTGTAAAATCTGTACTTGTCCAGTGATCACAAAATTCGAGTAAGGAATCCATTGCATAGGGCTCGTCGATAGCTTTCCAACGAGTCCTAGAATGTTAAAATCCGACTTCGGGAGCTCAAGTTATGGTCATTTTAGCAAGGAGGGGTACAAGTCACTTTCAGATCCGAACCTGGATCCGAATCCGGGTCGGACCCGTATATTCCGCCCTCCCTCCCTTCGCCAACCTCGCCCAAATCGCCCAACCTCTCCTTCTCTCGACCTCCAGCTCTCCCCTCCTCCATTCCTCTCCCCTCTCCTTCACCAAGGGCCGCCGGAGCGCCTTGGATCGACGACCCAAAGCCAGAAGGTACGATGGTCCCTTCCTCTTGCTGCAGATTCCGCGCGATTTTGAGTCTTATGTATGAGGTTGAATCCCCTTAGAGCAACATGAAGCTTGTCTTAATCCTCTTAAATACCTAGCAGAAACCAGTATACCTGCGATGAATATATTCTTCCGCCCTATGATTCACTGTAACCATATACATGGAAACGTGAGCATGTTATACCATAGAAAGTTGTCGAATATTACCTATTCATAAAGGTGGATAATCCTATATATATTGAATCCCATAGACAACACAGCCGTCTATTCTATTTCCCAGAAAAAAATCCGTTGGTTGTATTGGACAGCAACATATCCTCGAGTTCAAACCCATCAGGTTGTAGGGTCCATTCAAACCATATGTATTTAAGATATTATTCTCAATCATGTATTAGTAATTAATTCTTTTCTCCTTTCTTTTTAATCCCGATCGCAACTGTCAAGTGATGGCATAAGGATTATTTTGCTGGCTATAGTCGAGGGAAACAGATAACGTCTATTCTTTTTTCTCTCGCATAGGCAGTTGGTAAAGAATCGAATGTAATGCATATACTTTGGTTGATAAAATTGAGTAGATGATGAGGTTTAGACAATATTTATTCAGAGCATATGCCTTGCCCTATTTACAGACTACCATCCTCTGTTTGTATCTGTTATATAAAAAAAATCCAGTATTGTCAAAAGATAAGTTATTCTGCATGAACAGCACCATTGACATCATAGTTTTTATTAGACAATCAATGATTAATTGGATTACGCAGCAAATGTTCCATATAAACGAACTCACATGATGGTAAGCATGTTTAGAGGATCAAACAGATTGAATTCCAAACGTCAGCCATTGTAAACTTGAGATGATTTTCAGGTGTATTGTGGTCATGGTGTTGCTGCACTAGAATTCTTATCATTATCGTCATGTGTCCCTATATATTGACTACAAGCTACATACATGTATAAAATACATCTGCGATAACCTGTTCAAGCCTATCCATACAATATGTTCGAGCATATTCTTGTCATCAATTACGTTCCTACTAACTATAAAAATCTAAATTCTTTTGAAGATATATTTTACAGCACAATTTTGTTAATTTCAATGAAATCTGCTCATAATATCAGATTGACATATAACTCTGTTTGAAACCTTCATGTCAAGAAATTCTCTCAGAAAAAGGAGGAAGGGTCTGAGTTTTGATAGTGGAAAGGAATCATTAGTATGATACGCATGTGGCTATAGAATCAGTGATATGATTTTATCATGGCATTGTTAGTGGAGTAGTTGCATCCAAGGGAGGGGCATGCACCCTTGGGGCCCCGGGTAGAAGCCTAGTTGACCGCGATCCCAACTGCTACTGTAGCTGCGATGGTTGGGGGACATGTTGCTTGGCACACCGAGGTGCTAATCTGACGGTGTTGGCCTCGGCACTTGCGTGCTTTAGCCCGGTGCTCGAGCGCGGGCCAAGTAGTCATGGTTGGTCGGCTAGTGTTTCGCTTGTCACTTAGAGTTAACACTCGTGTATGGGTCAATGTAGGCCACATTGGTCGGTATTCCGAGTAGGAGCGCTAAGAGGGGAGTTCCGGGAAAATGTGGTTAATGAAGTTGGTGATGGGACGTGAATCTCCTGTGTATAAGGAGGATCGAATTCTCGCGATGATTTGCGGGTTGGAATCTAATTTGTGAATCGGAAGTATCATTGGGAAGTGAAGCTAAGTGGACGTGTTGGAAACTTAGTTAGGATGCATTATACCCCACCGCATGCCTACGGAGGCACCCCAACCCTAAGGTGTTTTCTTTTTCCTTAGAGTCATAGTGTGCGGTCTCATCTAGACCAAGACTACAGACTATCCACGAAGCTTGGTTATTCGTATCCATATCCAGATCAAATAATAAAAGTAAAAATGTAATTCTTTGTGAGATCAATTACCATGTTTCTTTCTCTTGTGCACACATTTATCCTGCATTTCTTGTTGTGTAGTTTGTTTAAATCGTATTGGGCAACTTTGCTCATAACGTACCTACGTGTGGATCCGCAGGTTCGCAACAGTGATTGGTGGAGGCACCACCACTTTTTGTGCAACGTCACGACACTTTTTGTGGTATAGTTGTCAGTAGTTTTACTATCCTTCTTTACTTGTATCATTTTTGTTGAGAGACATGGCATGTAATATGTATAATTGTGGACATGTTATTTATGCTTACATGTATATTTTGTGGACATGGAATGATCAATGAAATGTGATTATGAACAGGTCATGAATGGAAAAAGAAAATTTTTATATTTCAGTAAATTGTGTTATTTCTCCTGCTTATGTGTATGTCATTAGTATTCGAATGTGGAATGTATGTGCGTGGATTGGTTTGCCGAGTACCCGGATCCTAAGGGCGTCACATGGAGTAACCTACAAAAACACATTTGACTTCCCGAGGAGAGAGCTTGTCAATACCATGGGAGAACTTGTAGACAAATGCCATGAAACCAAACACACGAGAAGTCAATGAGAACAGATCCTTGTCTGGAAAGATTAGAGAAAACAGACTTTGCTCACCTAGTACAGAGGACAGCAATCGATTTACTAGATAGCACGCGGTAAGGACTACATCACCCCAAAATGAATGAGGGGCATTACTCTGAACGAGGAGAGTACGGGCGATATCAAGAAGGTGGCGATGTTTCATTTCGGCAACCCCATTTTGTTGGGAGGTATAAGCACACGTTGTCTCATGAACAATACCAAGAGATGAGAAGAACTAAGACAAAGCACATGTGTAGAATTCCAGTGCATTATCAGTTCGCACGGTTTTAATAGTGATAGAAAAAGATTCTGCACTTCTTTAATGAAATTGATAATAATACTTCCAGCTTCTGATTTATTCTTTAACATGAAAGCCCAAGACAAGTGACTGAGATCGTCTACTGCAACTAAATCAAACATGTGCCCTTGGTGATCAGGGACATGACTTGGACCCCAGATATCTATATGAATCAACTCAAAAGGGGAGTGATTGCTCCGACTCTGATGATCGGGAAACACGGACCGATGATGTTTCCCTAACTGACATGCCTCACAATTGAATGTTGTAAGGGGCGAGACTTGAGGAAGAACTCTAAGAAGTTTCTGAAGAGGAAGGTGGACAAGCACAAATGCCATAGGTATGGAGAGGCAGATCCAGTGGAACGGGTAGATACTCCAACATATGGGGTCTGGACTAGTCGGTATAGGCCACCCTGCTCACGACCACAACCAATCACACTGTCCGTAAGAATGTCCTGAAACACAAGAGATGATGGGTCAAATATAGCTCGGCAATTTAAATCCTTAGTGATCTGACTAACAGATAGCAAGCTCAAAGAAAAATCAGGGGCATGTAGAACATTTTGTAATCTCATAGAGGGGGTCAAGGTGATCTCCTTTGTCCCGTGGTCGGGGAATAAGTCCTGTTGGCGATCACCACTGTCTGTCCTGGAGGAATCTGTCTGTAGGCTGTGAGACGATTTTTGTCACCGCACAAATGGTGTGTCGCACAAGAGTCGATGATCCATTCATAAATATCTATATGATGATATGATGTAGAGGCATGAATACTACATGAGGTGCTTGCTCCCGTTGTGGCGGCAAACTCGAAGCCGGATTCTGTTTAGGGATGCCAACTAGGGGCATGATGTCCCTTAGACGGGACACAAGTTCGTCGTATCTCTAATCTAACGTAACTGAAGTGGTAGGATGAGCTTGTTCTAGACGCGAGTGGATGCTGGAAAGCCATGCTTTGAGTAGCAGGTGTCCTCTATATGTCAAGATCTGTGACAATAACCGCACGGTGGACCACGGCCACGTCCACCTCGACCACGTGGTCCACGTCCACGAAACTGAGATGAGCCCCCTCTTCCTCGAGAGGTAGCCATAGCTGAGGAGTTAGGCACCGCGATCTGAGATGGGAAGCTAATCCGGCTCAATCATCTGAAGACCTCCTCTATAGGAGGAATGGTTGCCTCTGCCAAAATCTGAGAACAAGCGGCCTCATACTGAGTATCAAGAGAGGCTAGAAACGCACGATCATTGTAGCACTGTGAAAAGTCTTCAATTGATCCGGTGTGGCAGTGAAAGGAACAAAACTGTGAAGCTTCTCAAACATCCCGCCCATGGTTGCATAGTGGGCATGAAGAGGCACCCACTCTGCTTGATAGTATGAATGTCGTGCTGGAGTTGCAAGATTTTTATCTCATTTTTCGCCTGGGAATATGTGGCTGCTAGGATTATCACACATAGCCTTTGTAGTAGTTGATGAAGAACATCATTGGCAATCTCCGAGGCCAATGTACCTGACAGCCAGACCTGTGCATAGGCATCATCCTCTTTCCATGAGGAATACATCCCTGTCTTCTCCGTCGGCTATGCTTCGAGAAGAATGTGCTTCTTCCCTTGAGACTTCATGAGGTTCATGAACTGGCAGAACTGCATGGTGCATAAGTCGTAGTTGGACCCATCCATCTTGACGATTGGCGCTGGATTTCTGAATCCGCCATTGGTGGGAATACTAGGTTTAGTTTCTGACATTATGTCGGACGAGGAGGACAAGGGAAATAGACAAGGGATATTGTTTGTCTACATAGACATATGGGGGTTGAGTTGTGGGTGTACACTCATACCACAACCAACCCTAAATCCACGAAAACTTGTAGTCGGCAGCTGGGAATGTTGTCAATGGATGGTCGTGAGGGCCACGTAGCACGAGGAGACCACCATGGCGATGATGGTGGCGACGCTCAAGCGATGTCAATGGCGGCACCCGGTGATGCTGGAGGCGGCGCTCAGAGGTTTGGGAACTTCTATCGCCAACTAGAGCCGTAGGCAATGGTGCAACAGGACTCCTGGAAACCTTTACGGGGTCGTAGGCAGTGCTAGGAGCCGCTGATGATAGCGCCTAGAGGCGCTAGGGCTCGAAGGAGCCCCCAATTAGCAACGCCTGGCAGCACTGGATCCTCCATGAGGCATTGTAGGCGATACTTGTGGTTGCTGACAACGGCGCCTAGCGGCGCTAGGTTCGATGGAACCCCTGATCGACGGTGCCGGCGAAGCTGGATGGTGCCTAGAGGCGTTGGGCGGCGCTCCTGCGCGGAAGAGAAAATCGGGGGACGGGAGGGCTAGGGCTAGGGTTAGGTACGAGAACTTCGGCCTAGGGCCGCTGCTCTGATACCATGTTAGGGAAAATAAGAGATGTGTTTATTCTATGGGACCCTAGGATCTCTTATATAGGGAGAGTCCTATGGGTAATTTACATAAAAGAGACAGTAAATATAAAGAAATGGAAACCAATACAACAATGTAGAAATATCTCTACAATGTAAAACACATGCATTTATATGTTTATATTGCATAATTATCATTCTTGTATTTGTATATAAGAATCACTTTTTAACATATCAAAATCACTAAAAATATAAAAATATAAAAGGACATTAAAAAGGAAGGGAAACAGAGAAAGAGAAAGTGCAATTGTATATATATATACTCATAACCTTATTGTTTCATGTATAAAAATAAATCATTTTAAATTAATTCCTGATGCATTTGTAAATATAAGATGTGTATTAATTAACTGCAACATAAACTAAAACAAAAAATAGAAAAGCACATAAAATTAAAAAAAAAGATGAGAGTTATCCTATACATAGGTAAATAGATACATTGTGGGGGTTGCGTTAGGTAGCCGACAGCCAGCGTAAAGAATATTCGGGGTCTACTTAAAGTGGGAGAAGGCTTCACCATTTTCTATTAAATCAACTATTAAAAATAAAAAAAACAATTATATATTAAGTACTACATTAATATAATATAGTAGCATGTGTGCATTATATAAGAAAGGGATTTTTACACCTATAACCCTACGTAGTTTCGTAATAACATTCATAACTCTGCATAATCGTGAATTACATATGAAAACTCTGAGTAATGCTTAACTCTTACATGACATAACCCTGTGTTCTGGTCCATTTGGGATACCCGTTATATTTGACGGTTTCCGTTGAAAAAGACAAAACTGCCCCTATTTTTCATTCTTAATTGCAAAACATGCCAATGTTCTCTCGTCTCCCCTCCCCTCGGCGTCGACGCCCGCCTCTCTCTCTCCTCTCCTACTGAGAACCACCTCCTCCTCCCCTGCTTCGAAGCATGCGTCGAACCTCCATCCCGTCAAGCTCGTCACCCCCCTTGATATCTTGCTCGAAGCTCTTCCCCTCCAAGCCCCCTCCCCCGTTGACCTCGCTGCCACAGTAAAGCCCCCCCCCCCGGAACCTCTCTAGACCCAGCCCTCCAAGCAAAGCGCCACCCCTCCCCCGTCGACCTCACCGCCACAGTAAACCCCCCCCCCCCCGTGGAACCACTCCAGACCCACCTGATCCCCTGCCTCCCCCTCCAAGCCCTCGTGCGGAACCTCTCCAGACCCAGTCGATATCCCCTGCTCGACCTGCCGAGACCTAGCCAATATTCCCTGCTCGAAGCTCTTCTCCTCTAAGCCCCCCTCCCCCATTGACCTCGCCACCACAGTAAAGCACCCCCCCCTGATATCTTGCTCGAAGATCTTCCCCTCCAAGCCCCCCTCCCCCGTCGACCTCGCCGGCACAGTAAACCCCCCCCCACCCCGCAAAACCTCTCCAGACCCAGTCTATCCCCTGCCTCCCCCTCCAAGCCCCCGCGCGGAACCTCTCCAGACCCAGTCGATATCCCCTGCTCGAAGCTCTTCCCCTCAAAGCCCCCCTCCCCCGTCGACCTCGCCGCCATCTCGAAGCTTTTCCCCTCCAAGCCCCCCTCCCCCGTCGACCTCGCCGCCCCCAGCTCCAGACCCACCGATATCTCCTGCTAATCCCCCCGCTGAGACCCAGCCGATATCCGCTGCTCAAAGCTAATTCCCCCGCTGCCCCATGGATAATATTTTTTATTTAGGTTAATTCCAGTCGTTAGATCGTTGATTAGTTAGATTAACTCAATCATCTGGTTCAATTAATGAAGTAAAGTAACGGAAGGTTATGGGTATAAGACGGCACGCTTATTCAGGGTTTTAAGCATAATTCACGATTACGCAAAGTCATGAATGTTATTATGAAATTACTCAGGGTTATGGATGTAAAAATACCTATAAGAAAAGAAAATAAAAAATACAAAACTGCAAAATACAAATGTTTTATCCCGATCAAAAATACACCAACAATCAAATGGCTCTTTTTGAAAAAAATCTTCATGAAATTTGTAGATCTACAACTTTCATATTTTGCAGTTGTTAAGATAAAGTCATCTACTATTTGTTTTATATTGTATTTTCTTTTCTTATTTAGTGATTTTCGACACATGGACAAATGTATAGTCAAGTTCCATACCACTTGCCAACGCATAATTAGCCACCTACTGCTCTTGTTGTTGACCTACTCCTGCACCTGTTGACCAATCAAACTCCATTGGTATACCCCTACTATTGGTCGTCGAAGTGCCATGGCTGCCTACTCCTATTGACCTCCCCGGTCAACATCACCTCCTCCACATGCCCCTTCTCTGTTACTCAGGAACCCAAGTCATTCGTGTCTCGATCGACCCAATCCTCTGTTCCCTCACCTCAAGTACGGCTCTTCTGGACCACAACCATCATCACCACCAACCACATCGATCCATCTTCGTCACCACCAAACTGTCCATGAAACACACACCATCTCCTCTCACCTCAACAGACATCTCATGTACACTCAAGAGCCACTTCTTTACAGCACTACCAGCTACACCCTACGACCTAAAGTCATCTTTCCCATTGTTCACAGCTGACAGCCCCATACACCACCCAAACACCAGAATGCCCCTATGCAAAACCCTAACTTGTAGTCCTTTCTCACCTTTTTCTGACAGTTACCCGCACCAACCTCCAGAACACCATCCCATCCCTTATGTACTTCTCTTTATCTCCGCAAATCTTGATATACCTCGTATCTAAATCCAAAACCAGAGCTCCATACTTCCTACATAAGGATCCCAAGCCCCAAAAAATCCCTCATCCTTCATTAGAGAAGGAGAAGTCTCCAATTTTCTAAGATTCATGATAGTGGGGCAGTGTTTGAGGTTGCGACGAAACCTTGCCCTCTCCTTGGTGCGATCCAGGAGTCCTCCTGTAACATAGGCTTCAGCTTTTGTGAAGCTTCCCCATGTAAACCGATGGCTCAGGGCCAGAACAGAGCTTCAAAGCTCACTCCTAGATGTTGTATTCTCTTCCTCACTCGTCATCTCCAGGTATTCACTTCTTTTGTCTCTTCTTGTGCTTGAAAGTTTGTTGTTCACCTTCAAAATTCAGTTGTGCTTCGCATTTGTCCAGACAAAATCCATCTCATACTCCATTCAACATACACATCTCTCCTTATCGCTTCACCTCTACACCACAATGTGTGATGAAGCTACGCTCTGTTCTTAGGGATGGAAATGAATGTGAATATATTCGTATCCAATCCGCTATCGTATTTGTTTTATACATATTTTGACATTCGTATCCGCATCCGTTTTAAAATGGATGCAGATATACAAATCACTTTGGCATTCGCTATTCGTATTCGTATCTTTGTTTTCGTACATAAATATAGTAATAGATTTATGTATAAATGTGCATAACATTTTATGATTGCATTCACCATTGTTGATATAATTGCTATGAAATTAATATATCTGGTATATCTATTTTATGTGTAAACCATCCCAAACATGTATATTTTAGTTAATCTATTAAAGATCTATGTTATTATTCGTATCCGATTCGTATTCATTTTACATTCGGATTCGTTTTTAAGGATATGATAACACATTTTTCACATTCGTCAATATTTGTATCCGCATTCGTATTCGTATTTTAAAATGGATAAGGATATGATTATACATGTATTCGTATCCATATCCGATCATTTTCATCCCTATATGTTCCTCCACTTCAAACCCGGAGCTCCAGTTCACCTTATCACCCTTTGTTTTGGAAAAAATGCTACCGAGCCTTGAGCTCGAGTCAATTGGGTTCCTTGCAAGCATTCCATCATAGAAGCTTCTCTGGAGATTTTTGACGGAGCCAAGTGCTCGAGCCCTACCGAAGGCTACCGCCTACTGCAAATAGGAAGAAGGGATATGAAAAGGTGATGGAGTATAGCTGAGGTATGATCCAATCCCCTTGTCATCTAAATTGGCGAATCTTGTAGCCCTTCTAGCCATCAATTGCCCTCAAATTGAGAGTAGTGAAACTTCCACGAAGTCGTCCCAATTCCTCACGATCTCGCTTCATCAGACAACTCGTGGACGAGAACAACCTCACGTGTGCTGCACACATGAAGGGAACAATTGCAGAGAAGACCTCGTCATTTTGTAAGTTTACATCCAATCCTACGCGTCGATGTCAACCCAGCATCAGTGGCTGATGTCAGCATCGCCAATAGCACTGACTGGGCATTTTGCATTCAAGCCCAGGCAGACTTTGGAAATTGCAACCCCTGTGAGCCTCTGTTTGTAAGATAACTACTTTGGAAATTGCAATTCAACCCATGTGAGCTTCTATTTGTAAGATATTTAAAAAAAAAAGTTCTAAGCCTTCTCCCACTATAAGTAGGGTCAGCTACATGGATTCTTGCTCAAATCCATGTTGAAAGATTCGACTATTTTTTACGCTGGCCGTCGACTACCTAACGCAACCACTGCAAGAGTGGGATTTGAACCATGGTCTTTTGTGTGGTAGACACATTGTACTACCACTAGACCATTAAGTGGATTCTCTATTTGTAAGATATTTATTTTGTAAAATTGCTATTTGGTCCTTGACTTAATAGTCTTGTATCTTTTGAATCACAGCTCCAAATTGCATGATTTTGGTGTCATTTGTTCCTTTATGGATGCTCTATCTTATATTAAAAATCGACCGTCATTGGACATCAGAAGAATTAATTGTGAATTAATTAGTGAACATTGCTTTTATTTCTCTTGTTCAATTCATAACAAATTCATCTTACAACTGCTTGATGTGATTTTTGAGCATTTTGTGGACTTAATTGACAACAAAGTTTTATGATAAGAGTCACTGAAATATGTTATGATTTGAGCCCCGAATTGAGCCGACATGTTCTGACATATTCAGTTATTTAGGACCCAATCTGCATATCTTTAAAAAGAAAAAAAAATACTTTGGGTTAGGGTACTGCATAATGCATCTTAGGGTATTTTTGGAAATTTTGGAGGATATTTGTTGCTATATAAAAATCATTTGCCTGACTTTAATTGCTTTTATCTAGAAAATCTCTAGCGATAGCCAAATGCAGCAAAAACACCAAAATATTTGTGTAGATTTCTTTTCATGTCTTTTACGTTATATAAAAAAATGTACCAACATGCATTTTTGGTATTTTATTATCATGTTTTATTTGCCTTTGTTCTTGTACATATCTATTATCTTCTCTTGTTTGTCTCAGTACACATCTTTGTCTGTCTAAACTTTAGAGTGAAATAAATACAAGAACTGAGAATCGATTGAATAGAATCTTCTTAAAACGTGATCCCTAAGTTCAACCCAGGTACACTTACCTGGATAAATTTAAGTGTTGAAATATCTGTTTGCTCCTCGTTAAGTCGAATACTACAACCACTATATTAGCACATCCGTTCAGCCCTTAACCACTACACCATCGTCAAACCCATCTAATTCCAGATCAACAACTGAGATGGATGTTTACATCTGCCCTCATGTGACTAATTGGGGAGGGAATCCCGTGCCACAAGCAGGGTAAGAGTCTAAGACAGGCTGTAAGAGTATGTGTCAGCATCGTTAAGTTCTATTATGGTCATAAGGTCAACTTTGCTATCGTTAAATCAGTTGAAAGAGGTTGATAAGGTGAATACAGTACATGTGGAAGGGACGTCAATATCCCCACCACCTTTTGCTTTAATGTCGGAGTCGGGCAGGACATCGAGATCCACAGGATCTTCGAGGGGGTTATTGCACTTAGGTGGAGAAAGGCAGGAATCAATGGGAATTTGCTCAGGGTGGAACGTGCCATTATAAAGAGGATGATACGCACCTAATCAGTGAAGAAATGGCAATGGGATGATGAATCAACTCCTGTAAAGGAGGGAAAATGTGAAAATGGATGTAATATTTCCAGCCAGTGTTTCTTATCTCCAGTCCAAAAAACTTATTTTAGGGGAGAGTGCTACATGGGGTGAGATTGCCGCAAAGTAGAAAAAATGTAATGAATCATAACCTAATTTTCAGTGGCTTTGGTAAATACATTAGGACCGAAATCTTATTGGATTTCAAGAAAAGTAAGGATGTAAAGGAAATTGATGGTCACAATATACAAGATATAAGCGTTGAGACATGCGGTTGAGCACTGAAGACACAAAAAGATATCAAGCTGGTCAAACTATCGGTGAGGCAGAAGAGGAGCTTTCTAGTAGTTAGTGATGTAGAAAAAGTTCTTCCCTTGAAGAGAGGATGTAGAGAGAAAGTTAGTTCGCCCGTTGAGATAAGTAAAAAATAATCCGATAACCAACTACATATGCAGAGTTCATTAATCACCCACTAGGAAAATCTGTGAGTAGTCTCGAAGGTTTCTGTTCTTTTTTTTTCTTATCGTGGAAGCTGTATCTTCCATTATTCCACACTCTCGCAAAAAAAACACGGTAATGCCCAAAAACCGCACACTTCTATGGCATGTATAAACGGATTATGCTCTGAATCTCCTAAATCGATCCACGCAAACCTGCTGCTTCCGGCGCCAATCCTCCACCGCCTCCTTCGCCATCGAGATCCCCACCACAATCACCAGCGGCACCAGCACCGTCACTCCCCGGAACGGTGCGAGCGGGCTAAAGGACACCCCCGCCGCCAGCAGGAAGTACAGGTTGGCCACCCGCCGGAACTGCTCGAACAGCGACTTGGGGACGAAGTTCCCAGCCGTGTACTTGGTTGTCGACACGTAGTTCGTGGGGTACTCGGGCTCCGCCGCCGCAGGGTCGTTGCAGTGCACGACCCTAGAGTATCCCTCGCCACCGGCAACGCCGGCTCGGCCGGCTCCAGCACGTGGTTGGACGCAGGAGAAGGAGTAGAGGCGGCTGAGGCGGATCTGCCGCCGTCGGCGAGATCCGTCGCCGGACATGAGGGGGAGGGGTCAGGATCGGAAGCCTAATCTCGGGGGAATGGATGGATGGGGAGGTGGTGGAACGGAAGCACAGGTCAACTGCGGAGGAAATGGACATCGGGGACCGTGGCGAATATCTGGAGGGGGGACATTCGGGGCTCCAAAAGGGCAGTTGCGGAAGGACAGCGCTAAACTTAAAGGTGAGTGGGGGCAGTTGCTTTGTAGATTGGGACCTCCGGGAAAATTGGTCGCCTTGATATAAGATCGGACGGAGTTGGTAAACTACTTGGGCTTTGGTTCCGCTTGGTGTTATTGTATGGAACAATGCTTTGTCACCCCTTCCTTTTCCATTCTTATTAATTATTACCTATGGAGGATTATCTTGTAGATGTTACCTTTCTTAAAAAAGGAGATTATCTCGTGTAAAACTCTTTTGTTTATTTTGGTGTTTGGTTGTTGTAATGTGATTTATTGATTTTTGAAAAAAAATGTTTAGATGTTGAGAATTTTATAATATTTAGATCATAAGATGAGATTTCATAATATATTTTTTGAATATGAGAAAGAGAAATGAGTGACTTGATGTGTTAAAAGAGATAGTGTGGTTGTCATTTACACCCCACAAGAGGGAGAATAAATTTGGTAGTGGGACCCACATAAGTGGACCCCAAAATGGAGAGAAGATCGGGAAAATTTAAGGGTTACCCCTGAAACGAACGCAACATTATGGTATATTTCAGGCAATTGTGGACTGCAACAAAGGGAGTCCCTCAGCCCTTTGCTCCACAGTTGTCATGGAGGTTTTTGGTATCAATGAGTGACATCAAAGCCTTGGAGCACGGTCACTTGAGGGCTCTCATGCATCTTATTTTTGCAGATAATGTGATCGTCTTCTGTCAAGGCTCGTGTGAACCACTGAGGAGCTTTAGAAAAACTCTTGCTTGTTCTGCTCTTGTTGGGGTTTGTGCTTCAATGATAATAAGAGCGAACTTCAATACTCTGAGAATTGAAAGGGGGATTTCTCCCTAAATTTGATCGGTGGATTTCGTGGGGATTCCTTACCCACTACATACCTTGGCATACTTCTTGGTTCCTGTGTACGTGAGGAGTTGGTCAGATTATTAGTGGAAAGAATTTGTCATCTTCTCTGCGGTTGCAAATCAAGGATCATTCCTTTCACGGTCGGCTTCAATTGTTGGGTTCAGTGGTTTCTGAAGTCCTCTTGTATTGGTGTGTTGGTACCATTCTATTGTCCTCTCTTATTCATAAAATAAATGATTTATGTGTAGTTATCCTATGGAACTAAAAGAAGAAGAATTGGTTTGGGATATCGGTTGCTTGTATCGAAATATGAAGGAGGTCTCGTGCTCCCTCGAGACTTTGAAGGAAGCCAAGTAATTGGGTGGATCTGACGCGTCCTTACTACCCAAAACTCTTTATGAGCCAAATCCATTCATCAAAGTATCTCGCCTCTATAGCTTTATGGTTGGTTAGCAATGGACACAATGCCTCTCCACTCGGGCACTTCATCTTGAGTCGTAGATATGTGGCTCATAAAATAATTGTTGGCATTACCTCGCCCATTAGTTGGTCTTTACACCCTGAAAACTTTATCTTTGCTTCTTCTTGTGAGATGGTTTGACAGTGTTGTTAGTTGTGATATCGAAACATTTTTGTTGCCTTTATTGGGCAATAACGAATCGACTTCTCACCAAGGATCCCTTGTGAGAAATCCATATTTTATCATCTTATTATTTGATTTTTATCCCTCTCACTTAAACTATTGAATAATATTCTTAATTAATTCAATAATATTAATGCATGGTCCTCTGTAAATAATTAATCCTAATTAGGTGTACATAAATATCATTATTATATTTCTTTATTTCTTGTATTTTCGTAATATTGAAAACACCATAAAATTTAATTTAACCTTGTACATATTTGTTTTGTATGTACTTGTGTCTTGCATATAAGATCTTTTTCATTTTGATTTATACATGAAAGTTGTAGATCTTAAAAAGATCTACAACTTTCATGTTGAGCATTTTTTCATTCGAAGTGTATAGATATTTATCTTGTGTTTTCCTTTGTTTTTAGATTTATCTTTTTTTTCTCATTGGACCACGTGGACGAACCCAGTTTTTCTCTACCACCGCATCACTTAACTATCATCCATCGCGCCTTGATGGATATCATCATGTCTACACATCAACGCACTCCTCCCTACCGTCTGATGAGATCACATGATCTCATCATAACCAATCACTAGTGCTCATCTTCCCAACCGTTGTATTGTTAGATCCAACGACTCTCCATTGTATTCAACCTCCACCCAGCTCACTCACGCACGCTCCTCCTCGCACCAACCACCCCTTCTCATCATTTTCTCCATGACTTCGATCAAACCCTCATCCAACTGACAGCACCACCTTGTAGACCAGTCTCTCCTCTTCTTCGCATGCAACATGGCCCTTGTTCTTATCCAAACACCAGTCCTAGGGGAGAGGTTGAAGCTCGTCGTCCACTTACCTAGAGTCACCCCCCTTTGTCTTCAAATACCCCCTTCGCCACATGTGTGATGCACCCGCCCTTCGTGTGAGGAAGCCCTGTGCCTATCTCTCCCTTCTGTGATAGAGAAACAAGTGAGATATCGAGCGAAGATGGGAGTATTGTCCGGTCTGGTCCACAATGAATCCTTGTTGTGATGCATCTCCATCTTTGGACTGCCCGAGCTCTGCTTCCAGCCGAAGCACTGAGCGAAAATTTGGGGCCATTTTAGGCCTCTCCACAGGCTGAATCATCCTTCCTCTCTCTGCCTTCACTGGTACATTTGCCCTCCAGGTATCCTTCATCTCACTTTTTTCTTCGTTTCTTCAATTTTTCATCGCTTTTATGCAGACCTCCACACCATCTGGTTACCCGCTCACCTTCACCATTCTCTGATCACCTTCATGCACCCATTACCCTTTCTCCCACGCTTCTCCGTAGCTTCACCCTCGCAGAGCCTCCACCTCACTCCCTCAGCATCTGAATAGATTCACCTTGCATTGGAGTCTTTGTGCTAACCATTGCAGGAGGGTCAACTACATCTATGGTCGGAATTTGAGGAATCTTCGATCTCGAGCTTCTTCTCTGACGGACCTTCATCGCTAGGAGATCCCAGTCATCCTCTTCCCTCGGTCGCACTTCCATCATCTTCACGAGGGATGCAGGATGCTCCTCGGACATCCAGCCTTCATGCATGAGCGGGGAGGAGAGTGCATCCCTCGTTGGTGCTCCACTATGCTCTATCATGTGCGGAGGAGGGGGAGAACCAGACGTTACACGTGTCGTTGGATTAGATCAACCTGATCTGATCTAACGGTTGTTATTACTTACCAAACCTCCCTCCGAAGCGATGCTTCACCCCTGAGGATCGGGCATCCAAACCAGCAGACGAAGCATCCAAGCACGTCACATCACCCGAGACTATCCCCCATGTGAGTTGCCTCATGTGTTAGGGGATTATTACAGGACTTGGATCGTGTTTTCAAACATTTGTATAGAGGTCCTCCCGCCCCACGTGTAGCATGCATGTCGCATGGGATTTTGCAAGATAATCCCTTACGCCTCTTTATTATTTCCTACCTAGCCCCGTACATGGTGCAATTGCATATTAAACCCTCGACTTTCATTTATTGCATTTCAAACCTTTTTGGACCATTTTCTGATGTAAATGTTGTGTTTTTATTTCAATTAAGTCCATGAATTTGATGGTTAATATCTTGCAAACCTTAATTCCAATGTTAATGAAATTTATCATGTTTGAAAGCTCATTTCATGCTCTTTAATGCGATGCGCTCACTTCTCTAACATGCCTTGTTGAAGTAATATAAAATTCAAAGAAGTGTTGTGACTTTTGAGCTTGATAACCTGAGTTGAAATTGGCTTGCTACTTAATGATTGATTAAACCACCTGATTTACCGAATCTAATCAGGACCTCTGTTTGAAATGTATTGTATATTGTTTCCTGATGTGGTATAAACTTAGGGAGTTTAGTTCATTCATTTAATGCATTGGTGTTTTAGTTGAGTTGGAAATTTACATGAATTGAGATGATGGGTCATTTAGTGTAATTTGGGATCAAATTATGCATTATATTTTAATTAGATAAATCATCAAGCATTAGCTTAATTGTGGTTGTTTGTATGTTTATGTGTCTTGTCTATTGTGTTGCATTTAGTACCATTTTATAGCTTAAAAATAATGGCATTGAAAAAGCATTAAAAACCATGCATCCATTTTGTGAAATGTATTTGCATACTTAATCTATATATCTCCCTAGAGTAGCTTAACCACACACCTTAGGTCCCAATTAGGTAGTCTAGTCAGTAGTGTCCATGTGTTCAACCCTGGACTTATCCAGGAGAAATTTAACTAAGTCACTCTTGCGGATACTCTCGCTTAGGTTCTGATCGACCTGTAATTTGACATATTACAACAAGTCGCATCTAGAGTAGCTGAGCGCGCGTTTATCATATAGCACCATTGCCAGATAGAAGGATTGATTAGACTATTTGGTTAGGCTTAATTTTTGTGATTAAATAAAATTCGAGTTATTTAGGCTAATATTTTTTTGTGATTGTTTTCATTCTTATCTTGTATTGCTTAATTGTTTATCTGAAAACTATATATCTCTTGAGTTTTTTGACCATGTGTCGTTTTGTTCCGGGCTTGTGAAGCGACTCGACGAGGAGTGAAGCGGAGATTGAGCTCGGTGCTTGAGCTAAAGAGGGCCAAGTCGACTACACTGAGATGGATTTAATTAATTAGATTAATGTTTTCATTCCATTAGTTGTGATTTTTTAATTATTTGTTGTAATAATTTAGGTAAATGCATTTTTAAAGCGGTACTTTTTTGGGACCTCGCGTGTGTATCAGAGACTTCCACATTATTTTTTTATTTATGGTTGTGTCGAGAGTGGTTCTCGACTTAAATGGTGAAATTAGGGCATGCTCATGGTAGTTGTAAATCCAAATATGAATTGTGTCATCGTAATTTAGACCACACCTAACAAGATTCATATCATTAAAGATTCATTAATTAGATGCATGTAAACATGTTCAATTAGCTCAAATTAAATTGGGTTCTTCCCTGCTAATAATATCATGTTTAGGTGCGACTTTTTTATCATTTGTATGCATTCATTGTAAATCTAAAAATTCAATTTTGTATAACACATGGAGAGTGATGGGAATTGTTGTAAGTATACCTTTACCTGAGCATCCATCATAGTTTTCACCACTGCATTCTGTTTTCCTATTTCTCCCTCCATTTTATAACCTAAGTCTAAAGGAAAAGAGACTGAACGGTAGGCATGAATTGTATGCTCATATTAATATCAATCATAACCAAAACTAGAAAATTGGAAGTGAATGAAAGCAAATCGATCAAATAACTTAGAATAAATGAACACTTGTATTACGGATGCATAAAACCCCGTTGGATAAAGGTACTTACGTTCAGACAGAGTGGGTGAGGTCGCACAAATTAAGGTTAGAGACAAAATCCCTGGACTTGCCTCCCAAGTCTCCATTTATGATTCTCGCGGATTTGAGAGCTACAAGGTCTTACCTATGACCTTAGTCTATGTTTTGGTTCTGGATGATTATGTGTCTCTTCTAGGTGTGATATTGAACCAGGCAACCTGAGAAGATCACCTCATTGATTGAGAGCATACATGAGCATTGTCGGGGGTAAGGTGATACCATGTATGTAATGTACTGAAACATTATTTACTACCAACTAAAATCAACAATTTAATCAGGATGAACCCTTACGACCTTCACGCGTAAATTTGGTGAACTCAAAGGATTTGATTTGTGTTTGAATTGTGTGAGTTTACTCCACACATTTAAATGTGTCGTAGTACCTGGAATCTTGTTGCTAGTCGTGTTCATTTACAGTCCTCTTGATATCGAAGATGACTAGTTGGGGTGGATTTGTTTAGACTTTGCGAATATATCATTGAACCCTCTAAAAAGTATGTCTTCTGTGGTCCCTTCACTTCCTGTACCTCACTAAACTCATGGCCCTCTTGAGTTCAGGTTCACTCACTTTGAGGATGGTCACATACTGACCAATCCCTTCCTCTCTTCCCTACTCACCGAGGAAGACCTTCGCCTCTGTGAGATTGATTTGAGTTCAACAGTCTCTTCTAATTTGAACATATTTTCTGATGAAGGCTTCCAAGAAGATTTAGTTAAGATGACTCCAAAGAAGCAAAACGATGATGAGGAATAATGAGAGGATCCGATGCAGATGATAGTTGCTAGACTTGTCACATATGAGCAGCAGAATGCCATATTTAGAGCTCAGATAGGACAGTTGAAAGTGGGGGTAGATGCACTCATGGATGCGTCCTACAATCCGGGACAATTTTGAGTACAAAATTTCCCGAGTCTCGTAGAGTCAGAGGTTGAATATGAGTCGAGGTCGCAATTCATGAATTTGTTGCTCCACTTTAATGGGAATGCCAACGAGGAAAATTAGGGATTCCTAAGGGACTTTGAACTCATTTATGATAACCTTAGATACCCTGGGGTTAGTCAATATTATATTAGGCTCACGACCCTACCATTTACCTTGGAGGGATAAGGCAGACTAGTGGATGAAAATCTAGGTGTCGTGGTGACCACATACAACTAGTTAAAGGACATGTTTTTAAAGAAGTTTGAGTAGAACTAATCAAATGAGGATACATGTCATGAGTTTTTTTCAGTTTTCCAATGAGTCATTCGGCGATACTTGGGAAAGATTCAAGGATATGTTGCAGAAGTGTCTGTGTCATGGTATGGAAGATACCATTCTGGTCCAGTCTCTTTTCAGCGCTCTCATCCCGAGGTGCAGGATTTGGTGAGCGTTGCCTGTGGAGGCAGCTATACGTCATTGGGAGCGGATACCGTCTGGAAGGTATTCAAGAAGATGGCTGAGACAAGTCGCTCACAGACCGCTAACAGGACGTATACAGAGTCCCCCATTTCACCCTTGTCCAGAGGTGGGACATTTGTAGTCGATCTCTCTGAGGACTTGATTCCCAACATGGGAATCATTACCGACAAGCTGATAGTCGAGGGGATCGACAAAGGATGAAGAGCTTGACAGTAGTCTTTCCAAGCTTCCGAAGCAGATAGAGGAGCCGACTGAGAAGGTATCTAAGATGAAGATACATGCCATGACTGCATATGTTGCTCCTGTCAATCAAGTACACCATGTACATGTGTAGTCGATATTAGGGCCGCCCTAGTTGTGGGTAGAGGACCACTCCTTTACCCAATCTTATCAGCAGCGACCATCATCAACCGAGCCAGCTACGAAGGAATCTCCTCAGGTGTGGGAGGTGAAAGGTGTGTGGTACACTCAAGACCCTACTAGGCAGGAAAGTATAGAGGACCGACAGTCTTACCAGCATCCCCTGACCTTCCACGACAACGCATTCACCCCAACACCTCTTCCTACACATCTGAGCCCTGGATTTTACCATCCCTAACATCAGAGGTGTCAAATAGCAATAGTATGGTCATCAACAAACGTACCAGGTGGGCCAACAGGACCCACATTAATAATATCACTAATGAATATGAAACCCGCCTCTTTAATAATCGATAATTGTAGTATAGGAGGCAAAAATCGGTCGATCAAAGATCACAATCTTTGAATGTTGTGGAAAATTTTTCTTGGAAAGTCTATCAAGGTCGAACACAGGGAACGATGATTCTCATTTACGTGGTTTTAAATTAAATAATTAATTAATGGTTGATTAATTTCTGTGTTGGGACAATATAATAAAATGCAATGATGAAGATGTGATGTAAAGAAAATAAACAGAGAAGATTATGCCCAAGATATGTGTTTTTAAACGTGTTAAATCCTCAAATAATATAATCATCCTCAAAATCAATCACAGATCAAAAATAAATTCAAATTGTAATTTATCCAATCAAATTCAAGTTGCAAGGAGGGTAATGAATTATCCTGTCAGGACTCATTGTAATTCGCTCCTCAAAAATTACTATTTAATCAGAGAAATGATAAGGAAATTAAATTCTTCCTCGATTTAGCCCCCTGCAATTGAGAATAATCCACAATGATATCAAGGGGTTAATCCAATTAAATTCCTCAACTGAACTCCTGCAGAAGATATCGTTAATTTCTCAATGAAAATGTGATACAGATATGTCAAAATTAGCCTACATCTGTAAACAGAGATCCTCAAATAATAGTTATCAATAAACAACCTCAGATCTGTCCACAAACTATGCTAAATGATAGAGCATGAAAATAGCTTTGAAATGACATATTATATGCTAGAATTAGAGTTCGGATGAGAAAGATATGCTAACATGAAATTATAGGGACTAGAATGTAAAGAAAATAAAGTTTTTACTTCAAACAAGTCCCTGGAAGGCTTATCTGTAATTTCGCAATGTCGAGAGGGCCCTTATGTAATTTACCCCTAGCAGGGGTATATCTGTAAATTCAAGAAATTACAAGGGAGTCGGTGTAATTTACCCTCAGCTGCGTGCATCGCACGTGCGCCAGGAGGTTCGGGAATGAGGCGGAGGCTCGGGAACCCGAGCCCGTGGTTCGAGGGGCGAGGCGCAGGATCGGGACTGAGGCGGAGGTTCGGGCCCCCCGAACTTAGGTGGCGGCTGGTGGAGGCTCGGAAGCCCTAAGCCTCGAGGTGTGGAGGGTGGCTCGGTGCTTCCACGTGGTGGCTCGGGGTCGTCGAATCAAGGGCTATGGCCCTGATCCAACGGTATCTAGAAGGAGGATTGGGCCCAGCGGCGGATCGGACGACAGAGGCCTTGGCGGGGGTGGAGGCCTTGGCACACAACGAAGTGCGACGGCGAGGGGGGCTCGGCCGGTCGACACATGACCGGAGGAGCCCAGTGGCGTGGGCGGAGGAGCTCAGCCTCAGGTGACACACGCCCAAGGCAGGATTGATGTTGGCGAAGCACGAGAGTGATCTGCGGCGGTCCTCGTGGTCGGAGCGCGGAGAGCGAGGTAGCGGAGCGAGTCGTCGATGTGGGGAAGCGTGGCAGAGCGCGAAGGGTGGAGCGCCGGTCGGGGATGGGCATGGGCGGAAGATGGAGGAGGCGGAGGTGCTCGGGGGTGGCTTCGCTTCCTGCAAGGGTTAGACCCAATCCAAGAACGAAGAAGGATGGGGGGCACTGAGCGTCGTTGATGGTTTTTGGAGCTAAACACCAGCCTTTGCGAGGCCAGCGATAGGGTAACGCAGGAGGGTAGAACGAAAGGCGTGGGAGATAGTGTTGATGGCTGGTGGTGGGTAGAGGATGGACTTGAGGCGGAGGAGGAGTACCTGGTCATTCCTCCAAGAGCTTCGGCGGAAGCTTCTGCAACGCATTGGAGTGAAGCTGCTACAAGGAGGAGACCTCTTTGGATCTCGCTGGCGAGATTGAATATTCAGCTCGAGGGTGTCGTGCCTCTGTCACAGGTCGACTGTCTAAGAGCCTTCCTCTCCGATGGGCGGATGGTTGGTGCGGCCGGCGAGGAGGGGATCTTTATAGGTGGTGAGGACAGGCTGTTACGTGGGCGAGGGCCATCCTCGTAACGGTCGGGGAGGGAGTGAAGGCGGCGATGGTCGTGATGAGGAGGTGGCGGCGGCGGTTACAAGGACGGAGGAGGAAGGACAACGGTAGGGGGGTTTGGCAATGACTGGAGGAAGGGGAAGGGAGTCACATGCCTCGCACGTGACCCGAGGGCGCTGGAGTAAGAGAAAGTGGGGTGCCATGTGGCACGCCCAGGAGCTTCCATGTGGCACCCCAAAAAAATCAAAATTAAAAAGGTATAAGAAAATGGAAAAGAAATAGGATAAAACCTCAGATCGAAACAATTCCTTCACGAAAGTTGTTCGTCTCGACGAGACTACAGTTTCATGAAGGATCCGTGAGCAAACGAGGTCATCCGTAGGAAATAGACTTTTTGGTGGTTCTTCATGTGCATAGAAAACCGTCTTTTGGGAGTTTTGTAATTTTTTGGTGGTTTAAAAAATGATTAAAAAAATCTAGAAAAAAGTACGACAAAAACAATAATTTACTTACACACTAATCTATTTTTTGGATTTTTAATAAATAAGAAAATAGGAAAATAATAAAAGTGGGAAATAAGGGATTTTTGTAGAGACTCACAACGGACATTGAAACTCAGTCAGTTTCTTTGATTTCAGTTTTAATCTGGATTCGGATTTTTATGTTGCTTAATAAAACTCTCATCAAAGGACGCAAGTGAAGAAGACATAAAATATAAAAGGGTTAATTATGTACATAAAAACTTAGGTCAAAATTAGCAAAAAGTTAAAATGCGCAAAAGAGGCTCAAAACCCAACTTTCACATATGAGCTCCGAATTTTACGAAATTGGTCTTGTTTTGAAGGTATTTGAAAATGGAGTACTATAAAAGTGAGTACACCAAAATCGGACATTGTATGGGGGAGATATATTCGTTTTAGTCGGTTAGATGTGAAATTAGACTTTGGGATTATTTGACACTTATTAGAATTAGTATTTTTTGTATTTTTTAATAATGTTAGTAATATCTACACAATGGAGGTGATTTGGGGTTAAATGGAGTTAGGATGAATTAACTAAAAATATGAGAAGTTAGCGGCTTTTTTGGGGCTAATTTACACTTGGAATTTTTATCGCAATTATGCATGATGAAATGCAATATTATTTACACATGATGTATGCTAATGATGCTCTATTATTGATTAAATGCATGTGAATTTTGGGGGATAGAGCCTAATTGACCAATTTTAGCATGATGAATACGGGATTCATCATACCCCTATACTTAAACCATGCTCGTCCCCGAGCATCAATGAATGAATGACTTAGTTAAATACATTCCTAACTGTGCATGTGAATTTTCAAGGCTCAATTCATAGAAGACCCTTAATTTGAGTGATCCTAAAATTCTAGGATCAACCATGCTTTAATCATAAGGAATCCAACTTTTCTAATTTTCAGACTCTCTGTTTGTACATATAATACAAGTATATGATTTTTAGTGTACTGCATTCACGAGAGTCAAGTCGAGACATCACCCAAGGTTCCAATCCAAGAGACTCTCCTCTAGACCTAATCCTCAACACTAGGGAATAAGTCTATTCTTGCTTCAGTCAACCATCTCATTAGTTTGTCAGACTTGAAAGTGTAGATGGATGGCCAGATGATGGAGGGCATGGCATTGTATCTAACTTTCTCTCTCACACATTGGAACAAGGTACCTCTCGAGTGCCTTATTACTCAACACAAGTATATTTTTATTTTGTTGATCAATGTGTCCGTCAAGAGAATTTGGAGTCGTATGTACTTGTTTTTCTGGAAGTACACCGGCGTGTGTCGCTTTTGAGTATCTAAGATACCTTCAACACCCAGACTTGTATCGCTTACGATGCAGAGCCCTTTTATGGTGTCAGCCCAACTCCTTGGTCCTAATTAGTGCTTGGTCCAAGTGGATACTTTGAAAATATTTGGGAGCGCTCGCCATTGATGGAAGCTCATTTGTAATTTGACTTTGGATGGTAGAGCTTTTCTTTAACATTTTTTTCTTTTCTTTTGTTGGCTAGCTCCACTGCTTTTACCAAAAGTTGGCACACACTGATCAACAATTTTCATAAGTTTCATCACACCCTGGCACATAGGTAGATATCAAAGAGATAGCATATGAATTTGTTCATATACTGACTAGGATTTTGCTGACACTCAGGTTTTCCGAAGCCTTCATTAACTTTATCCCATCCTCGAATATCATTAGATCGGGTCTAAACTCAAATCTCTAGTCGTAGTTCCTCAAGTGATATCTCAACTCATCACATCAATCATGCAGTTTGTGAAAGTGAATGTGATGATCATATTCTTTTGGAAGGTAGAGATGAAGAGTGCAATATAGCGCTCAAATCTTTCAAACTAGGGAAGTGTGGATTATTAAGTTCAAAAACACTAATGACTAAGGCCTGTTAGCTCAGACTCTCAAGATCACAGAAATCAAGTTTCTTCAAAAATCCTCAAGCCTTGAGTGACGGTGAATTTGTCCGGAATGTATCAACCAAGGAATGCATGAGATGCTTAATGAAATGCAAGACCATGAGTGAATTTTTTTATGAAAAAAGTTTTTTATTGTTTTTTTGAAGAACTGGTATTATACACATAATACACATTACTTGTACCCATCCCTTATATAAAAATAATCAAAGTACGAGCTATGGATAAAGTAGGTAAAATATATACAAACACCCCCTTATGCTTAGCGAGTGCTATGTCCTCATGGCACAAAGTGAAATGTAGACATAGCTTGTACTAAGTATGGTTGATACAATAAAAATAGAAGTTGGCATACCCCCTGACGAGTCGCTAAATACGATAAATAATTCGGTCACGTTGTAGCACGTGTACTCAGCGATTCGGTCAGAACCGAGAGAAGATCTCCGTGAAGAGTGTCTCGGCTTAATTTATATCCCGGGCAAGTCCGGGGTCGAACTCAGGGAGGCAAAGGAACAACTTGGGGTTAATTCGCAAATTTAAGATCTAGATATCCAAACGGTATTTTTTTATATTTTTTTATGCAAGTAGAATGCCAAAAACAAAATGCACGTGAACTAATATACTAAGAAAGTATACAACTTAGCCAAATTAATTTTAATGAGAAATTAATCCAATTTAACCAAATTATATTTTTCCTAGAATACTAATCCAGAGATGAAAACAAAACACATTTTTTGGAATTTTAGGACTTAAAATGCAACAATGAAAAATGCACACTTTTTATGGGTTTTTTCGTAATTTATCACACAAACAATAAGCAAAAATCATGAAAAATTTACTGGAATGAAAACATGATGCAAGAAGACTACAATAATTTTTTTGGAATTTTTTGACAAGTTATGATTTTTTTATGAATTTTTTAATGAAAACAGAGTGGAAATGAGTAATTAATTCCTATTAAATCCACGTTATCAAATTAGTCAGAGAGAGAATTATCTCGAAAAGATATTTTCATGTGCAATCCAGGAGACTTGAAATTTCGTGAAAAGGGTGTCTGTGGATTTAATTAAAAATCGATTACTAAATACACTCTATAATTTATTTTAGGCACAAGACAACACCAATGTACTTGAAATTTGGACTGTAACCTTATCACTCTTCAAGGCATCACATATAATTTTTTGGAATTTTTAGAGCAACCGTTTGTGAGATATTAATTTATAAGCACTGAATGGGTAAAATATGTAAAATTTCAGTTGAACAATTTTAATTAATTACCCATAGACCACAAAAAATATAAATAAATGTCCACAATGTAGAGAACTAGTTGCTCGTCACAATGGTATTTTTCTTTGAATAAAATGACACCAAAATGAAGTCCAAATTGACGCATGAACACAGGGATCTTTGTGCAAAACAGAAATTGAAGATTACAACACAAATATATGCAAGGACTTGTTTGTAATTACAGAAACATGAAATAAAGAAAGTGCAATTTTTACAATAAAAAAAATTCAAAAAAAAATGGACCTTCTTCCTCCTTGCTTCGTTCCCAGGTGAACCCAAAAGAGGAGTTGGTCAGCGGCGGCCGCGAGGAGGAGGCGGCGCCGCGCGGAGGTCGGCGGAAGGCGAGGGGCCACGCGACGGAGGCGGGGGGGGCGCTGGTGAAGAGGTGCGAGGTCGGCGGAGGCGGCCACCTGCGGGTGGCTGTGCGGCGGCAGCCAAGCGGCGGAGCGGCGCCGCAGCACGCGGAGCGGCTTGCGGAGCCGTGCGGCGGCTACGGGGGCCGCGGAGGAAGGCCGGCGGCGTTGCCGCTGGCATGGAGGAGGAGAGGGGGGGCAGCGGCGGCGGGCTGGGGCCGCTGCTCCCTCCTGTTCGTTTTTTTTTATTTTTTTTTGATTTTTTTTAAATTACTGCTGTAATAAAACAAAAGGGTTTTTTTTGTTTATTTTTTTTAATTTTTTTAAATTTTTTTATAGTTTTCTTAAACAGGAAATATGTACAAAAAAAAATAAAATGGTAGATGATGAGTTGTGGTGGTAGTGATGATAACGGTGAGGGTGATGGTATGATGTGGTTCGTGAATGATGGGGAAAATGATGAAAATGCTATGATTTGAAACAAGAAAATAAAAATATTAGATAAAATAAAGCAACAAGATAAATGAGGAGATTTCCTTACCTGATCTTCGCCGGATTGGCGGAGCAGCTACGCTGGACTCCTGTTGTCGCCTCGATCCGATTGGCGAAATAAAAAATCGGAGAAGCTCCACGAGCTCGACGGGGAACTCGTGACGCGGAGTGGAGCTCCGCGGATCTCACCTGAAGGAGGTCGTCGCTTGAGGACGATGCTTCGCCGCTGTCACCAACAAAACACTCCAAGCTCTCTCCTTATTCTATAAGAATGGTGGATGCGAAAAAATGAGGATGTACAAATGAATAT
This sequence comes from Ottelia alismoides, assembly GCA_037367405.1. Classification (NCBI taxonomy): domain Eukaryota; kingdom Viridiplantae; phylum Streptophyta; class Magnoliopsida; order Alismatales; family Hydrocharitaceae; genus Ottelia; species Ottelia alismoides. The sequence goes on along the minus strand of JAZKJV010006360.1, from coordinate 182,108 downwards.
AAAGAGAAGAGAACGAGAGGTTAGAATGGTGGTGGTGTTGAATGGGAAGTTGTATTATTGGTGGAGTTGAATGGGAGGTTGGTGGGAGAATATGGAGTGGAATGGGAGTTATTAAAAATGATGGAGTTGAATAGAAGTTGGTGGTAGAGAAGTTATTGTAGAGAATGGGAAAAAATAAATACATAAATAATGATATAAAGTATGCTACTTTAAATACAACAAAAATAAAGAGGGAAAAAAATAGTGGTGAATTTACAAATAAATACATACAACATGTACAATTTTTGTTTACTTTTCTAATTTGTATTTATTTTTTTTCTTTTTAATAAGAGATATTTACAACGGAAAAATACTATAAAATTATATAATTAAAATACAACACAATCATGATATTTTTGTATTTTTAGCAATTATGAAAGATACAATAAAAATTAAAGAAAGAATGAATATATACAAGGTATACAATGTACATCTAGGTCCCAAAACCCAACTTTTGCAAACGAGCTCCGATTTTAATGAAACCACTTTCGTTGGATAGATAATTTTCTAACTTGAACTTTAAAAGTGAGTTTGGTGAATTTGGAGTTCATACGGAGCGGGAATTTAGCTTGGAAGTTGGACTTTACGGCTTTTTCTCTTTGGGATCTAGAAGCATTTATTTGAGGTAAAATTTATTTTATATTTTTGTATTTTTATGTACATTATTATAAACAAGTTAGAGAAAGAATTAGGCAAAAAGGAGTTGAAATGAATTTATTAAAAATACATGAAGTTTTGGGCTATTTACAAGTATAAAACTCCTTTATTTTTGCGGCTTTTTATGCGTAATTTATTTTGTACAATCTAACATATAATAATTAGTGTGTTTTATTTACAAGAGTCATTTTGTTAATTTATGGATTTTATGGATATTTTTCTGAGATTTTACTCGGGGATTTTGCTAAGATCAAGATATTGAGATGAGGAATCGTGGATTCATCACCCCCCTATACTTAGACTTTTGAGGGACTAAGCATGGAAGAAAAGGATGAAATGAGGTAGTCGAAGGTGAACGGAAAGAATGGAATTGATGTATACACAATGATATCGATCCCCTTGAACTATGTATTGGGGGACCGAGAGCGGGTTGATGGATATACATGAGAGTATTGGATTCGAAGAGGTGGTTTATTTGGGTTATTCAAATCTTTCATCAAAATCTATGCCCTGAGTGAAGGAGATCCGTTCTCCTTGCATCAACTGCTCATTGGATTCGATAAAGTGTTTAAGTAGCTGACCGTTGACTATAGATGTTTGCGTTCTATCTGCGGTCTTTGAGATCTCAACACTTCCGTTATTGTATACCTCTCTTACGATGAAGGGCCCCGTCCATTTTGATTTCAATTTACATTGGAAAATTTTCAATTTTGCATTAGATAACCAAACTTTCTGCCCTAGGACAAAGGTCTTTGTTCAATTGTTTTTGTCATGCCATTTCTTTACTTTGTCCTTGTAAATGGTGTTGTTTTCGTAAGCATGATTTCGGATTTTGGATAGTTCATTCAAATCCATCTCTCGGTTCTTCTTTCCTTGGTGAAGGTTCCAATTAATCTTTTTGATTGCTCATTCTGATTTATGCACGAGTTCTGTAGGCAAATGGCATGGCATTCCATATACCACTCGAAACGGGGAGGTGCCCAACGGGGTCTTATAAGCCATCCGGTAAGCCCATAGAACCTGGTCCAATAGTTGGGACCAGTTCTTCCTATCAGGGCGGACGAGCTTCTATAAAATTCCTTTAACCTCCCTTTTCGACACCTCGGTCATGCCATTGGATTGTGGATGGTAAGGACTAGCGACATGGTGCTCGATGTCGTATTCCTTGGTCAACTTCCTCACCTTCCGATTGACAAAGTGGCTACCCCCATCAAAAGTTAATACCTTTGGGATTCCAAACCTCGAAATAATATGATCTTTCAAAAACTTGCAAATAGTTTTGTAGCATGCTGGCCGAGTAGGGATATCCTCTACCCACCTAGATAAATAATCTACCGCGAGAAGAATATATTCAAATCCTTGACTATTAGAGAATGGGCCCATAAAGTCAATGCCCCATGCATTGAATACAACACAGATGACCCCTGGTTGCATAGACATGATATATTTGGAACCAATGGTCCCTCCCGTTCTCTGACAGATGGGGCATGACTTGACAAAATTATAAGCATCTTTAAACAAGGTCGGCTAGTAAAATCCACATTGCAGTATTTTCTCAGGGTCCTCTTCCCAGAATGATGTCCTTCCGCCTCCAGGGTGTGGCACAGATTGAGGATACTTTGGTATTCCTCTTGAGGAATACATCTTCTTCATGAGCAATCTGGTCCTTCAATGAAAAGGAACGGATCCTCCCAATGGTATTGTATCTCTTCAGATTTGAGTCGATTGATATTATTCCTGGGCCAACCCTGAGGGACTTTCTTGGTGACAAGATTGTTCACCATGTAGGCATAAAATGGGAGTGAGTCAATAGCAGAAATTGACTCGTCTGGAAAGGTTTCACAGACGGATTCAGATTCATGGATTCTTTTATGTTTGATCCGTGATCAATGATCAGCCACGACATTCTTAACACCATGTTTGTCTTTAATCTCCAAATCAAATTCCTGAAGCAATAGTATCCACTTAAGGAGTCGTGCTTTTGTGTCTTTTTTGTCCATTAAGTATCGAATGGCAGAATGGTCTGTGTAAACTGTCACCTTCGATCCTAGAAGTATAGATTGAAATTTTTCCAAGGCAAAAACTACAACGAGCATTTCCTTTTCAATCACAGTGTATTTTTTCTAAGCAGGGTCTAAAACTTTGCCTGCGTAGTGAATAGCATATGGAATTCCATCTTTTCGTTATCCTAACACAGCCCCTACTGCGAAATCAGATGCGTCGGTCGTGATCTCAAAGGGAAGAGACCAGTCGGGAGCTTGTAGGACGGGAGTCTCAATGATCCTCCTTTTGACTAGTTCGAAGGCTTCAAAACACTTATGATCTACTAGGAACTCGGTATCCTTCCCTAGGAGGTCAGTTAGCAGTCGCGCAATTTTTGAAAAATCCTTGATAAATCTCCTGTAAAATCCGACATGTCCCAGAAAAGACCGTACTTGTTTCACATTGGTAGGTGGCTCGAGCTTCTTGATCACATCAACTTTGGCAGGGTCAAGCTCCATTCCCTTCCTGGAGACGACATGCCCTGATACAATGCCCTCCTTTACCATGAAATAACTTTTCTCCCAAGAAAGCACCAGATTCACTTCCCCACACTTTTGGAGGACTCGATACAGGTGCGCTAGACAATCATCGAATGAATCACCATGGACCGAGAAGTCATCCATGAAGACCTCCAGGAAATCCCCAACCATGTCGGTAAAAATCGCAATCATGCGTCACTGAAAGTTGTCATGGGCATTGCAAAGCCCAAAAAGCATTCGCTTAAATGCGTATGTGCTGAAAGGACATGTAAGTAGTCTTTTCCTGGTCCTCGAGGGCGATGGCTACCTCATTGTAGCCCGAGTACCCATCTAAGAAGCAGAAGTATTCTCTCCCTACCAATTTCTCCAAGATTTGATCAATAAAAGGCAGCGGAAAGTGATCCTTCTTCGTTACGGCATTCAGGCGCCTGTAATCCACATAGACATGCCACGATGTGGGAACCCGTGTCGTGATCTCTTATCCCTCCTCATTGGTATTAATTTGAAGCCCCGACTTTTTGGAACAACATGCAAAGGAGACACCCACTTGGAGTCTGAGATGGGATATATGAAACCTGCCTTACACCATTTTTCGATCTCATTCTTATCCACTTCCCGTAAGTTTGGATTCAACCTATGTTGGCATTCACGGGAGGGTTTATCATTATCCTTCAGGTAAATATGGTGTGAGCACAGGGCTGGGTTTATCCCTGGAAGATCAGACAATCTCCAACCTATAGCTTTGCGATTTTTCTCCAAAACATCAAGCAAGCAGATCTCCTGCTCTTCGGTCAAATGTGAACTGATGATGACCGAAAACTGTCCCTTTTCTCCTGCAAGGAAGGCATACTTAAGCGTAGGGGACAATGGCCTGAGCTCAGGTAAGTCTGTATTGTTACCCGAATCTGGTCCTCTCAGAGGTGCTTCTTGTTGTGATGTGGATGCTTACAGTGTATCAATATCGGTCACCATCATGGTTGTTTCCAGGATTGGATCGCTAATGATGGAATGTGGTGTGGCAAGCGCCACGTCCGATCTGTGTACCTCACTCTTGGATTGTCCATAAGGAGAATGGACTGACTTGCCTAGAGGGGCCTCTGAGTCTCCGAGAATGTTGGTAGATGCATGAATGAGCTGGAAGACTAAATCATCAACAATTTCCCCTCCAGATGAGGTTGATTCTATCATAGCGGTTGGGCTTTGTCTCCAGGGCCCAATTGTTACTTCTGTATATTCTACCGCCTCAGTTTCTGATTTTTCATATTCGGTGCTCAACACAGTATCAAGGGTCGCCCTAGTATCATTTGGGAGTCTTTCTAATTTTTAGGGACATCCATGTCAAGTATTGTGAAATCTACTGGGTAAATTTGTCCCTCTATGTTGATGACAACATTTCGAATCTCCCCCCTAGATCTCTTAGTTGACGTATCTGCCAATTGAAGTACAATTGCAGATTGCTTAAGAGGACCTAGATTTAGATGCTCAAATAGGGTTGTGGGCATGAGATTGATGGATGAGCCATTGTCTAACAATGTTCTTGCAAACTTGATTTCTTTGATTTGGCTAGTGACAAAGTGAGCACCGATGACCGTCCAAGCAACAGAGGTAAAGGTACAGAAATAGGTCGTTGCGACCTCGATCACTCGGCTAAGTCAATCAAGAAAAAAAAATCGAACCACTCGATACAAATCAAATCAATCAAAACAAAGCAAGCGGCCCTGCTATATGTTTAACCTGATATAGCACCCAGGGTCGAACTCGAGGAGCACGGGTTGGCCGAAGGCCTACGAAGTAGTAAAAATGAGGAAAATAAAAGAGGAAAATGTTTTTAGTGATTTTTAGTTTATTTTATATTTTTTTTTGGATTTTTAATATGTAAAGAAAATAAAAGAAACACAAATAAGCACACTTCAACAATTTATTTAGTGCAACAAAAATCAAGCAAAAATTCAAACAAAAATATTTTTATGTGTTTTATATTTTTTTATGTTTTTGGTGAATTTTTGGGATTTTTCTGATATTTATTTTAATTTCTAAAAATCAAACAGTAACAAAAATGCAAGGTACTATCCAACCAGGCCCAAAAGCCCTAGATAAAATATCTAAGGGCCTCAAAAGGGCCTGGAGGTATTTTTCCTGTAAGCTAGGTAAAACAAGGAAAATTTAAGTACCAAAATTATTGTTTTTGGGTTTTTAGATTATTTAATAGAATTTTTATGAGTTTTTAGGTGTTTTTAAGTTTTTAAGATTTTTAAGCAATGAAAAATAGCCAAAATTGGCTAGAAAATCAAGGAACACAAAACAAACAGTACCAAATTTTTGTAGAATTTTTAGAGGTGTTTTTATATTTTTTTGTGATTTTTAAGCCTAGACAGTAACAAAAATGTTGGTTTTTGAATTTTTAAAAATAACAAACGAAATCAAAAATGTCCTCAAGAATTCACAAAAATCCTACACCATGGCAGAAGCCATGTGTCAAATTTTTGTCGAATTTGGAGGTGATTTGATATTTTATTCAAAAATGACAAGAGGGTACAATGCACAGGGACTAGAATGCAAATACCCAAAGTTTTGGAGGTCAGGGTGCAATTAACCCAGCAAAACACGCGCGAGGCGCGTGCCTGGGGCACTCAGGGACCTATATGTAATAAAAATAAGGTCCGGGGACCTATTGGTAACACGTACCAAAAGTCCGAGGGCCTTAGTTGCAATTTACCCACAAATAAACACACATGCGGAATAAAATCATTCACAGGGGCATAAATGCAAATACTAAAAAGATTTCATTCATTTCAAAACAGCCAGAACAACAAGGGCATACACTGCAAATATCCCAAAAATACACGTGACGAAGCACGTGGCTCACACAGACAGGGGTATAAGTGCAAATAAAATAAGCTCGAGGTCCTCTATGCAATTTACCCTAAAACTACACAACGTACTTAAACATTTACAGGACTAATACGAAATAAACTAAAGATAAAGGCCTAAGGGTAATTTACCCTTTATTAAGCGGAGCTGATGGATGGCCGCTACGTGGCGATCGGACGGTCCAGGATGGGGCGGCTCGCGACGCTGCTGCTGCTCTGCTCGATCCAACGGTCCAGGCCAGGACACGTGTGGATCTGACGGCCTAGATCTGGCGCCTCAGATCTGACGACAAAAAGCAGCTCCAGCCACCAACGGTCAGGATGGCACCTGGAGCGAGAGGCTAATCCGACGGCTCTCGAGGGTGCTGGATGAACTGACGGCTGGCGAATTTCGCCGGCCTCGTGAAGGCACCTCCGGCCTCCTCTGCTGCGCCTGAAGATCGGAGGGGCTCCGGCGTGAAGATGCGCAGCTGATGACGTCCTCCGATGCCCCAGCCGAGCTCGGATGAGCTCCGACGAGGGTGGCGGAGCTGAAGCTCCTGTCTGAATGTCGAGAGGCCTCAGATGGCCTCCACTGGTCCTGCAAAACAGTTCAGAAGCTTCGCGGGTCGAGGGCAAAGTGCCTCGACCCATTTAGGCGACGTGGGGGTGGTCGATGCGTCGGTGCGGGCGAACCCCGGCGATGCGACGGCGAAGGGGTTCGAACCCCAGCTCCTGTGCGAGCTGGGTTGAACAGATGGGCGGAGAAGGCGCGCGGGGGAAGGGCGAACGTGATGGTCGGGTCCGATGGTCGGGAGGTGGTCGGAACCGGGGTGAATCGACGGAAAAGTACGACAGCGAGGATTGGGGGAAAGCTGAAATCAAAGGAAAGGAAAGGGAATAGGGTCTACCTGGGTGGATGAATAGACTGGGCTGGAGCTGGGGAAGCTCCCGGTCGTAGCCTCGAGGGACGTCTGGGCCCGAGGCTCGGAGCTCGCACCAGTGGCGGAGCTACGGCGGAGCTAATCGCCGGATCAGTGGTATCCGGCCCCTCTCCTCACTGCGACAGCACCTGGAGCGAGTTGTCACTCACGCTCGAGCACTGGAGGTCACGGGGGATGGAGCGAATGAGCCAAAGATGGGAAAGGAGGTGGCGGAGCTCGAGCTATATATGTGTGCAGGTCCGGCTAGAAGAGGTCGGGTAGGGTATCCTGGAGCGCGGATCTCGAGGTGGAGGCTCCGGCGAGGGTCTCGGATGTATCAAGAAGGAATCGGACCCTGGGTTTAGGCGAGGGTGAATCGGGTTTAGGCGCTAAAATAGGGGGAAGTCGGGTCGGGCGCCTAACCCGTGGGAAGTGGTCCTGGGGGGGGCAGTTGACCTGGCGGTCAACAATCCCCAGGGCCAATGGGTGAAGGCCACGTGTAAAAGATTTAGAAATTCAATAAAAAAAATAACAAATGGCCGAATTAGGGAAAAGTCAAAACATGAAATATTTTTCTTTTAATTTTTTCTATTTTTTAGTGATTTTTAAGTAATTTTTGGAAATAAAAATAAGGTATTTACAATATATAGCTATATATAGGTATATATACAATATGTAGGTTTTTAATTTTTGATTTTTAATTATTATTTTTGAACAATTTTATCCTTATTTTATATTTTATTTATTTATAGCATAAAATAAGGAATAAAAGGGTGTTTTTATTCTATTTTTATTGTTTATATACATAGGTAAAATAAATAGTTATGTACAACTATATACATGGTATATGTACAATGTATTTTGTATTTTTAATTTTGTGATTTTTATTTGATTTTTGTTTTGATTCTTTTTATTTTATTTACTTACAATATATAACCTAGAATATTTACAAGGCTAAATAAATATAGGAGCATGGTTTATGTACATGATGAAGGGGTCTTTTCAATCTTTTTGATTTTTAATTTTTTTATTTTGTTTTTATCTTTTATAAATATATACAAGTATTTACAAGCATATTTTTTTTGGGTGAGGAAAACATTTTTATTTTATTTACATAAATATATACACATGAGCCCCTATCTCCCTCTACTTGGCTTTTATGCGGTCAGGCCCATGCTGAGCCCTCCCTTGGGTTAGGTTGCTCAATATTTATTCTAAATATTTCCCTCTTTTTCTTTTTGATCTTTATTCTTTTATTTTTGCACAAAAACATGCTAATTATAGAATTTTACACAATGCATGCTTTTGCTAATTATTCCTATTTACACATATCTACATGCATTTGCAAAGGTTTTTGTAGCTAAAATATAAGAATAAAGAGTGATGAATGGGTATTCATCACCCCCCTATACTTAACTTTGCTAGTCCCTTAGCAAACACTTATTTGAAAAAGAAGTGAAAAGGGAAGAAAAAGAAAAAGAAAAAGAAAAAGAGGATGTACATGGATCAAGGTTGATTATTAAACTTGCCTTCGTTAAATTGAGGTATGGAGCTCAATCAGATCTTTGGATTATTAATGTGTCGGAACCTTATTTAGACTTAAGCTTAAAACCTAACAGCCTCTATGTTCCACAAATCTATAATCAAGACTCCTCAATGCTTCAGGTCAGAACAAGTCATCAATCACAAACCCTGAAGACCATGAATCTTTTCTTGTCCTGTGAATGTGAAGTCTAAGCCCTCCACCTCAGAATGGCAACTTGACAACCCTCCTTAACAAGGTAACTCTATGACCTCAATCTGGCCACTCTTTCCTCGAGGAGCGGGGTATTCCCTTCTAAGTTCAAGTTCAACCGGCTCAAGAAGAGGGGGAAGAAGAGAATGGGTCAAGGCCAGTGTAGGCAAGTACCCTTGGGAGTTTGACCAGTGTAGCCAAGTCTCCCTGCTGCAAGCTACAACAGGTGGATCATGAAACCAAGCTTTGCTTATTGCACTCTATACATACTCCGGTGGGATTATCATTTTCTATCAGACCCACCACTTTTTTGGAGTTCTTTTCTTTTTGCACTTTTTTTTTCAAGTGCATTTGTACAATATATACATGTGCAGCATATATACAAGGAGTTTTTCCTCTCGAGCCAGTAGACTATCCCTCTTTTGAAGCTTTATTGCAACCCACAACTCCCGTCGTTAGACCTCATGGCAACCAGACCAAGTTGAGACGCACTTCCTTCACTATAAGAAGAAGAGAGGTTCCGCCTAGAAGTACTACCCTCATATGCTACCCCAAGTCAAGGAAGACTGCCTCCTCACCACCTCATCCGTAGAGAGCTCGGTGCATAGTGCGGTTGTCCAAGTAAAGCCATAATCTATATGAGTCATGTGTTGTTGTTAAGTGCTCTACTTAGGCTCATTGAGATGACATGTGATCATAGCCTAGTGAACTCAAAGAATTAAGTCACCATGGACCTGAAAAGCCTTAAACCTAAGTCCTATAAGATTCCTCTTAGAAATTAGGTGGATTAAGATCTTAATCAAGCTCCATTTCTCAATTTGATTCCAGGCCAGTTTAAATGTCAACTATCATCCAGAAAAACTATATACACATGTACAAAAAGATGCTTATTTACACAAAGTTTACCAATCATGCAAAATTTTTGAAAAATGTTTTGAAATCATGAATGGATGATGCATGAAGTGCAAGTTTTGCAAAAAGGTATTTACACACATTTACACAAGATTTTTGCAAACTTTTGATTTTCAAAACATTTTGGAAAAATTTTGTACTATATACATAATTTTGATACAAAAATATTTACACAAGCTTTACACAAAAGATTTTTGAAATCATTTTTACAAAAATAATTTGTACACTAGCTATGTATGTGCAAATAAAAGAAGATTATGTACATGAAAATTTTTTTAATTTTTGTGGTTTTTAGCCATTTTTATTTATTAACACACTCACACAAAGTACGAGTTATGGCTAAAGTATATATGAAATATATACACACCCCCCTATACTTAGCTCGAACGATGTCCTCAGAGTCAAGAGCGATGAAGAAGACATAACTCGTGCTAGGTATAGGAAAGTGAAAAGAAAGGCTATACAAAGAGGAAATGAAAATTCAAGAGAGTCTCAGGTCTCCCCCCTATACTTAGGATCAAGTAATCCTAAGTATAGCAGGCTGTATACTAAGGGAAAATCTGAGTGCAGAATGTACAGGGTCCACCCCCCCTATACTTAGGGTGAAATATCCCTAAGTATAGGCAGCAAAACAGGGGTAGACAGAAACAAAAGAAATACCCAAAAGGTCTCACATCCCCCCTATACTTAGGGTAAAGTGCACCCTAAGTATAGCATAATCACAAGATGGAGAAAGGGATGTGGGACTAAAGAATGTGATGATATGGACATCTGGATCTATATACAGCGGAAGATCAGTGAAACTCAGGCGTGAGATGCATTAGATGTGAGTCAAAGACCACATCTCACGCAAAATGAATAGGGGCAAGATCAACGACCCGCGGCTCATGATCTAGAAATGGCTTGAGCCGCTGGCCGTTCACTCGAAAGGTACTCTCAGAAGACAACTCAGATATGTCGATGCTACCGTTGTCGTGTACCTTTCGAACCAGATAAGGTCCCTTCCATTTGCTCTGAAGCTTCCCTGGAAATAATCGTAGCCTCGCATCAAACAGCCATACTCTCTGTCCAATCTCAAAATGCTTGTGGCTGATATGAGAATCATGCCACTCCTTGACTTTCTCCTTATAATGTAGGCTGCTTGAGAAAGCTGCATCTCTAAGCTCCTCCAGGGCAGCTAGCTCTGCCCTTCTCTGGTCTCCCATACCATCTGGATCCATGATAATATCTGTGACTGCCCAAAGTGACTTGTGCCTCAGCTCAATAGGTAAATGGCATGGCTTGCCGTATACGAGGCGAAAGGGAGATGTGCCCAAAGGTGTCTTGAAAGACGTCCTATACGCCCACAAGACCGAGTCCAAGAGTTGTGACCAATCCTTTCGGTCAGGGCGGACGACTTTCTGCAATATAGTCTTGATCTCCCTATTCGACACTTCGGCTAGACCATTCGTCTGTGGATGGTAAGGTGTAGCAACACGATGGTCGATGCCGAACTCGCTAGCAAGTGCCTTCACCTGGTCGTTGATGAAGTGAGATCCCCCATCAGAAATCAGAACTCGTGGAACCCCGAACCGCGTGATGATGTGCTTCCTCAAAAATCTGCAAACTGTCCTCGCATCAGCGGCTCGGGCGGGGATAGCCTCCACCCAACGACTCACATAATCGACGGCCAACAGAATGTACTCAAATCCCTGACTCTTAGGGAATGGGCCCATGAAATCGATGCCCCATGCGTCAAAAACCTCACAGAAGTGAATGGGCTGCATCGGCATCATATCACGCTGTCCACAAGTGCCCATCCTCTGACAGTCAGTACACCTCTTCACGAACTCATCTGAGTCCTTGAAGAGGGTAGGCCACCACAAGCCGGATTGGAGCACCTTCTGTGCCGTTCTCCTCCCAGAATGATGTCCTCCTGCCTCAAGCTTGTGGCAGTAGGTGAGGACGCTATGGTGTTCCTCCTGAGGAATACACCGACGCCAGACGCTATCCCCTCCTTCGTGGTAAAGGATGGGATCCTCCCAATGGTAGGACTTGGCCTTCGCAAGGAAGGTCTCAAGTCTCTGTCTGGGCCAATCTTGTGGGACTTTCCCAACAACGAGAAAGTTCACAATATCGGCGTACCATGGAAGTGAGGTGATAGCAAGGATCGCCTCATCTGGGAAGGTATCTCTAATAGGGTCAATCTGCTCAGAATCCTCAGGCTGCTCTAGTCGGGAGAGGTGATCTGCCACCACATTCTTGACTCCAGGCTTATCCTTGATCTCAATGTCGAACTCCTGGAGTAAAAGGATCCATCTAGTCAGTCTGGCCTTGGCATCCTTCTTTGCCATGAGGTACCTGATGGCGGTGTGATCTGTAAACAAAGTCACTCTAGATCCGATGATATATGATCTGAACTTATCCAGGGCAAACACTACTGCTAGCATCTCCTTCTCTGTAACCGTATAATTCCGCTGGGCGGAATCCAATGTGCGGCTAGCATAGTGTATGGCAAATGGAACTCCATCCCTCCTCTGTCCCAGCACTGCCCCCACGGCAAAATCGGAGGCATCCGTCATGATCTCGAATGGGAGAGACCAATCAGGCGGCTGGAGGACAGGAGCCTCAATGACACACTGCTGGAGAGTCGCGAATGACGAAAGACACTTGTCATCGACAAGGAACTCGGTGTCTTTCGTCAAAAGGTCAGTCAACGGTCGGGCAATCCTGCTGAAATCCTGAATGAACCTCCTATAAAATCCAACTTGCCCCAGGAATGATCGTAGCTGCCTCAGATTGGACGGCGGTGCGAGTTTCCTAATGACATCAACCTTGGCCGGATCAACCTCCATGCCCCTGTTGGAGATGATGTGGCCAAGCACCGTCCCTTGAGTCACCATGAAGTGACTCTTCTCCCAAGATAAAACCAAATGAAACTCGATACATCGCTGGAGTACCCGGTATAGGCAGTCAAGACAAGAATCGAATCCGTCGCCGTAGACCGAGAAATCATCCATGAAGACCTCCAAACACTCCCCTACCATGTCCGAAAAGATCGACAGCATGCATCTCTGAAAAGTTGCTGGGGCATTGCATAGCCCAAATGGCATGCGTCGAAAAGCATATGTGCCGAAGGGACAGGTAAAGGTGGTCTTCTCCTGATCCTCAGGAGCGATGGCCACTTGGTTGTAGCCCGAGTACCCATCCAGGAAGCAATAATGGCTCTTCCCTGCCAGTCTCTCAATGATCTGGTCAATAAAAGGCAGGGGGAAATGGTCCTTCTTGGTGGCTTGGTTGAGTCTCCTGTAATCAACACAAACCCTCCAAGAGGTGGGTACTCGTGTAGCAATCTCCTCTCCCGACTCACTGATCACAGTCGTGATGCCCATCTTCTTGGGCACCACATGCAAGGGGCTGACCCACTTGGAGTCGGAAATGGGGTAAATAAAATCTGCACTCCACCATTTCGATATTTCCTTCATCACGACCTCTCGTAGGTTGGGGTTCAGTCGCCGCTGGAACTCACGCGACAGCTTCGCCCCTTCCTCGAGATAGATATGGTGGGAGCACACTGATGGACTAATCCCGTGGAGATCTGCTACGCTCCATCCGATCGCCTTGCGGTTCTTTTCAAGAACCCCCATCAAACGGGATTCCTGTTCTCCAGTCAACTCGGTGGAGATGATGACTGGGTATATCTCTGGCTCGCCCGCAAGGAATCGATACTTCAGCGAAGTAGGGAGCGGCTTCAGCTCTGGAATGCTGGGTGCTGGCAAATCTGGTTGCGGAAGAAACTGAGTGAATGCTGCTAAGTCTGCCAAATCTGCCTGGGAAAGTGAAAGCGTACTCTCGCAAACTGGATCGGGAGGAGGCTGCTCAACTGCACTGTCTCTGGTCTGCTCTGCATCTACCTCCTTCTCCTCTATAGGCTCAGGTGAACTCAGGTCTGGCATCTGATCATAACAATCGGCCCAATCAGACTCTGAATCCGAGGGATCTGTATCAACCGCGGTGGCATCAGTACCACCGGAAAACAAGGTGGCCTCAGCACCACCATCACTAAACATCGTGCTGCGATCAAGGACCGGCTCTGCTGCCTCAATGGTATCCGGGACCAGGGCTGTGCTCTCCAGACTCTCCTCTGCTATCATCTCGGTATCAGCTGTATCTGAAAGTGAGAGGATGGTCTGTGTCTCAAGATCTGCCCAAGCTGCCTCATCATCTGTGATCACAAAATCACAGTCCTGGTGGACGTCTGGCTCTGCGTCTGTCAGCTGCTCTGAATCTGTACTCGCATCTGAGCGGACTCTGAATCTAGCTCTGTAGTCCTCGACCGTCTCTATTTGTATACTCTCGCCCTCGACGCGAAAGTACACCTTCCCGCTATCATGATCAGTCACCGCCTTGGCTGTGGACAAGAACGGACGACCAAGGATGATGGGGGTATCGGCCACTGACTCAGGGATCTCCATGTCCAACACTACGAAGTCCACAGGGAATTTCAGGCCCTGAATCGTGACGATAACGTCTCGTAATAACCCCTTCGGCCTCTTGACAGATCGATCAGCGAAATGAAGGACTGTCCTGCTCTGTCGAAGAGTGCCCAACTCAAAGCAGTCGAGAAGGGCTGCCGGAAGAAGGTTGATCGACGATCCGCTATCTAGTAGAGTACGGTCGAACCTCTGCTCACTAATCTGGCATCTGACATACGGGGCCCCTGAATCTGGCCTCTTGGCTGGCAGGCGGTTCTGGATCGCAAAACACGTGGCCTTGGTCAACACATGGATCTCTGAAGTGTGGTTCCTCCTCCTCCTCCTGACTGTAGTCCTCTCTCTCAAAGATCGCTGGAGAAGAGGGATGTGCTGCAAAGCCTCCTGGAGGGTCAGCTGGATATGGAATCGATCGATCATGCTCTGGCTGAACTCCTCAAGCTCTCTCTTTTTTGGATCATTTTTCTTCCCCTTCCCCATCTGAAGGGCTCTAGGGAAGGGGATCACAGGGTCCTTCTCAGATGAAGGACTAGGAAAAGGCCTAGACGGTTCGATGACCGGATCCACACATACATCATGCACCACAGTGGGACCAGAAGAAACTAAACCTTTTCCTTTATTCACACCAACGTTCTGAGATACAACACGGCGAGGAAAAACAACATCTCTCTCTATACTAACACCGGTGGCCTCAGTACCACCGTGGGCTGGCTGTGCTGCTGCTGCTGGTAGACGTCTCGCGGCATCAGTATCGCGGGCTGGCTCGGCTGAAATGGTGGCGTCAGTACCACCTCCTAGATCTGGTGAAGCGGCGGCCTCAGTACCGCCGGTGGGATCAGCATCCTTGGTGGCTTCAGTGCCACCGTCATCATCTGGAGCGGCCTCAGTACCGCTCTCCTCCTCCTCATGTGGCGCCTCTGAAGTGTCCTCGTGGTGAAGCTCAGATGAGGCGCCGCCGCCTGCTGGGGTCCTACCGCTCCTAAGTGTGACAAAATCAGCATCAAATAGATCCGAAGATGTATCATCAAATGGGTCACTAGGAGTGGCAAACTCAGTATGTACTACCTGCTCAGATTTCCTCTTGAGGTTGTTCGGGTTCGGCTCAATCTGGGCTGGAATGGCGGCCTTCCCTCTCACCAAGTCCCGCATCTCCTGGCGGAACTCGTCCATCTCCCGTCGGAATGTGGCCTGCTGGTCCGTGAGGAGGCGGGCGATGTCGTCCAAAGCGGGGCTCTCGTGGGAACCCGACGGGTAGCCTCTCTGTGGGTGAGGCTGCTGGAACTGCTGCTGCTGGTGCTGGTAAGAGGGGTATGAGGAAGGGTGCTGCTGCTGAACTGGGTGAGCCTGGTGCCCACGTCTCCACGACTGTCCCTGCTGCTGATAGGGACGCGGACCGAAGGATGACTGGTGCTGCTGATATGCTGGGGGCTGCTGCTGCGGCTGGTGGTGATCTCTCTGCTGGGAGTACTGCCCTCCCTGTCCTGACGGCTACTGCTGGGGCTGGGTACCACCATTCCCCCACCTGAATCCGGGATGGTCTCGTCGGATCCCAGGCTGGGGCGGTCATACCAAATCCCGTTGACATCCATCAATGGCTCGGCATCATAGGGGGCTGGCGGGAGTATTACCAGAGGCTGGTCCGGCTGGTAGACCACCATCTGTATCTCTGGAGATGGTGGGGACTGGTAGGTGGGCTGCGGCTGCTGGTACGGCTCCGCCTGTACAAGATGGACCTGTCTAGGCTGCACGTGGGTGCTGGAGCGCTGGGACGAGCTGCTGCTGCTGCCGGCGTCGCCTCGCGACTGAAGACGGGGCTGAGGAGCCGTCTGTGCCTCCTGGAGACACATGAGCTGTGTCTTCATGTCGCTCAGAACCTGTGTCATCTGCTCCATCTGCGTGATACTCTGGCGCTGCTTCTTCTCGATCAGCTCCATGCGGTCCAGCTTCTCGCTGATAATGCCCATGTCCGCAGCTGACGACTCTGCCTGTGCTGCTGCGGCTGCGGACGAACTGGATGGACCTGCATCTACCCGTGCTATCCGCTGGTACTGCACGGGTCCTGGCTGATGTGGCTGGGTCTTCTGAGTATACAACCTGGTCTGAGACATCACCATATAGTTCTCAGCCATCTCCTCGAAGATGGCCCAGACCTGGTCGTGGTCCTTGGCGAAGTAGGACCCGCCGCAAGAAGCATTCACCAGGCCCTGTAGCTCTGGTGTCAACCCGCTGAAGAAGCTCTGCACAAGGTTCGGCTTCATGATGTCGTGGTGTGGGCATCTGTCCAGGAGCTCTCAAAACCTCTCCCATGCCTCGTGAAACTGCTCGTTGGGGAACATGGAGAAGTTGCTGATCAAGGCCCTCGCTGCATTCGTCCGCCCGAGTGGATAGTACTTGTTCAAGTACTCGGTGCGGAGCTGCTCCCAGGTATAGACAAACCTCCCAAGATGCTTCAGCCAGCTGGCTGCTCTATCTGCCAGTGAAAATGGGAAGGCTATCATCCGGATCGTGTCCTGGTCCACATGCCGGTCGTGGACAGTACTGCAGATCATCAGAAACTCCTGGAGGTAAAGGTGGGGCTCCTCAGTGGCGAGTCCGTGAAACTGAGGAAGCATCTGCAGGGTGTTCGGGGGGAACTTGAAGTCCCCCACGATAGCAGGTACCACCACCCAATGGTGCATCAGTGTAGATCCGGGGTTGTGCAACTCCCACATCGGTCTAGGTGGTCCTCCTCCTCCCGCGGCTGCTGCCGCTGCGGCGGCGGCTGCGGCTGCTGCTGCTGCTGCGGCTCGTGCCTCTGCATCTGGTATCTCCTCAGGCTCGCTCTGCTGGTCTCTCTCTGCTCTGAGCCTCTCCAACTCTCGCCTCATCTCTATCATAAATACTCCCTGATCGCGTAACTGCTGCTGAACTGTCTCTAATGAGGCGATCAAGGTGGAGTTGATCGCTCCCTGATCCATCACAACGTGCTCTGTACGGGAACGATCCTCAGAACTACCGGCCATGGCGACGTCTGCAAAACCAAATGAGCCCAACTCAGGTGCTGTCAAATCAATCAGTCTCTCCTCGGGCTCGTGTCTCTCAGGTAGAATAGAAAGGGGGTCGAGGGGGAACAGGGTGGAATCGTACTCGGGCTCGGAGAGCGGGTCTGAGCTCTCGCGAGACAACCTAGATGATGAGGTAGACGCGCCCGAAAGCGGTGCAGCCAGAGGCTGCCTAAGAGACCGTCTACCCATCATCTTGATCTGGCGAGTAGTGCGGATGAGATCTGGAAAAATTATGATCAGAAAACAAACCCCCGGTTCACCAACGCAACACGAGCTGAAGACCGTGAAAGCTCGGTCAATTTATCTTGTCAAATTGGTGAACACACAAAATATCAGAGCGCTTACGTGACCTGTTGGGATATCCGATGCTAACCCAACCGACTGGCCCGCACGGAAAAGTCGGTAATCAGTCGGGACTAGCAACGGGGGGCTCTACCTAGGGTGCGGGTCACTCTCTCGCGCATCCAAACCATACAATGAGGGGGTTACTCTCCCCAAGACAAAGTTTTTAGGGTGAGCGGGTTTTAAGATCAATAATTCTTAGCAGTCCCAATTTTATGGTTTCACTTTTTTTAATCTTTTTCAAAGCAAACAAAAGGCCTAACGAATTTTTCGGTTCTCCTGGTTATTAAGTCCAAAAATAGGGGGGAGAAGACGAAAAAGCCGATGCACGATAAATCAATGATGCATGCTGAGTAAGAAATGCGTACCTTGCCTCCAGCACTCTACATGCAAGATGATCCGCGCATAAAAGTAAAGACTGAAAAGAAACTAACCTAAATGATGCAGCGGTAAAGCTGAGTCCTAAACGAGCAACTTCTAGCGAAGAACCGTCTAACCGGTCACCGACCTCCAAGCCAAAGAGTCCGGTCTTGGCCCGTCCCTCCTCTGTCCGACAAATCGGGGGTAGGAGTAAGCGCTTTACAGGACGGGCTGCGGCACGTAGGCTACGAAGGCAAATGAATCGGTTATTTTTATTAATGATTTTTAAGTAGGTCCAATTATCGATCTATGGGAACAGATAAGCAGTTAGGTGTGTGGATCATACTAATTACGGCACAATCACCAGAAAATCCTAAGTCTAGGGGCTCGAGCAAAAACCGCGAAAAACCGGAAAAGACAGAAATAAAAGAAAAGAAAACCGCGAAAAAGCCGCGAAAAACCGCGAAGGTCCTAAGGGTCCCCCGAGCACTCCGGTGCTCGGCGAAACAGACCCGCTACGGTCAAGTCACAAGTGTCCAAGTCCAAGTCATGTACTATTACAATAATAATGAATAAAAATAAATCTACCCTAATCCTCACCCACTCAGCTCTCTCTCACTCTCTCCTACGGCTCCGCGAAGAAGGGAACCGCCTCCGAATTCCGCGGTTGCGCCGGCTCTCGAGAATAGCCGCCTCGGTCCTTGGGCCCTCGCAAGAGAAAACAAAGTGGTCAGAACCAATAATAAAATAATAATCAAAGGAAAATAAAGACAAATGAAAAATAAGGGTATATGTGCAAAAATATAAAGTAAAATAAACAAACCAAAGAAAACAAAAACAAAAATAAAAGAAAAACAAAATAAGGCCAAATAAAACAAAAAGAAAATATAGACAAAAGCCGTGAAGAGCCGCGAGCTCTGAAAGAGCCACGAAAAGCCGCCAAAAATCAAAATGAAAAGAAAAGGAAAACTACTAAGCCGTGCTCCCCGGCAACGGCGCCATTCTGATGACCGTCCAAGCGACAGAGGTAAAGGTACAGAAATAGGTCGGTGCGACCTCGATCACTCAGCTAAGTCAATCAAGAAAAAAAATCGAACCACTCGATACAAATCAAATCAATCAAAACAAAGCAAGCGGTCCTGCTATATGTTTAACCTGGTATAGCACCCAGGGTCGAACTCGAGGAGCACGGGTTGGCCGAAGGCCTACGAAGTAGTAAAAATGAGGAAAATAAAAGAGGAAAATGTTTTTAGTGGTTTTTAGTTAATTTTATATTTTTTTTGGATTTTTAATATGTAAAGAAAATAAAAGAAACACAAATAAGCACACTTCAACAATTTATTTAGTGCAACAAAAATCAAGCAAAAATTCAAACAAAAATATTTTTATGTGTTTTATATTTTTTTATGTTTTGGTGAATTTTTGGGATTTTTCTGATATTTATTTTAATTTCTAAAAATCAAACAGTAACAAAAATGCAAGGTACTGTCCAGCCAGGCCCAAAAGCCCTAGATAAAATATCTAAGGGCCTTAAAAGGGCCTGGAGGTATTTTTCCTGTAAGCTAGGTAAAACAAGGAAAATTTAAGTACCAAAATTATTGTTTTTGGGTTTTTAGATTATTTAATAGAATTTTTATGAGTTTTTAGGTGTTTTTAAGTTTTTAAGATTTTTAAGCAATGAAAAATAACCAAAATTGGCTAGAAAATCAAGGAACACAAAACAAACAGTACCAAATTTTTGTAGAATTTTTAGAGTGTTTTTATATTTTTTGTGATTTTTAAACCTAGACAGTAAAAAAAATGTTGGTTTTTGAATTTTTAAAAATAACAAACGAAATCAAAAATGTCCTCAAGAATTCACAAAAATCCTACACCATGGCAGGAGCCATGTGTCAAATTTTTGTCGAATTTGGAGGTGATTTGATATTTTATTCAAAAATGACAAGAGGGTACAGTGCATAGGGACTGGAATGCAAATACCCAAAGTTCTGGGGGTCAGGGTGCAATTAACCCAGCAAAACACGCGTGAGGCGCGTGCCTAGGGCACTCAGGGACCTATATGTAATAAAAATAAGGTCCGGGGACCTATTGGTAACACGTACCAAAAGTCCGAGGGCCTCAGTTGCAATTTACCCACAAATAAACGCACATGCGGAATAAAATCATTCACAGGGGCATAAATGCAAATACTAAAAAGATTTCATTCATTTCAAAACAGCCAGAACAACAAGGGCATACACTGCAAATATCCCAAAAATACACGTGACGAAGCACGTGGCTCACACAGACAGGGGTATAAGTGCAAATAAAATAAGCTCGAGGTCCTGTATGCAATTTACCCTAAAACTACACAACGTACTTAAACATTTACAGGACTAATACGAAATAAACTAAAGATAAGGGCCTAAGGGTAATTTACCCTTTATTAAGCGGAGCTGATGGATGGCTGCCACGTGGCGATCGGACGGTCCAGGATGGGGCGGCTCGCGACGCTGCTGCTGCTCTGCTCGATCCAACGGTCCAGGCCAGGACACGTGTGGATCTGACGACCTGGATCTGGCGCCTCAGATCTGACGACAAAAAGCAGCTCCAGCCACCAACGGTCAGGATGGCACCTGGAGCGAGAGGCTAATCCGACGGCTCTCGAGGGTGCTGGATGAACTGACGGCCGGCGAATTTCGCCGGCCTCGTGAAGGCGCCTCCGGCCTCCTCTGCTGCGCCTGAAGATCGGAGGGGCTCCGGCGTGAAGACGCGCAGCTGATGACGTCCTCCGATGCCCCAGCCGAGCTCGGATGAGCTCCGACGAGGGTGGCGGAGCTGAAGCTCCTGTCTGAATGTCGAGAGGCCTCAGATGGCCTCCACTGGTCCTGCAAAACGGTTCAGAAGCTTCGCGGATCGAGGGCAAAGTGCCTCGACCCAGTTAGGCGACGTGGGGGTGGTCGATGCGTCGGTGCGGGCGAACCCCGACGATGCGACGGCGAAGGGGTTCGAACCCCAGCTCCTGTGCGAGCTGGGTTGAACGGAGGGGCGGAGAAGGCGCGCGGGGGAAGGGCGAACACGATGGTCGGGTCCGATGGTCGGGAGGTGGTCGGAACCGGGGTGAATCGACGGAAAAGTACGACAGCGAGGATTGGGGGAAAGCTGAAATCAAAGGAAAGGAAAGGGAATAGGGTCTACCTGGGTGGATGAATAGACTGGGCTGGAGCTGGGGAAGCTCCCGGTCGTAGCCTCGAGGGACGTCTGGGCCCGAGGCTCGGAGCTCGCACCAGTGGCGGAGCTACGACGGAGCTAATCGCCGGATCAGTGGTATCCGGCCCCTCTCCTCGCTGCGACAACACCTGGAGCGAGCTGTCACTCACGCTCGAGCACTGGAGGTCACGGGGGATGGAGCGAATGAGCCAAAGATGGGAAAGGAGTTGGCGGAGCTCGAGCTATATATGTGTGCAGGTCCGGCTAGAAGAGGTCGGGTAGGGTATCCTAGAGCGCGGATCTCGAGGTGGAGGCTCCGGCGAGGGTCTCGGATGTATCAAGAAGGAATCGAACCCTGGGTTTAGGCGAGGGTGAATCGGGTTTAGGCGCTAAAATAGGGGGAAGTCGGGTCGGGCGCCTAACCCGTGGGAAGTGGTCCTGGGGGGGGGGGGGCAGTTGACCTGGCGGTCAACAATCCCCAGGGCCAATGGGTGAAGGCCACGTGTAAAAGATTTAGAAATTCAATAAAAATTAACAAATGGCCGAATTAGGGAAAAGTCAAAACATGAAATATTTTTCTTTTAATTTTTTCTATTTTTTAGTGATTTTTAAGTAATTTTTGGAAATAAAAATAAGGTATTTACAATATATAGCTATATATAGGTATATATACAATATGTAGGTTTTTAATTTTTGATTTTTAATTATTATTTTCGAACAATTTTATCCTTATTTTATATTTTATTTATTTATAGCATAAAATAAGGAATAAAAGGGTGTTTTTATTCTATTTTTATTGTTTATATACATAGGTAAAATAAATAGTTATGTACAACTATATACATGGTATATGTACAATGTATTTTGTATTTTTAATTTTGTGATTTTTATTTGATTTTTGTTTTGATTCTTTTTATTTTATTTACTTACAATATATAACCTAGAATATTTACAAGGCTAAATAAATATAGGAGCATGGTTTATGTACATGATGAAGGGGTCTTTTCAATCTTTTTGATTTTTAATTTTTTTATTTTGTTTTTATCTTTTATAAATATATACAAGTATTTACAAGCATATTTTTTTGGGTGAGGAAAACATTTTGATTTTATTTACATAAATATATACACATGAGCCCCTATCTCCCTCTACTTGGCTTTTATGCGGTCAGGCCCATGCTGAGCCCTCCCTTGGGTTAGGTTGCTCAATATTTATTCTAAATATTTCCCTCTTTTTCTTTTTGATCTTTATTCTTTTATTTTTGCACAAAACATGCTAATTATAGAATTTTACACAATGCATGCTTTTGCTAATTATTCCTATTTACACATATCTACATGCATTTGCAAAGGTTTTTGTAGCTAAAATATAAGAATAAAGAGTGATGAATGGGTATTCATCAAGCACCCATGTCTCTTTTCTTCCTTGGCATCTCATTTTATATAAGACGAGATGTGGCAACAGGGAGTACGTGTTTCTTTGTTCGGCTAGGAGTCTGTTTGCTAGCCCTTGTTGGTATGCATCTCACCTTAAGGAATTTTCGAAAAGTCGGGTCTCTTTCTATCGTCTCGTCTAGGAACATAGTGATTTTAATATTTTCTTTACAGATGTGGGCCATCTCGTCATCAATTTTTTGGTTTTTTATGTTTTTCTTCTTTCCGTTCGTAAGGGCACGGGGGAAAGGGATGGACTTGTTGTGATTAAAAACATCACTTTTATTAAATGAAAAATTGTTTACATGACTCGGACTAAAAGCAGGGAAGTTGGTGGTCTGTTGTTGTGGATGTCTTGATGGCGTTTCTTCGTCAGACTCAGGTTCTAACTCTCCATTATCTCCAGTGGTGTAGTGTATTACGGGTGGTGTGGGTGGGTCTTCTTCTTTCTCCTCTTATCTTCATTCCTCAATTCCCTCAGGATTGTGTGAATTTGTGGACACTGGGGCTATGTCACCGTGTTCCTTCACTCGATGAGGCATAGTTACAGTTCTTCCGCTCCTAAGAGAAATATGATAAGCATTATTATTTGGCAAGAGCTCGTGTTCAGGTACGGAATACTCAGAGATTAATACCTGATTATGTCCGAGGCTATTTGGGTTAGCTTGGACTTAAGCTGGAATCACAGTTTATGGTGCAGTCACTTCATCTCTCCATTGAGAGAGTCGATTTATGTCGACTCTTATGTCATGAAGTTCGTCCAGCACTCGTTGAAGTTCCGGAGAGATAGAAGAAGAGGAAGAGGAGGGCCCCTGGCCCTATCTAGCCTGAGGTTGCTGATATTGTCTGAATTGGCCCTGCTGGCCTTAGCGTTGATTCTGTTGTGGCTGTGGTTGCGGGTTCTGATAACCCATGTTGTACTGTTGTTGCCGTTGTGGTGGTGGTTGAGGCTGGTAGGTGGGTCGGGCTTATGGTGGCCAAGGGTTCAGAGTAGAGTTTTGGTTTGAACGGTTGACAGGTTCCAGGCTATACCAAACTCCGTTTATCTCCATGACTTGCGGAGGTTCCTCGTAAATAGCTTGAGCGGAGATTTCTTCAGTTTAATGTGACAAGACTTGGTCTCCACCCAAATGGCTCTGTTGCCCTGCCCCTTGTCCTTGAATATAGTGAATTTGGTGTATGGGGCATTTGGTGAAGTCAGGGCAGGTATCTGAATGTTAGATACCCTGTCAGCCAATTCATCCATTTGCTTAGGCAATTTAGCTAAATTCTCCGTGCCAGATGATTTATGGAGTTCGTCCACCTTTTTATAAATCTGTTCGACCATAGTTAACTTATCAGCTATTATTCCCATATAAACACTCTGATCGTTCGTCAGATTATTCAACATCTTTTTGGAGCCGGCTATGTAAGTCCGGCTGATGGTTTGTGCACGGTTGGATTCAGCAAGTCTCTCGAACACCTTATAGACAATGTCCTCGTGGTGTCCCCATGTAGCTTCCTCCGCAGGATGCACTTACTAACCCTTGAGTCTCAGGGTTCAGCCCGCTAACAAGACTTTGGACCATCATCATTTTACTTATCATGTGTCCTTGGAATTTCTGGATTAAGTCTGTGAATCTTTTCCAGGTTTCATGGAATGGTTCACGTGGGGGTTGGGTAAAGCTCGTGAGCTTGATCCTCATATGATTGATTCTACAAACTGGGTAGAATTTCTTTAAAAACAGAGTCTTGAATGTGGGCCATGTAGTGACTACTTTCCCTAAGTTTTTCAGCCAGTAAGACGCCTTATCAGTCAAGGCGAAGGGGACAACTCTCAACCTTATGTAGTCTTGGCTATCCCTAGGGTGGCATAGGTTAGCATAGACTAACTCGAAATCACGGAGGAAGATATATGGTTCTTCATGATTATTTCCTCCGAACTTCGACAATAGTGTAAGGAAATGCGGTTTGTGTTCGAACGCATCCTCAGGGGGCACCAGCCTTAACCGGTTATAGCCATCATCCAATTCAAGGAGGTACGTTTCTTCCATAGCAGCCTCACCGCGTTGCATTACTGCTATCTGTGCCCTAAGCAGTTCATTGGGTTGTTCAGCAGCAGTTATCCTAGCCAAGAGTGCTCAAATGGGGTCATTGTCATTCTCGTCATCACCGGGGTTCTTCTTCGGAGGCATTGTTACTCACCTTCAGAAGAAAAGAGTTAGAATTAAGTGTCGAAATTAAGTGAGTGATTGCTAAGGATAAAAGTTTCCTTAGTGGAGGAGTGAAATGAAGGGTTAATCTGGGAATGACTGGACTCTGAAGGAGGAGGAGTGCTAAAGATGATGTCCCTAAGACCAAGAAGGGTCAAGAAGAGAGTCTTCACGAGTACGCATACACAAAGTAAACACAAGTCAAATTCTCTGGTTCACCCACTCAACACTGATGAAGGCATGTCAGGGTTCAGCCGCTTATCATTTCAATTTTAATTTAACGACAAAACAATCTTGAATATTAAGCAGAGCTGTTAGGTATCGAAATATTGCCGGGGGTGGAGGCCTTGGCGCACGGCGAAGTGCGACGGCGAGGCGGGCTCGGCCGGTCGACACACGACCGGAGGAGCCCAGTGGCGTGGGCGGAGGAGCTCAGCCTCAGGCGACACACGCCCAAGACAGGATTGCTATTGGTGAAGAGCGAGGGCAGTCTGCGACGATCCTCGTGGTGGGAGCGTAGAGAGCGAGGCGGCAGAGCGAGTCGTCGACGTGGGGCGGCGTGGGGCGGCGTGACAGAGCACGGAGGGCGGAGCGCCGGTCGGGGCTGGGCGCGGGCGGAAGATGGAGGAGGCGGAGGCACTCGGGGGTGGCTTCGCTTCCTGTAAGGGTTAGACCCAATCCAAGAACGAAGAAGGAAGGGGGCACTGAGCACCGTTGATGGTTGTCGGAGCTAAACACCAGCCTTTGGAGGCCAGAGATAGGGTGACGAGTTGCCAAATCAGCCCTTTAATAGTGTTGAATTAGCACCTGATAATGTCATCGCAGTCGGGCCGAGATGGGCTCATCAAAGACCATCTCATTTAAATATATGTATATCAATCAAAATGAGATGGTCGTATATTTTTATTTTACTTGGCAAGATACCATGGTCGAACTCAGGGACACGAGCCTCTCTCGTTTTATTCGGATTTTTATCTATCTAATTAAGTGTTGAGTTAATGAGCATATAGGTCAAAGTATGCAAAAGGGCACAACAATGCATTAAAGAACAAAACATGCATTTTTATTTTATTTTATCATGCAGATAAATGCAAGGAAATGCAATGCAAATAATATGCCTGAAATTATGATTACTTGAGACATAAATAATACGAGTCAAACAGAATCAAATAATGAAGCACTTTCATTTCTTTAGCAATTAGGCAAGAGAAACATAGAAATCTGGACATTTGGTTACTGCATTACAGATCATAGTGTCAAAATGAAAATCTAAGCATGCCATAATAAAGATGACGAGAAGACTTCAAAATGAATCTGAAATCACCTGAAACGGAGCTACGGTACTCAAGATATGCAAGAACAAAGACAAGGGCATAAATGAAAGAAAACATAAAAGGATAACTACAAACAGGTCCCTGAGAGGGACTAAAATGCTATAAAAATAAGTTGCGGGGCCTTCCCTGTAAATTGCCCACACGCACAAGGGTATTTTTGCAATTTTAAAAACCTGCGAGGGACAAACTGCAAATTACCCATAGTGCACGTGGGCTGCACGTGAAGGCAGAACCTGTTTGCCATTTGAAGAATGCGGCAGGGCTTCTGCGTAAATTTTCCAGAAAGCACGTGCCAGGCACGTGCTACTCCAGGCTCGGACGAAGGCTCGGGCTTGGCAGAGGCTAGGAGGTGCTTCGGGTCAGCTCGGGCGATGGGTCGGATAAGGCTCGGGTATTCCGAAGCTCGGAGAGGCTCTGAAGATGCCACGTGGTCGACTGAGGTCCATTCGATCACAACGATCGAATGGCTGCTGTGCGTATCTGCTGGAGTGACGTGGCTGCTTCTAAGCCATCATATCTTTGAGGATCCGATGGCTCCTGTACAGTCGGCCAAGGTATACGTGGCTGAAGGTTAGCCATTAGATGGCCACCGCGAGGTACCATCCAACGGCGCATGTGCGTCGATGGTCATCTTCCTCAGCCGCATGGATGGTGGCGTGTTCTGATCTCCGGCGAAGAAGGCCAAACTCCGCCGGTCTTGTCCAGCATCTCCGAAAGTTCCCCGTTGCTCCAAATCACCTGGAAAGCATCGTCGAAGTACGGTGGAGCAGATAACACATCTGGCGGGAGCAGGAGATGCCTGTAGACCGGAGGCATGGTTGCTTGAAGCAGATCTGGCGACGGATTCTGATCATTGAGAGGATGATCACCTGCAATGTTAGTTCGATAGCCGAAGCACGGGGAGTGTGTGCGTGAGTGGGATGAAAGCTCGTGCGGGGCAGAGAATGTGCGAGCTCGGAGCTCCTCCGCCGCGAGGGCGGAGGAGATGGACGGAAGTGGTCTGGGGCTGCGAAGGACGGAGAAAGTGATCGGATGTAGGTGTGTGAAAGATGGAGTTGAGGCGGAGCTAAGGGGGTGAACAATGGAGCGAGAGAGGGGGTGTATCGACCTACGAAATTACGAGAAAATAAAAGAACAATACAAAAGGGATCGGAGGACTTACCTGACGTCGAGGATGGAGCAGAATCTTGGGCTGGACATCGCGGGGGAAGCCCGGGTCTTCGCTGGACTCCGGCAGCTAGGCGGAGCAGCTCGAGCGGTCGCGAGGCGCCGCAGCTCCGCCATGGAGGTCGGAGGGTCTTCACCGCGGGAGAAGGTCATCATCGCTCGATCCTTCTGCCTCCCCCTGTCACAGGGAGACGGAGGAGGGCTGGGCCCCTCCCCGCGTAAAGGTGGACGAGGTTAATAGGTGGCGGGGGCGACGCATTTGAAGATCGAGCTCGGCGGTTGGTAAGGTGATGGACGTGGTTTTCGAGGGAAGTGTGGAGCGACTGGAGGAGAGTTAAGGGTAGTGGAGATGCTGGCGAAGAAGTTGGATGGTGGAGGAACGCCGTGGGGGTGTTATCTAGTGGAGATGGTGGTCGGAGATGACGGGATAATGGAAAGGGCGAAGAGGTCGTGCGATGTGGAGATCGTGGGGAAGAAGGGGTCCGGAGGTAGGCGATAATCGATGGCTGTTGGATCTGTAGATCCAACGGCTGTCGATTGGGCATGAAGCAACGGGTGTGATTAGATCGGGGCGAAGCGATCGAATGGAGCTGGAAAGCGCCGCGTGTCGCCTTGCGGTTCACGCACCAGCGAACGGTTGTGATGTGAGGAAGGTGCTGATCGAAGGGTTGGCGATTGGTTGCGAAGCTAGCGGTTGTGATGGAAGATCGGGGGTGCGATCAAGGGGACTACGAACCGCCACGTGGCGCGCTCAGCATGAGGTGCGAACGAGCGGTGATGATTGGAGGCGGGGAAGATCCGATGGCTAGGAAGAAGAGGAGGACGTGGACATAGCTGGGCCGTTGGATTCAAAGCGAAATCCAACGGTCAGCGACGGCGGCGGATGAGACAAGGGAGGCGGGCCACGTGGCTCACCCAGAACGGGCCACGTGGCCCAATCACATTATTCAGAGAGACAAATTGATTTTTGAGGGTCAAGATAGCCGAATTTGAGAAAACTCAAAACATGAAAGTTGTAGATCTTGATGAGATCTACAAGTTTATGTTGGCCAAAACTAGAGATGAGATCAAATGAAGGCTGAAATAATTTTAAGGGTATTTTTAGGGCTAAAAATACCACGGATTTTAGTTTTGCCATTTTTTGTGGTTTTTAATTTATTAGAGACTCTGATAAATACATGACATTAACTGGGTTTTATTGACACAAAACTAAGTAAGGGGGTTAATAATTGGAAATTAAGATGATGAAATTGGGTTTCATCATAGGGTATCGCAGGAGGGTAGAACGAAAGGCGCGGGAGACAGTGTTGATGGTTGGTGGTGGGTAGAGGATGGACTTGAGGCAGAGGAGGAGCACCTGTCCTACCTCCAAGAGCTTTGGCGGAAGCTTCTGCAGCTCACTGGAGTGAAGCTGCTACAAGGAGAAGACCTCCTTGGATCTCACCGGCGAGATTGAATGTTCAACTCGAGGGTGTCGTGCCTCTATCACAGGTCGACTGTCTAAGAGCCTTCCTCTCCGATGGGAGGATGGTTGGTGTGGTCGGTGAGGAGGGGATCTTTATAGGCGGCGAGGACATGTTGTTATGCGGGTGAGGGCCAGCCTCGTAACGGCCGGAGATGGAGTGAAGGCGGCGACGGTCGTTACGAGGATGTGGTGGCGGCGGTTACAAGGATGGAGGAGGAAGAACGATGACAGGGGGTTTGGCAACGACTGGAAGAAGGGGAAGGGGGTCACGTGCCTCGCACCTGACCCGAGGGTGCTGGAGTGAGAGAAAGTGGGGTGCCATGTGACATGCCCAGGAGCTGCCACGTGGCACCCCAAAAAATTTCAAATTAAAAAGGTAGAAGAAAATGGAAAAGAAATAGGAGAGAACCGCGGATCAAAAAAATTCCTTCACAAAAGTTGTTCGTCTCGATGAGACTACAACTTTTATGAAGGACCTGTGACCAAACGAGGTCATCTTTGGGAAATAGACTTTTTGGTGGTTCTCTATGTGTATAGAAAACCGGCTTTTGGGGGTTTTGTAACTTTTTTGGTGGTTTTAAAGATGATAAAAAAATCTAGACAAAAATAAAATACAACAAATTTACTTACACACTAATCTATTTTTTTGTATTTTTAATAAATAAGAAAATAAGAAAATAAAATAAAAGTGGGAAATACGGGATTTTTATACAGACTCACAACGGACACTGGGACTCAGCCAGTTTCTTTGATTTCAGTTTTAATCTGGATTTGGATTTTTGTGTCGCTTAATAAAACTCTCATCAAAGGATGCAAGTGAAGAAGACATAAAATTAAAAGGGTTAATTATGTACATAAAAACTTAGGTCAAAATTAGCAAAACGTTAAAATGCGCAAAAAGACCCAAAACCCAACTTTCACATATGAGCTCCGAATTTTACGAAATTGGTCTTGTTTTGAAGGTATTTGAAAATGGAGTTCTTTAATAGTGAGTAGACCAAAATCAGACACTGTATGAGGGAGATATGTTTGTTTTAGTCCATCAGATGTGAAATTATACTTTGGGATTATTTGACACTTATTAGAATTAGTATTTTTTTTATTTCTTTATTTAATAATGTTAGTAATATCCACACAATGGAGATGATTTAGGGTTAATTAGAGTTATGATGAATTAACTAAAAATATGAGAAGTTAGTGGCTTTTTGGGCTAATTTACACTTGGAATTTTTAAT
Organism: Ottelia alismoides; assembly: GCA_037367405.1. NCBI lineage: Eukaryota > Viridiplantae > Streptophyta > Magnoliopsida > Alismatales > Hydrocharitaceae > Ottelia > Ottelia alismoides. Next base: position 152,238 of record JAZKJV010006360.1, on the reverse strand, counting down.
GCAATTATGCGCGATGAAATGCAAATATTATTTACACGTGATGTATGCTAATGATGCTCTATTATTGATTAAATGCGTGTGAATTTTGGGGGACAGAGCCTAATTGACCAATTTTAACATGATGAATACGGGATTCATCATACGCCTATACTTAAACCATGCTCATCCCCGAGCATCAATGAATGAATGACTTATTTGAATACATCCCTGACTGTGCATGTGAATTTTCAAGTCTCAATTCATAAAAGACCCTTAATTTGAGTGATCTTGAAATTCTGGGATCAACCATGCGTTAATCAGAAGGAATCCAACTTTTCTAATTTTCAGACTCTCTGTTTGTACATATAATACAAGGATATGATTTTTAGTGTACTGCATTCATGAGAGTCAAGTCGAGACATCACCCAAGGTTCCAATCCAAGAGACTCCCCTCTAGACCTAATCCTCAACACTAGGGAATAAGTCTATTCTCACTTCAGTCAACCGTCTCATTAGTTTGTCAGACTTGAAAGTGTAGATGGATGGCCAGACGATGGAGGGCATATCATTGTGTCTAATTTTCTCTCCCTCACATTGGAACAAGGTGCCTCTCGAGTGCCTTATTACTCAACACAAGTATATTTTTACTTTGTTGATCAATGTGTCCGTCAAGAGAATTTGGAGTCGTCTGCACTTGTTTTTCTGGGAGTACATCGGGGTGTATCTCTTTTGAGTATCTAAGATACCTTCGACACCCAGACTTGTATCGCTTACGATGCAGAGCCCTTTTATGATGTCAGTCCGAATCCTTGGTCCTAATTAGTGCTTGGTCCAAGTGGATACTTTGAAAATATTTGGGAGCGCTCGCCATTGATGGAAGCTCATTTGTAATTTGACTTTGGATGATAGAGCTTTTCTTTAACATTTTTTTCTTTTCTTTTGTTGGCTATCTCCACTGCTTTCATCAAAAGCTGGCACACAGTGATCAACAATTTTCATTAAATTTCATCACACCCTGGCACATAAGTAGATATCAAAGAGATAACATATGAAGTTGTTCACATACTGGCTAGGATTTTGCTGACACTCAGGTTTTCTGAACCCTTCATTAACTTTATCCCATCCTCGAAAATCATTAGATCGGGTCTAAACTCAAACCTCTAGTCGTAGTTCCTCAAGTGATATCTCAACTCATCTCATCAATCATGCATTTGTGAAAGTGAATGTGCTGATCATATTCTTCTGGAAGGCAAAGATGAAGAGTGCAATATAGCGCTCAAATCTTTTAAACTAGGGAATTGTGGATTGTTAAGTTCAAAAACACTAATGACTAAGGCATGTTATCTCATACTCTCAAGATCACAGAAATCAAGTTTCCTCAAAAATCCTCAAGCCTTGAGTGATAGTGAATGTGTCCGGAATGTATCAACTAAGTAATGCATGAGATCCTTGATGAAATGCAAGACAATGAGTGAATTTTTTTATGCAAAAAGTTTTTTTTGTTTTTTGAAGAACTTATATTATACACATAATACACATTACTTGTACCCATCCCCGATGTTATATGAAAATAATTAAAGTATGAGCTATGGATAAAGTAGGTAAAATATGTACAAACACCCCCTATACTTAGCGAGTGCTATGTCCTCATAGCACAAAGTGAAATGTCGTCATAGCTCGCACTAAGTATGGCTGATACAAGAAAAATAGAAGTCGGCATGCCCCCCTATACTTAGACTTTTGAGGGACTAAGCATGGAAGAAAAGGATGAAATGAGGCAATCGAGGATGAACGGAAAGAATAGAAGTGATGTATACATGATGAATCCACATTTCATCATCTTTAATCTATCATTTTGGCCTCAAAAACCCTAGTAAATGCGTGTAAATAGCTTAATTCATGCATTTTAGCATTCATGCATATGTGTGTAAATATTGTATAAAATGTGGTTTTTAAAGCCAAAATTATAGAATAAAGAAATGAAAAGAAAAAGAATAAAATATTTTAAATATTTTATGACCCGAAACCCTGAGACCTAGGCATACTGATGAATAGGTCGACAAGAAATAAAGTAGGGGGAGATAAGGGCCAAAATACCAATAAAAATCCCTTTCATTTCATCCATTCTTTATTCTTTTTGGGACCTTTTTTTGATTTCACTTTTTATACCTCAAATAAAGAAACTTTGTACATGAAAGTTGTAGATAATTAAATAAATAAAAATACAAAATTGATTTCACTGAAAAATAATATACAGATAAAAAGTTATGGTCTGAATAAGATTCCAGAATCCCAACTTCCCAGACCCGTATCTCACAAATGAAAACTCCAAATGCAGCAAACTCACCTTTAATTGTATATAGAATAAAATAAGCTATTTAATGGCGGTGGTTTCGCATTTGGTGGAGCTACGGTTTGAAAGTTGAGTTTTGGACCCACATCGTATAATTGTACAGATTAAAATATTCGATTTATTATTTATTCATTATTTTTGTATTTTTATATTTTTATAATTTTGTAAATATTACTTGTAATATATATGTATATTGAAATCAGAAGAAAAACCCAAAAGAAACATAAAATAAAAATACCTATATAAAATACATAGGTATTATACCTATAAATATACATATATGATACATACTTCTATTTTATTAAATATACAAAACACATCAATAAAATAAAATAAAAATATATTTATGTGTATAAAAGTATTTTATAATTTTATAAAATAATATACAAAATTAAAGAAATTAAAAACACCAAAATAAAAATAAAAGATTAAAATATATAGATATACATACCTATAAAGGGTATAAATGGCAACTTGTAATTATTAATCTCGAAAAAATAAATAAAAATCACCATAAAATAATTTATAAAATAATAAATATTTTTTTATTTTGAAACCAAAAATTAATAAAGTAATTTGTTATTTTTAATTGATTTTACAAGTGTTTTTTCCAGAGATTTTCCTGGTTGGTCCACGTGGACCAACCAGGTGGAAGTTGACCCGCTGGTCAACTCCCTGGTTCTTGCTCCTGCAGCCCGTCAGACTGCGTTTTTTAGCCATTTTCTCCCATTTTTCAAGGCCGCATCTTTCATTATTTGGCCTTGTGCCCTTCACAACTTTTTATCCCGATACATCCCTTATACACGCCCAGGCATAATATTGAGCATTGGATTACAAATGTGCCCTATTTTCTTTGTTCTTTAGGCCATGTTGACCATCTCTCTGACCAAGGTCTGTACAGTGTCAGATCTGAGTTTTTTTGGCGTTTTCTCCAAATTTTGGAGGTCACGCCTTTCACTGTTTCATGTCGCGTTCTTCACGACTTTTCTTCCTCATTGCATGAGCATACACGCCCATGGCTTGGATAGGTCTTTGGAGCCATGATTCGCTCGGTCCACCTCGATCTTCACACCCATTTGACCACTTGTTCAAAAGACCCCCTTCCTCCATTTTTCGAATTTGAACTCCTTTTTCCCCTTCCTCCTCCCTTCTTTCATGTGATGGGGTTAGAGGGAGGTGACATCAACCTCACCCCGCCGTTAGGAGGAGCGGAGGACGGCGCGGAGGCGTATCCACCCCCATCTCCGGCCCTTGGCCGTGAGGTTTATCTCTTGGTTCTTCCCAGCCAATCGAGGCCGTCTTTGCTTGTTTTCCTTCATTTTTTCTTTGCTGTAGACTAGCTGTAGTGTAACCTTTTATTTCCTATATTTGTTGGCTTGATTTGTGCTCCATTCATCATCCACTTCCCCCTTGCCGGAGCTAGCTCCGGCGAGTCCATTTCCGCCACCTACTCCATTTGATCACCCACATTTGCCCTAGGACCGTCTACTGTTGTAGTTGCATTTTATTTGTAGGTCCCAGGGGTCAAGAGACTCCATCTGGAGTCGGATTTTGCCAAGGAACGAGGTAGCCGGAGTCGTGACTCATCCTCGACGCCGTGGTGGCCCTCCGGTGGTCTTTCCATCATTTTGACGTCACCGGCAGCTCGAGGAGCTCTCCAGGAGGAAGCTCGGCGTTTTTGGGACTTCACTGCATGTCGGAGGGGAGCGGATAGGCCGGTGAAAGTTCGTCTTGGCCGGCGAGCTTCCCTGTTCTTCCATCACCCTCCGTAGTCGTTCGATCGCCTCGGGCGTGGGTATTTTACGCCATTTCCCCTGCCATTTTGTGTAATGTTTATTTAGGACTCAAAGCATTCATCTACAGTCTATTTTGTTCTGTATAATTTGCAATTCAGCCCGTACTTTCTACTATTTACAATTATACCCCTAGCTTGTGTGCACTTTCTTGTTGTAATTTCTATTTATTGCATGCCTCTATAACTCCAAAAATCACTAAAAAATCACCATAAACTCCTGCTGCATTGTAGTTTCATGCCAATATTTTTATTTTGCATTTCATTGCATTTTAATATTTATAAAAATTCAAAAACACGCATTTTCAGCACTGTTTGCATTATAAAATACATAAAAATTATAAAACGTCTCAGAAAATTCCCAAAATTTTTTTTGCATATTTTAGTTTGTTTTAACTTCAGTCAAAAAATCATTAAAAAATACAAAAGAAAACTCATAAAAATTATAAAACTCTAAAAACCTTCATAAAAATCTTAAAAATTCTACAAAAATCCTAAAAATGCAATTTCAGTTTATGTATCTTCTTTGATTTATTATCTTTCAAGTAAAAATAATTTGAGGAATTTTGGATACCATTTGAAAATTTTCATCCTCATTTTAATTTCGGCCAGCAACTTTTTTTCACTGTTTTCAGTATTTTTGACTTTAAAAATACCAAAAAATTAGGAAAAATCTAGAAAAATCACAAAATATTAGAAAAATACAAAAAGCCTAAAAATACTTTATTTCCTGATTTTTTATTATTTTTACCTATTTTTATAAATACTCTATTCCTCTCTCTCCTATATTGTATATATATTCTATTATTGGAAAAGAAAATATAAAAATATAAAATACAAAAAGAAAACATAAAATAAGAAAATTAAAAATCAAAATACAAAAATATAAAATTAAAAATTAAATAAAAAATATATAAAATTAAAAACCCACAAAAAATACCATAGATAGACAAACATTCACATTCACACACTTGTGCATTTTGCCCCGTTCTACCTGTCTGCTCCATGTGTTCGACCTCTACAATACTTGCAAGTATATACACATCTTGTTGTAGAGTTATAATAAATTTTAACTCCGCACATTTACTTTCATTGCTTGATTTATCTATTGTGGGTTAATTGTTGATTAATTGAGGTTTCGTGAGCGGTCGCTCAGCGACATTGTGGTCCCGCCTTGTGTGGACTACTTTAGACCCTCGCCAAACTCCGATTATCAATACACAATGATGTCGGTCCCCTTAAACTAAGTATTGGGGGACCGAGGGCGGGTTGATGGATATACGGGAGAGTATTGGATTCAAAGAGGTGGTTTATTTGGGTTATTCAAATCTTTCGTCAAAAGCTTTGCCCTGAGTGAAGGAGATCTGTTCTACTTGCACCAACTGCTCATTGGATTCGACAAAGTGTTTAAGTAACTGACCGTTGACTCTAGATGTTTGCGTGCTATCTACGATCTCTGAGATCTCAACACTTCCCTTATTGTGTACCTCTCTTACAATGAAGGGCACCGTCCATTTTGATTTCAATTTACCTTGGAAAATTTTCAATTTTGTGTTAGATAACCAAAACTTCCTGCCCTAGGACAAAGGTCTTTGTTCGAATGTTTTTGTCATGCCATTTCTTTACTTTGTCCTTGTAAATGGTGTTGTTTTCGTAAGCAAGATTTCGGATTTTGGATAGTTCATTCAAATCCATCTCTCGGTTCTTCTTTCCTTGGTGATAGTTTCAATTAATCTTTTTTGATTGCCCATTCTGATTTATGCACGAGTTCTGCAGGCAAATGGCACGTCTTTCCATATGCCATTCGAAATGGGGAGGTGCCCAACGGGGTCTTATAAGCTGTCCGGTAAGCCCATAGAACCCGGTCCAGTAGTTGGGACCAGTTCTTCCGACAGGGCGGATGAGCTTATGTAAAATTCCTTTAACCTCACTGTTCGACACCTCGGCCATGCCATTGGATTGTGGATGGTAAAGACTGGCGACACGGTGCTTGATGGCATATTCCATAGTCAACATCCTCACCTCCCGGTTGACAAAGTGGCTACTCCCATCATATATTAATACCTTTGGGATTCCAAACCTCGAAATAATATGATCTTTCAAAAACTTGCAATCAGTTTTGCTGACTACTGCTCGAGTAGGGATAGCCTCCACCCACCTAGATAAATAATCTACCGCGAGAAGAATATATTCAAATCCTTGATTATTAGGGAATGGGCCCATAAAGTCAATGCCCCTTGCATCGAATACACCACAGATGATCCCTGGTTGCATATGCATGACATTTTTAGAACCAATGGTCCCTCCCATTCTCTGACAGGCGGGGCATGACCTGACAAAATTATAAGCATCTTTAAACAAGGTCAGCCAGTAAAATCCACATTGCAATATCTTCTTAGCGGTCCTCTTCCCAGAATGATGTCCTTCCGCCTCCAGGGTGTGGCACAGATTTAGGATACTTTCGTATTCCTCTTGAGGAATACATCTTCTCCATATGCAATCTGGTCCTTCAAAGAAAAGGAATGGATCCTCCCAATGGCAGTGTCTCTCTTCAGATATGAGTCGATTGATTTTATTCCTGGGCCAACCCTGAGGGACTTTCTTGGTGACAAGATAATTCACCATGTCGGCATAACATGGGAGTGAGTCAATAGCATAAATTGACTCGTCTGGGAAGGTTTCACGGATGGATTCAGATTTATGGATTCTGTTATGTTCGATCAGTGATAAATGATCAGCCACGATATTCTTAATCCCAGGTTTGTCTTTAATCTCCAAATCAAATTCTTGAAGCAATAGTATCCACCTAAGGAGTCATGCTTTTGCGTCTTTTTTGGCCATTAAGTATCGAATGGTGGAATGGTCTGTGTAAACTGCCACCTTCGATCCTAATAGTATAGATCAAAATTTTTTCAAGGCAAAAACTACAACGGGCATTTCCTTTTCGGTCACAGTGTAATTTTTCTGAGCAGGGTCTAAAACGTTGCTTGCGTAGTGAATAACATACGGGATTCCATCTTTTCATTGTCCTAACACAGACCCTACTGTGAAATCAGATGCGTTTGTCATGATCTCGAAGGGAAGAGACCAGTCGGGAGCTTGTAGGACATGAGTCTCAATGATCCTCCTTTTGAGTAGTTCGAAGGCTTCAAGACACTTATGATCTGTTAGGAACTCGGTGTCTTTCCCTAGGAGGTCAGTTAGCAGTCGGGCAATTTTTGAAAATTCCTTGATAAATCTCCTGTAAAATCCGACATTCCCCAGAAAAGATCATACTTTTTCACATTGGTAGGTGGCTCGAGCTTCTTGATCACATCGACTTTGGCAGGGTCTACCTCCATCCCCTTCTTGGAGATGACATGCCCCAATACAATACCCTCCTTTACCATGAAATGACTTTTCTCCCAAGAAAGTACCAGATTCACTTCCCTACACTTTTGGAGGACTCGATCCAGGTGCGCTAGACAATCATCAAATGAATCACCATGGACCGAGAAGTCGTCCATGAAGGCCTCTAGGAAATCCCCAACCATGTCGGCAAAAATCACAATCATGCATCGCTGAAAGGTGCCGGGGGCATTGCAAAGCCCAAAAAGCATTCGTTTGAATGTGTATGTGCCGAAAGAACATGTAAAAGTAGTCTTTTCCTGGTCCTCGAGGGCGATGGCTAGCTTATTGTAGCCCGAGTACCCGTCTAAGAAGCAGAAGTATTCTCTCCCTGCCAATCTCTCCAAGATTTGATCAAGGCAGCGGAAAGTGATCCTTCTTCGTTACGGCATTCAGGCGCCTGTAATCCACACAGACACGCCACGACGTGGGAACCCGTGTCGTGATCTCTTCTCCCTCCTCATTGGTGATAATCTGAAGTCCCGACTTTTTGGAACAACATGCAAAGGTGACACCCACTTGGAGTCTGAGATGGGATATATGGAACCATCCTTACACCATTTTTCGATCTCAGTCTTATCCACTTCCCGTAAGTTTGGATTCAACCTGCGTTGGCATTCACGGGAGGGTTTAGCATTATCCTCCAGGTAAATATGGCGTGAGCACAGGGCTGGGTTTATCCCTAGAAGATCAAACAATCTCCAACCTATAACCTTGCGATTTTTCTCCAAAATATCAAGCAAGCAGATCTCCTGCTCTTCAGTCAGATGTGAACTGATGATGACCGGAAACTGTCCCTTATCTCCTACAAGGAAGGCATATTTAAGCGTAGGGGGCAATGGCCTGAGCTCATGTAAGTCTGTATTGTTACCCTAATCTGGTCCTCTCAGAGGTGCTCCTTGTTGTGATGTGGATGCTTGCAGTGTATCAATATCGGCCACCATCGTGGTTGTTTCCAGGATTGGATCCCTAATGATGGAATGTGGTGTGGTAAGCACCGCGTCCGATCTGTGTACCTTACTCTGGGATTGTCTATAAGGGGAATGGACCGACAGGCCCAGAGGGGCCTCTGAGTCTCCGAGAGTGTAGGTAGATGCATGAATGAGATGGCAGACTAAATCATCAACAATTTCCCCTCCAGATGTGCTTGATTCTATCATAGCGGTTGGGTTTTATCTCCATGGCCCAACTGTTGCTTCTGTATATTCTTCCTCAGTTTCTGATTTTCCAGATTTGGTGCTCGACTCAGTGTCATGTCTTTGAAACCTAGTTTGCTTCATTTCAAGTTCCACTATTCCAAACTGGATTCTCCCGGATGTGTAAACAAATATAGATCATGCGGTCCTAAGGAAGGGTCGCCCTAGTATCATTTGGGACTCTTTCCAATTTATAGGGACAACCATGTCAAGTATTGTGAAATCTATTGGGTAATTTTGTCCCCCTATGTTGATGACAACATTTTGAATCTCCCCCTAGATCTCTTAGTTGATGTATCTGTGAATTGAAGTACTGCTGCAGATTGCTTAAGAGGACCTAGATTCAGATGCTCAAATAGGGTCGTGGGAATGAGATTGATGGAAGAGCCACTATCTAACAATGTTCTTGAAAACTTGATTTCTTTGATTTGGCTAGTGACAAAGTGAGCACCCATGTCTCTTTTCTTCCTTGACAGCTCATTTTTTATAAGACGAGATGTAGAAACAGAGAGTATGTGTTTCTTTGTTCGGCTAGGAGTCTGTTTGCTGTCCCTTGTTGGTGTGCATCTCACCTTAAGGAATTTTCAAAAAGCCATGTCTCTTTCTATCATCTCGTCCAGGGACAGAGTGACTTTAATATTTTCTTTACAGATGCGGGCCATCTCATCATCATTTTTTGGTTTTTTATTTTTTTCTTCTTTCATGTCGAGAGATCACAGGGGAAAGGGATGGACTTGTTGTGATAAAAAACATCACTTTTATTGAATGAAAAATTGTTTACATGACTCGCACTAAAAGAATGGAAATTGGTGGTCTGTTGTTGTGGATGTCTTGGTGGCGTTTCTTCGTCAGACTCAGGTTCTGACTCTCCATTATCTCCAGTGGTGCAGTGTACCACAGGTGGTGTGGGTGGGTCTTCTTCTTTCTCATCTTGTCTTCCTTCTTCAATTCCCCCAGGATTATGTGAATTTGTGGACACTGGGGCTATGTCACCATGTTCCTTCGCTCGATCAGGCATAGTTACGGTCCTTCCGCTCCTAAGAGAAATATAATAAGCATTATTATTTGACAAGAGCTCGTGTTCAGGTACGGTATACTCAGAGATTAAGACCTGATTATGTCTGAGGCTATATGGGTTAGCTTGGACTTGAGCTGGAATCACGGTTTGTGATGCAGTCTCCATCGAGAGAGTCGATTTATGTCGACTCTCATATCATGAAGTTCGTCCAGCACTCGCTGGAGTTCCGGAGAGATAGAAGAAGAGGAGGAGGAGGGCCCCTGGCCCTGCCTAGCTTAAGGCTGTTGATATTGTCTAAATTGGCCATGCTGGCCTTGGCATTGATTCTGATGTGGTTGTGGTTGCGGGTTATGATAACCCATGCGGTATTGTTGTTGTTGTGGTTGAGGCTGGTAGGTGGGTCGGGCTTGTGGTGGACGCGGGTTCGGAGTAGAGTTTTGGTTTGAACGTTTGACAGGTTCCAGGCAATACTAAACTCTGTTTATCTCCATGACTTGTGGAGGTTCCTCGTAAATAGCTTGAGCGGAGATTTCTTCAATTTGATGGGACTAGACTTGGTCTCCACCCTATGGCTCTGTTGCCCTACCTCTTGACCTTGAATGTTGTGAATTTGGTGTATGGGGGCATGGGGTGAAGTCAGGGCAGGTATCTGAATCTTAGATACCATGTCAGCCAATTCCTCCATTTGCTTATGCAATTTAGCCAAATTCTCCATATCAGATGATTTATGGAGTTCGTCCACCTTTTTATAAATCTGTTCGACCATAGTTAGCTTATTAGCTATTATTCCCATATCAGCACTCTGATCGGTCGTCAGATTATTCACCATCATTTTGGAGCCAGCTATGTAAGCCCGGCTGGTGGTTTGTGCACGGTTGGATTCAACAAGTTTCTCGAACACCTTGCAGACGGTGGCCTCATGGCGTCCCATGTAGCTTCCTCCGCAGGATGCACTTACTAACCCTTGAGTCTCAGGGTTCAGCCCGCTAACAAGACTTTGGACCAGCATCATTTTACTTATCTCGTGTCCTGGGCATTTCTGAATTAAGTATGTGAATCTTTCCCAGGTTTCATGGAATGGTTCGCTCGGTTATTAGGTAAATCTCGTGAGGTTGATCGTCATCTGATTGATTCTACTAACTGGGTAGAATTTCTTTAAAAATAGAGTCTTGAATGTGGCCCATGTAGTGACTACTTCCTTTAAGTTTTTCAGCTAGTAAGCCGCCTTATCAGTCAAGGCGAAGGGGACAACTCTCAACCTTATGTAGTCCTGGCTAACCCTAGGGTGGCATAGGTTAGCACAGAGTAACTCAAAATCACGCAGGAAGATATATGGTTCTTCATGATTATTCCCTCCGAACTTCGGCAATAGTGCAAGGAAATGCGGTTTGTGTTCAAACACATCCTCAGAGGGTACCAGCCTCAACCAGTTATAGTCATCATCCAATTCAGGGAGGTACGTGTCTTCCATAGCAGCCTCGCCGCGTTACATTACAGTTATCTGTACCCTAAGCAGTTCATTGTGTTGTTCAACAGCGGTTATCCTAGCCAAGAGTGCTCGAATGGGGACATTGCCATTCTCGTCATCACCAGGGTTCTTCTTTGGAGGCATTGTGACTCACCTTCAGAAGAAAAGAGTTCAAAATTAAGTGTAGGAATTAAGTAAAGAATTGCTAAGGATAAAAGTTTCCTTAGTGGAGGAGTGAAATGAAGGGTTAATCTGGGATTGACTGGACTCTGAAGGAGGAGGAGTGCTAAAGATGATGACCCTGAGACCAAGAAGGGTCGAGAAGAGAGTCTTCATGAGTACGCATACACAAAGCAAACACAAGTCAAATTCTCTGGTTCACCCACTCAACACTGATGAAGGCACGCCAGGGTTCGACCGCTTATCTTTTCAATTTTAATTTAATGATAAAACAATCTTGAAAATTAAGCAGAGCTGTTAGGTACCGAAATATTGCTGGGGGTGGAGGCCTTGGTGCACGACGAAGTGCGACGGTGAGACGGGCTCGACCGGTCAACACACGACCGGAGGAGCCCAGTGGCATGGGCGGAGGAGCTTAGCCTCAGGAGACACACGCCCGAGGCATGATTGCTATTGGAGAAGAGCGAGGGTGGTCTGCGGTGGTCCTCGTGGTGGGAGCGCGGAGAGCGAGGCGGCGGAGCGAGTCGTCGATGTAGGGCAGTGTGGCAGAGCACGGAGGGTGGAGCGTCGGTTGGGGTTGGGCACGACAGAAGATGGAGGAGACGGAGGCGCTTGGCGGTTTCCTCGCTTCCTGCAAGGGTTAGACCCAATCCAAGAACGAAGATGGAAGAGGGGGAACTGAGCGTCATTGTTGGTTGTCGGAGCTAAACACCAACCTTTGCGAGGCCGGAGATAGGGTAACACAGGAGGGTAGAATGAAAGGTGCGGGAGACGGTGTTGATGACAGGTAGTGGGTAGAGGATGGACTTGAGGCAGAGGGGGAGTACCTGGTCTTGCCTCCAAGAGCTTCGGCGGAAGCTTCTTCAGCGCACTGGAGTGAAGCTGCTACAAGGAGGAGACCTCCTTGGATCTCGCCGACGAGATTGAATGTTCAACTCGAGGGTGTCGTGCCTCTGTCACAGGTCGACTGTCCAAGAGCCTTCCTCTTCGATGGGCGGATGGTTAGTACGGTCAACGAGGAGGGGATCTTTGTAGGTGGTGAGGACGGGCTGTCATGCGGGCGAGGGCCAGCCTCCTAACGGTCGGAGAGGGAGTGAAGGCGGTGACGGCCGTTACGAGGAGGTGACGGCGGCGGTTACAAGGACAGAGGAGGAAGAACAACAACAGGGTGGTTTGGCAATGACTAGAGGAAAGGGAAGGGGGTCACGTGCCCCGCACGTGACCCAGGGGCGCTGGAGTGAGAGAAAGTGGGGTGCCATGTGGCACGCCAGGAGCTGCCACGTGACACCCTAAAAATTTCATAATTAAAAAGGTATAAGAAAATGGAAAAAAAGAAATAAGATAAAATCTTGTATCAAAAAATTTCCTTTACGAAAGTTGTTCGTCTCGACGAGAGCTACAACTTTTATGAAGGATCCATGAGCAAACAAGGTCATCTGTGGAAATAATCTTTTTGGTGGTTCTCCATGTGTGTAGAAAACCGACTTTTTGGGGTTTTGTAATTTTTTTGGTAGTCCTAATGATGATAAAAAAATCTAGAAAAAATACAATAAAATACAACAAATTTACTTACATAGTAATCTATTTTTTGGATTTTTTATAAATAAGAAAATAAAATAAAAGTGGGAAATAAAGGATTTTTGTACAGACTCACAATGGACACTAGGACTCAGTCAGTTTCTTTTATTTCAGTTTTAGTATGGATTTGGATTTTTGTGTAGCTTAATAAAACTCTCATCAAAGGACACAAGTGAAGAAGAAATAAAATTAAAAGGGTTAATTATTTACATAAAAACTTAGGTCAAAATTAGCAAAAAGTTAAAATACGTAAAAGAGGCCCAAAACCCAACTTTCACATATGAGCTCCGAATTTTACGAAATTGGTCTTCTTTTGAAGGTATTTAAAAATGGAGTACTTTAAAAGTGAGTAGATCAAAATCGGACATTATATGAGGGAGATATGTTCTTTTTATTCCGTCAGATGTGAAATTAGACTTTGGGATTATTTGACACTTATTAGAGTTAGTAATTTTTTTGTATTTTTTATTTAATAACATTAGTAATATCTACATAATGGACGTGATTTGGGGTTAATTGGAGTTAGGATGAATTAACTAAAAATATTTTTTGAGTCCAAATTAACTAAAAATATGAGAAGTTAGCGGCTTTTTTGGGCTAATTTACACTTGGAATTTTTAACGCAATTATGCATGATGAAATGCAAATATTATTTACACATGATGTATGCTAATGATGCTCTATTATTAATTAAATGCATGTGAATTTTGGGGGACAGAGCCTAATTGACCAATTTTAGCATGATGAATACAAGATTCATCAATCACCTACAACAACATCAGCAGTATCAGGGTCATCATGGCCAATCTTCGCGATATTCTTCATCTCATCAACAGTCCTCTTCGTCAGGACCCACTGATTTCCAACGTCAATTTCTATAGGAACTTTGTTCCTGCCGGAATGAGAATCAAGACATTTGGGTGGACATAAACTGCATGTTCTGATGGCAAGATGAGAAGTCAGTATCTTCAAACTCCATTTAGGTTCAAGCTAACCTCAATAGACTGAACATATCGTAGTCACAACAGTAGTTTGGTCAGGTATACTACTCAGACATTTTTAGATATGATAATGAGATTCTTTCATGTGATGATATTAATAACATGTCACCCGGGAGCGGAAAGACCATGGTCATACCTGACCATGCAAGGGACGAGGAGGTCACCGCTAGAGCTCGACCTGAGGAGACTTCGGAGGACGAGGAGAAGAGGCATCATATTTAGCAACTCCTCCAGCAAAGAATGAGGAAATATTCTTATTATTTTGTAAACTCAGAGGAAATGAATCTCTGTAAAATGAGTAATATGACAGGATCACCTCCCATTTCATTCGGATGGTTGCAAATACGAATCCATGCTAATTCGGTGGGGTCATATTGGTTGCATACTGATGAACGTGAAAAATGCCTCTTTAATAATGTCGTATTATCATAATATAGGAGGCAAATGCAGATGATCAAAAGCAACAATCTTTGAATGTTGTGGAACAATTTATACTTGGCAAGTCTACCAAGGTCAAACACAGAGAACGATGATTTTTAGTTGTGTTGGTTTAAATTAAGTTAAATAATTAATTAAATGTTTGATTAATTTCGATGTCAGAAAATAAAGAGAAAATATGATAATGATGCAATGCGAGAAATAACAGAGAGAATAATTCAGCACATGACCTGTGATTATTTGCAAATCAAATCCTCAAATAATATGTGATTGAAAAATACTCAAAAGATAATCATGGATGGAAAAGAAATTTAGTTTGTATTTTATCTAATCAAATTCAAGCTGCAAAGAGAATAATGAATAATCTTGTCAAGATTCCATGTAATTCGCTCCTTTAAATCAATCTTTATTTGGATAGATTATTAGGGAGATTCCTCAATTTAGCCCCTGCAATGATAAAGAAAAATCCACAATAATCATGAGGAATTATTCAAATTAAGCATCCTCAATTGAATCCCTACAGAGAGATCATTAATTTCCTCTATTTCATGTAGCACAAATATGTCGATTCTTAGTTTCCATAACATTAAATGTCTTTCGATTAATTCACATGTTATGTGAAATGATAGAGCACGAAATAGGCTTCAAAACGACATATTATACGCTGAAATCGGAGTTCGAATGGAGAAGATATGCTAAAATGGGATTATGAGGACTGAAATGTAATAAAAGAAAGTATTTTCCCTTTAATATAGTCCCTAGAGTACTTATCTGTTAAACCTGTAGGGAGTCTTCTGTAATTCACCCACAATGTCATGTGCGAGGCACACGACCTGGGGTTCAGGGCTTCTTTTGCAATTTGTTGGAAAGTGGGGGGCTCAAATGCAGTTTTCCCCTTCAGGCTCGTGCCTTTCACCTGAATCAGGAGGTTCAGGGGTAAAGGCAAGGCTCGGGGCACCAAGGCTTAGGCTCGGGTACCCAAGCCTCTGGATGGCGGGCGAAGAGGCTCGGATGCTTCAAGGCTCCACGAGGCTACTGGTGCATGCTTCAGTGACCCGAGCCTCGAGGTTGGGGCCGAGGCTGGGGCAGGACACGTGGTGGCTAGTGGATCATCATATCAAGGGCCTACAACCTGATTCAACGACCCAGATGACGAAGGTGAGGGGCGTTGGTCGGGCGGAAAGCCATCACGGTGGACAGGTGCTATGACTGTGCGGAGGCGGTAGATCTGTAGGAGGATGCCCCTCCGAGCGCGGGGGCACGTATAACGAGGCGGCGGTCGCACCAGTAGGGTGGTTTCAGTGGCAGAGAGGTGCGACCCACTCACGATAGTGTCGATGGCACACAGGATAGCGTGTAGAGGGTGAGACTGCTGCAGTTGGCGAGGGCAGCAAGTGAGGTCGGCAGAGCTTGGAGCGCGGTGCGAAGGGGCGGAGGGCAATGACGAGTACCTACAGGGGTTATTAAATTCTAAGAAGAGTGAGGCGGAGGTGAAGAAGCGACGTAGGTTGTGGAGGAACAGAGGACAGAAGCCTCTGGATTGCGTCACAACCATCGTTGAGCTGTTGTCATCTGCTCTCGGGAGGAAGGGTGGATGCGTCGGATTAAGGGGGGAATGGTTGCCTTATAGGTGATGAGGGAGGTGTAACGGATGTGGGAGAGGAAGCAGAAGGGGCGACCGGGGGTTACGTGCGCAGGTGGAACGGTCAGAGGAGAAGGGAGTAACGACCAGTGGTGGCAATTACTGGGGTTGTGTAACGATTGGAGAGGATGAGACGGGTCACGTGTGGAGGAGATGGGTCACGTGCAAGGCACGTGACCTGTCTGGAGACAGATGCGGGTCACGTGCTAGGCACGTGACCTGTGAAGAGAGGTGAGAGGAAGAGAGAGAAATGAAGAGAGAAGA
The DNA here is from genome assembly GCA_037367405.1 of Ottelia alismoides. Classification (NCBI taxonomy): domain Eukaryota; kingdom Viridiplantae; phylum Streptophyta; class Magnoliopsida; order Alismatales; family Hydrocharitaceae; genus Ottelia; species Ottelia alismoides. The sequence goes on along the minus strand of JAZKJV010006360.1, from coordinate 135,942 downwards.
AAGAAAGAATAAGAAAAAAAAGAAGGGGAAGAAAGAGGGAAAAGGTAAATTAACATTAAATTTAAAAATAAAAAAATAAAGTAAAAAATTAAAATTAAGGATTAAAAATATAAAAATTAAATAAAATAAAATAGTAAAATCAGAAGAAAAATAAAAAAAGACATAGTAAATGGAGTCAAACAAAAAGGTAGTCAACATGAAAGTTGCTCGTCTCGATGAGATCTACACCTTTCATGAAGGATCCAAAAGCAAAAGAGATCAACTGTACAAAAAGTAATTTTTGTGATATTCCACGTGTACAGAAAATCGCTTTTGGTGGTTTTGCAATGTTTTAGTGATTTTAAAAGAGAATACAAAAACTATACAAAATATGATAAAATAAAAGACACTTATTACACTTTAATCTATTTTTTTTAGATTTTTAACAAATAAAAAAATAGGAAAATAAAATAGGAATACAAAACATGTGAATTTTATACAGACTCACGGAGGTCATTCGGACACAGCCAGTTTCTTTGATTTCAGTCTTAATTTGAATTGTATTTTTATACCATGTGATAAAACTTTCATCAAAGAACACAATGAAAAAGAAATAAAATAAATTGGATTAATTATGTACATAAAAACTTAGGTAAAAAATCGCAAAAAGATAAAATACGCAAAAGAGAACCAAAACCCAACTTTCACATATGAGCTCGGATTTTTTTTATGAAATTGATCTTATTTTGAAGGTATTTGAAAATGGAGTATTTTAAAGTGAGTAGATCAAAATCGGACATTGTAATGAGGAATATATGTGCGTTTTAGTTTATCTGATGTGAAATTAGGTTTTATGTTTATTTGTCATTTATTGAGTTAGCACGTTTTGTATTTTTTATTTATTCTTGATAGTAATACCTACACAATGGAAGTAGTTTCAAGTCAATCGGAATTAGGATGAATTAATTAAAAAAAGGAAAAGTTAGATGCTTTTTAGGTCAATTTACACTTAGATTTTGGTTACTTATTTTATGCAATTATGCATGATGAAATGCGAATATTATTTACACATGTATAAATGCTAATGATGCTATATTAATTATTAAATGCATATGGATTTTGGGGAACAAAGCCTAATTAATCAATTTTTGCATGTTGAATATGAGGTTCATCACATACATTGATGTGGTGGTGGCACAATCGTGGTGCACAATGGAGGTGGTGGTAGTGGCGCTGATTGTGTTGTGGTGGCGGCGATGGCAGAGGTGATGCGGTCGTGGTGGCAACAGGAGGTGGTGCGGTAGTGAAGTGGTGCGGCAGCAGTGCAACAATGAGGATGAACTTGAAGGATCCCTGGAGACCTACCTTCAAAATGACTTAACTACATACTAGGTCTACGAGTACATGCCATCAAAACAAACATGCTCATGACAATCCCCCGTAGCAGGTTGGGTTGCGATATTTCAAAACATGTATGGTTGGGAGGGGGGGGGGGGGGGGGTGTTGACAACAGTGAGGTGATGTGTATTGGTGAAAAAAGACAAATAATACCTGAAAATGTCTCACAAAAGAGTTGAGTTGCAGGTTAATACTTGACGGCTGCTAATGTGGCCATCCACGTAAGCACATATAGGTTTTTGGGTGAGATTTTGAGTTTGAAAATCATTTTTCTTATGTATAATTAATTTGTGATAAAAAAGACCCTTTTAAAATAATAAGTTTTTATTGTTTTGTTTGAAAAATTGACGTAATTTTCTTATTATTTAGTGCTAACAATCAAATCGTTTAATCCTAATTTTCCAAAATCAAGATATCGCTACGATGAGAATGCCAAATCATTTCGATACTGTAATAACAAATATCAACTGGTTATATTTAGAATTTACAGTTCTGCCTATATGATAGTAACATAAAATTTGTATTCGCGTAAATTATTATATATGCTGTTATACATCTATTGTTATTATATGTATCGTATTGAAAAATTTAAAAATGTCATTTCGTCAGCCTATATGTGCAGGATGTAAATAATGTCACATTATTAATAATATGAGGGAAAAATCATCTTAATATGAACGAATGAAATAACTTATCCAATGCAGCTTGTAGATATGGGTGCCATTGAATTGAGAATTGCATATCTCATGCTATTATTATAATTATGTTGTCAGTTCAAGTTTATAACTCGGTCATTGATGGATTAGAAGGTTTATTGCAGTTTTTGTATAACATTAATGTTATTCATCGAGCATTTATCAAGGACCTAGGGACCTTTGCGTCACTAACGAAGAAGAAGACGGGCATGTCTCCAAAGTACAAGAGGGTGCACTCATCCAAAGAAACTACTAGGTGGAAAGATCTAAACATCCTTAATCCTCTCAAGAGAGGTTGAGCTCTAGTATTGCAAGACCTAAGAGCAATGGTCTCCTCTACATTAGTTAGGCAAGATTGTATATACTTGTAACACATCAAACATAATCTCACATCTGAAACTCTCAAAGTCTGAGAGTGGTTGTTTACTACTTAACAATTTACACTACAATAAATTTTACCTAAGTCAAGATTTCACAATTATGAACGTCGACTTTAATTAAAGTAAAGATATCATTACTATTAACGTCGCCAAATATAAACTTATTTCGACGTTTAGTATATATTGTCAGTATATAATACTTTATGTCAACATTTATGAGTGGCAATTACAAAAAAGGACCCAATTGTACATTGATTCCCACTTTGGGAACTGATCTTTAGATTTTAATAAGGGGGGACTCGACTTTATTTTAACAGTAAGGCCCCAATGTCGTTAGTTGAGGACCTAATTTGTATTATCAGATGACTAATATACCCCTCCCCAATTCTTATCACACACGAGAAGCTTTTCCCCTTTCATCCCACCACTGTGATTCCAGGGTGGGCAACATTGGGCCACCATGAACCTCCCAGCAAGTCACTTGCTCATCTTCGACTCTAGACGCAGCCGCTGCTCGGATCAGATTGTCATGGTGGTGGTTTTGTTCCCGAAGCTCCCCCATGCCTATGATTTGGGTAAAAAAACCTAATTTTCGAAATTCATGTGTCAACATGTGTGCGTTATGGGGTTTTAGTTGTTGAGATGGGGGAGCTCGCTTGAGTTTTCAACCCAGAAGCATATGATCCATCAAGCCACAATCAATTTTTGTCAAGGGGATTTAGCATATAAGAGTATGTTGGGGGCACATGCATTTGATTTAATGCTGCTATATTTTTTCATATGACGTAATTCATATCAAATGTTATATCTTAATGCAACATATGTCATGACATGTAACAATGATAGAAAAACCTATTATTCATATGTTGTCAGTAGTTATAGCCATGTATAACTATCTATCTATGGACTATTGAGGTTGTGGGGTTGCTGTAGAGGATATAAAACATAATTACTTGATCTGCTTTTAGAAAGAAACAAGGTAAATAATGTAATCCGACAACACTGTAATCTAGAGAAAATTGTAATTGAATTTCTGCCAAAAAGTTCGTCAACGGATTAATCTCATCCATGCAAGGAAAGCTTATGAAATTTAGAAAGAAAGATTTATAATGGCTTGGAGATATCTTCAGATTCCACTACAATTACTCAAACTGATCTGAGCAGCGGCATTGTCTGGAATCAAAGATGAGTGAGCGACTTGCTGGTAGGTTCACGGTGGCCCGATGCTGCCCACCTGGAATCGCAGTGACGGGAGGAAAGGTGAAAAAGCTTCTCGTGTGAGGTAACAATTGAAGAGGGGTATATTGGTCATATGATAACACAAATTAGGTCCCAGACTAACAACTTTGGGGCATTTACCGTTAAACTAAAGTTGAATCCTCTACTTGTTACAATCTAAAGATCAGTCCTTAAAATGGGAATTTGTGTAAAGTTGGATCCCGTTTTGTATTAATGAATAGACGTTGGTCTTAACACATGTCATACCTTTTCTGAAATCCTTAAGTCTGTCCGCCTCCCTTCTTCTCTGCTCTAAAATTTCTCCTCTCCAAAAGTGTATGGGATTGCTAGTCCAAAACTTCACACTATCTCATGCTCTACCGTGAATCTGAACGCACTTTCCCCTTTCTATTCTCATTTGTCGTTGCTCCCAACCCTCTGGCCTCAACATCTCGGTAGCATCGAGGATCACGCACGATGGTGATCGCCTCCCTTCTTCACACGAGCATCGAAATCCCTCTCTTCCCCTTCCTTCCTCGTACTTGACACTGACAGTCCGACCCACCAACACATGTTATCTCTCCAATTAGGAATGAAAACGAATACAAATATATCATTTTTCAGTTCGTATATGCATTCGTTAAATTGAGGATGTGGATGTCATTTTCTCATATCTGGTGAATACAAATACAAATATTCAACATTCTACGAATACGAATACATATATAATATCCTCAATTTGACGAATATGAATGTTCAAAATTTTGAGGATATGAATACGGATATTTGTTTTTTGAGGAATACGAATATGAATACAAATGTGAATATGATTATGAGTGTTCAAATTCTGAATGATACATATACTTATATTACTTACATGATACATATACAAATGAGTATGGAAGTTTTCTTTTATTATATAATTTTTTTTATCATTTTCAATTATTATTTAATTTTTTATGCACATTCATTATTAAATATATTTAATATACCGTTTATATATTGGAAATTGTTATGAACCTAAAATGCTTATAGATTTTATGTAAAATTGGATATATCTAATAATCGTATATTAATTCATATTTGTTTAGCATATATCCATATCTGAATTGTCAATATCCGTTTTGCATTCGTATTCGTATTTTGATGATGTGATTTTACATTTTACATATTCGTGTAATATCTGTATTCGAATTCATATCCGGATTTTAAAAAGATAATGACATGGTAACACATATATTTGTATTTTATCCGATTATTTTCATCCCTATCTCTAATATCCCACGCCTCACACCACCAACACCTTCGTTTGGTTGCAGGGTTGGGCAGGGTTGGGTTGGGTTGGGCTGGGTGAATAGTAAACTGTGAGGAGGGGGTACCCATGTGAATAGTACCCCAACCCAACCCAACCCTGTCCAACCCTGCAACCAAACGAACTGGTGGCCGTGAACACATCCCCGACATAGCCTTCCACTATGGCCACAACAACTAGGGTTATTACTTGTTAGTGAAGTTCCTTTTTTCCTTCATTGTTCTTTCCTTTTTTAGGCCACAACAACTAGGATTGTTAAGATTAGCTTTCAGTTTATAGAAGTTTTTGCTTCTCTTCATAAGATGTTAAACTTTTAATTTAGTCCTTGACATGTTTTGAAGTTTGTACTCATGCAAGTTTTAAAAAATCAGATCGATCGGTCGGGACTGGTTCGATCGGGAACTGGCTCTGATCCAGTTGGTTCGACCAATTCATATAATTGATTTTTAAAAAAGAAGAAAATAAAAAATCAGATCCTATCAGCAGTCAAACCAGCTTGATCCAGTCCAGATTGACCCAATTTTAATGGTTTGGTAACTTTTCAAAAAATAAAGGTTTAAATAATTAAATAATATGAAGAGTAGTTTTCTAGAAGCAATATTATATTTATATATAAAGTTAGAAAAAGTGATTAACTATTGTAGAGTTTTACTCGAAAAGTCAATCATGTTATTCTATTGAAAGATTTGACATTTTAAACGATTATTTCATTGATATATACATACTTACTTACGCATATGTATCATGTTTTATCGGTTTAAAAATCGATTCGACCGGTCAAACCGGTTAATTAAGCCCGATTCGATTTTTTCCGAGTCGATAGAATCCAAATCGAAGACTGCAGAGTTTAACGTTCAGTCCGATTTTTGAAACCTTGTTCTCATGTTCTAAATGCAGATCGAGCATTTTGAGCTTTAAATCTCAATTTCACTTTATGATCAATTTACACATGATCTTGCTATCTGTAATCCATTAGTAAATTTCAACCATAATATGAACTTGATCATTTTTGATAATACAGAAAAATTAATCGGCCATTAATTGATAGATATAGACAATATCTTTATTTATACTCTGCATCTGTTTCAAACTTGTCTTTTAAGCAAACTTGTTTCAAACTTGCGGACGGAGGTGAGCGAATCATATTTTTTTTGTTTGCTATTAATTTTGGTTAATTTACAATGCATTTGTTTCAATTTCAGAAGGAAATATGGAGACTGTCAATGTAGTTGAGACGGATATCTGAAATGACGTGGCGAGGTTCTATTGAATGCTAGTGATTGACTACTTATGCTTTATAATTCCAAACAAATTAGAGTTCGGCTCATTTTCATGTCTATTGTGAATTGAGATTTAGAATTGTATTCAATTATTGTTTGATGCGTCGGACAATGTTTGTCTTCTGAACATGTAGAATGTAATCTTTTTGGTATATTTAATGAGAAATTTTGTTTATGATTACCATATATTCATTTATATAACTTTTTATCAGATATATGCGGTTGTTGATTATAAGGGGATCAATTAGGAGTACAAATATCTCGAGATATATTGAACAAGGCAGACGTTCAAGCGTCAACATGTTCAGTTGGGACCAAACTCAACAAGTTCTCAAGTTCAGTCTTCCTCAGTACGAAGATACATTTAATGATATGCTTTTTTGTCATTAATTAGTTGTGCCATTGATGTGAATCTTAAATCAATTTCTGGTTTGAAATAATCTAGTTATTGCAAAAGTAGTTTATAGGAATGAAACCAAGTTCCTAACAGGCTAGACTGCGCTGACTAAATTATGAGTATTTTTTGGATTTTTCGGATTTTAATATCGAGTGTGGACTAAAAAGTGTGAATCAGAAAACTTGGTGACCCCATAATTTTGTTTCATTTAATTGTAAATAAATTATCCAATAAAAGTAGTTGAGTACCATAAAGTAGAGTTGGCTATTGAGTCAAGGTTCGATGAACCAGGCTCGGGCTCAGCTTGATAGGGGCTCGTAAGCCTGGCTCATTATGTTATTGAGTCGAGCTCGAGCCAGAATTTTAGGTTCGATAGATTAACGAGCCAAGCCCGAGTTGAGCTCTGCTCAGCTCAATAACCCGATAAGAGGCTCCATAAGGGATATATATAGATATATTATATTTTATATTTATATGTTTATATATAATACAACACACAAAAGGAGTTGCATGTTCAACAATCGGTATCTATATCTATAGTTGTAGCGGTCTACATAGGTAGTAACTAAATATGTATATTATACCTAACCAAACTGTATATCGATATAATTTTGTTTCGTGGGCACCTTAGAAATATATATGCCCATATATGGGAATGTGAATTGCAACGTGACAATGTTCAATATATATTAGACAATGTTCCATATATATATTATATTGTAGACCTAATTACGATCTCATATTATTATACGTCTTTAAATAGGAACATATTTCATACTATATATTATGCACTAACATGTTATGTTTCTCTAAGGAACATATAACTACAACTATATTTATATATTTTTTTCTAGGTTACAATTAGCAATTTGGTATCTTTTATTAGCAAATAAAATGTTACAATTTATAATATAATTTATCTTTTGGAATGTAACTCAGATAATGGCCTACCGATAAGGAAGACACTAGGCATAACATTTTGAAATGTAACTCAGATAGTTACCTACCCAAGCCTAGGCATTGTATCTTTTATACAAAAAAAACCCATTTTCCTTAACGAGCCAGACTTGGCTCGAGCCTGGACCATGCTCAATAATGATGAGCCTTATCGAGCCCGAGCTGACTCGATGAGAGGCTCGAGCTCACTGAGCCTGAGCTCGAGCCAGCTCAGTTGGACTTGAATGAGCTCGATCTCGAGCCCGAGCAAGGACATGGCTCGGCTCGTTAGGCTCGATAGCCAGCCCTACTTGCAGCTCCCAAAATCGTCAAGAGTCGGATCTAGAGACTTAGGACGCAGGTCTAGGATTTTGGGCTCTAACCTTAAGGCTTCATTCTCGTTCGTTCATAGTCTAGAGGTAGTACATGCGTATAAGGATCGAGGTTACTCTTCCACAATGCATTGGTATCCAAATTTTATCCAGATTTTATTTAATCAACATTGTTTAGCAGTCCTGATTTTATTTGGTGATCGCTTGCTTTGATGTTCAAAACCAAGCACGTTTGCCGAGCAATCCCATTTTTTTAAACCCTAAGTGAGTACATAGGGATAAATCAGAAAAGCCAATGCAATTCGATAAATCAATGATGTGTGCTCAAGTAGAAATACCTATAGTGATCCTCGCAATCTCCATGCAAATGCTAAACAGAATTGAAATTTGATCTATATGAATGCATTGAAAAACCGCTCCTGGATCGATAATTTCTATTAGTGAGTGAAGAACATGTTAAGTTTAGCTAAGTAGAACATCTAGTGCATCTATTAATTGTGTGTGGACCTAGGACTATGAGCACAATAAATGAAATCTAGTAGCTCTGATAGCTGACGTGGAATCCTAGATCTACATCAATCACCATAAATAATCTGCCTTGATAAGCCGAGTGTCCAATCCGAGTACAAGCACGAGTCTCCAACGAAGACCGCTGGAAATAGGCAATTATTACAAATCAATTACAAAAATGAATAAGGAAAATATTCTCTCTCTCTCTCTAAAAAAAGCATAAACAAAAATTCCTTCACACCTTCTCGACGGGCTCGATCTAAAAAATCGCCTGCCTCTAGTTGCTCCGAGTTGCTTCGCCCTCCTGAGAAAGATGGTCCAAACTTACTAGGTGCCTCACATGAAAATGAGAAAAATCAAATGTTAGAAATATTCATAAGAAATCTATATGGAATAAAATGAATAGAAATGACGAAAATAAACAGAGAAGTATATGCATAAGAAAACCGAGGGTCAAACTACTCGGGGATGAAAAATAAAAAATCTAAATTATCTAAAAGTTAGTCCTAAACCGTATTCCTCCCCGATAACGGTGCCATTTGACGAACGCTTCGAGATCGTCCTTTTAAAATTAATTATGTTGTTGTTGAAGTTGTTGTAGCTGAACAATGTAGGAATCATAAAAAATGACCACGCTAAGAAAATAATAGGGAAAATTAATCCTCAATGTGATTGATTCATCTACTTTACTGAGATAAGTCCCATGGTCGAACTCATGAGGGTAATATGAGGGTTCATAATTAATTCTTAAATAATCTAGAAGATTATGTTTTTAAACAGAAATGATTATTTTTGGTGCTTTGTCTTTTTCATGTTTTTTATTGGTTTTAAAATGAAGAGTCGAAATTGATCAAAAAGAAATATGACGAACGATTTTTCAAAATAATTTTAATACAAGAAATAATGATATGCTATGTGGGAGGAGAAATAGCTAAAAAATGCAAATTTTTGTGATTTTTAAATGATGAATAAAATGATGCAATGCATATGCGACAACAAGCTAATTAAGATGCCAAGCAATCTAATGAATCCATCGGCCCCTCTTCCTTAATAAAGTTCAGAATGACTTTTCGATTAGTCTCAGTCTCTCAAATTAATTTCTTAAATAAAAACCCCCAAATCAATGCATAATTTATTTAGAAATTATCAATTAATCAATTGGAATATATGTGCTCATAAGATTAAATATTCACTTAAATAAAATGCAATTCAAGAGTGTCTAAAAGAATAAATCTCGATTATTTGATAGAGAATAAATCGAGGTTCAAGTTGACACCAAGAATATAATAATCCAATAAATAGCTCTCAAGATATATGTAAACAAAGTTTCAGGGGCATATATGTGATAAAAATAATTGGACTGTTTGTAATTTTACCCTTCGATGGGACCTTTTTATAATTTGCCAAAATCATATGGAATCACATGCATTTGGAGGGTGTTGTCACCACCCTATGCTTCGTTGCTCTCTCTCTCTCTCTCTAAATTTTTTCGATTGAATGTCGGATCATCAGATCGGAGATCAGATTGGGGATTAAATAGGAGATAGGGGTGTATGGGTTTGGGTTTGATCCGAAGAAGATGGTTTTTGTCTATAGGAGATAAGGGCTTCCAGGCGAGGGGGATACATTAGTTGCAGATGATAGAGACATTGAAGCCTGGATTTCCCGAGGGTCGAAGGGATAGAGGGGGTCTTGATCGAGATTGGGATAAGGGTGAATGGCGATGGAGATAGTGGGTGGTGATCCGGGATCAAGTTATTTGCGGTCGAATTTTTGGGGTGCAGAGGAATGAGTCGTAGGTGGTTGGACGGGATCATGAGATGGAGAAGATAAGCTTTCAGGTGGTTGGATTAGCAGAGATCGTGAGGATGAGCTGGAGGTTGGTGCAGGTGGAGAGGGTCGCAAGGAGGAGGAGGAGCGATAGTCGGGAGGTAGGGGAAGATCTACAATTGTCATTGGATCGTGGAGATCCAATTATGAGGGTGTTTTCATGTGCGGCACACATGGATGACCAAAGAAGGGGGGGTTAATAGAGGTTATTGGATGGAAGCGATCCAGCGGTCCAGATGGTCGGAGGGCTGCTGATGTCTGCCATGTGCATGGCATGTAACAGACATGGAGCAATGCAAAATAATGTAGAAATAAATGGATCACAAAAATCAAATGATCACAAATTTGGAAATGCCCCGCATAAAAAATATTCATCTTAATGTGATCTACAATGCACATGAAGGACTCAAATGCACACATAATGAACCCCGCAAGATATATGCATTTTTTGGGTGATATTTTATGTACATAAAACACCAATTTTTTTAGTTTTATATTTTTTATTTGATTTTTTTAGATAATTAATGTATGCAAAAATCAAATATGATGTAAATAATGCAATGGACTCGATTTTTTTGGATTTTTTATAAGTTAGGAATAATTAGAAATGTAAGATATATACATATTAATAGGTCGGCGTGCTTAAGTCAGAAATGGTCTTTTTCATTGTTTTTCTGATTTTTTTGACTTTTTATTTTTTTAATTGGTTAAAATATGGAATAAAATAAAGAAACAAAAAATAATAATCAAAATGAGTCAAATATGCACATGAAATGATAGATCAAAATCAGTAAATATTTACAATGTAAAGTTAGGTCCCAAAAATCCGATTTTCACAAATGAACTCCAATTCTTTTGAATTTGGTATTGATTTGTAGATAATTCAATATACATTAATTCAAAAGTGAGTAGAGTACATTTGGATATCGTATGAGAAAGATATCAACGTTTACAGCTTCTTGTGCTGAAATTAGGGCTTGAGTTTTATTGTGAATATATACATGTTAGTATTTTCTAAGATTTTTATGGATTAAGATTAGTGATATGTACACAATGAAGTCAATTTCATGTCAATTGGAGTATGGGTTGATTAAAAATACATGAAATTAGGTGAAAATGTACATATGGTGATGAATGCAAAAAATGGATGCTAATTTATGCAAATTATTTACAAGTGCATGAAAATTAATTTTATGATATTAAAAGAGGAATGAACATAATTTCTCAGGGTGAAGGTCTATTTTCAGCTAATTAGAGTGATGAATCACATATTCATCATATGCACACCAACCGGGGTCAATAGAAAGAAACTGAGCCGAACAAAGAAACATATTCTCTCTATCGTAACATCTCATCCAATCTGCGATGAGCTCCCTAGAAAGGACATGGGCACATACTCCGTGATGAGTCAGATCAATGCTATCAAGTTTTCTAGAACCTTGTTGACAACGATTCCTCGATCAATCTCATGCCCACTACACTATTTGAGTGTCTGAATTTGAGTCCTCTTAGGAAGTCAAGAGCCATATGTCAATTTTATGATACATCAGCTAAGAGACCCAAGGGAAAGATCAGGAACGTTGTGATCAATATTGAGGGACAAAACTATCCAGTGGATTTCACAGTCCTAGACATGGATGTCCCTAGAAATTGAAAAGATTCCCGGATGATTTTAGGACGGCCCTTCCTTAGGATCCCAGGATCCCTATTTGACTATACTTCTAAGAAAATCAAGTTCGAAAATACTGAACAATAGATGAGACATGAAAGATTTTAGTGACTTGATTCATAATCCAGCATTGAGTTTGCTTCTTCCGAGTCAGAGGCAAATTGCACCACAGTCACAACAGTTGGGCCATGGAGACATATCCCGACAACAATTGAAGAATTCCTCTCATCCATAGAGGACATTGTTAGTTTCCAGCTCATTCAGAATAACTCCTTTCATGCATCCCCCTACACTCCTTTGACTCAGAGGTCTATCCTGACCTGTCAGTCCTATTTCTCTCAGGGGTAATCGGGCTACAATCAGGTAGCCATCACTCCCGAGGATCAGAAAAAGACAGCATTTGCTTGTCCTTTCGATACTTATTTGAATTCAGATGCATGACTTTCGGGCTCTGCAACATCCCTAACACTTTCTAGTGGTGCATGATTGTCGTATTTGCCGAAATGGTTGGGGATTTTGCGGAAGTCTTTGTGTATGACTTCTTGATTCATGGGTGATTAAATCGATGATTGTCTTGCATACCCGGATCAAGTCCTTGAGAAGTGTATGGAAGTGAATCTGATGCTCTCATCGGAGAAAAGTCACTTCATAGTGATAGAGGGCATCATGTTGGGGCACGTCATCTCCAATAAGGGAGTGGATGTTGACCTAGTCAAGGCGGATGAGATCAAGAAACTCAAGCCACCAACCAACGTGAAGACACATTGGTTTTTCTGAGGTACATCAGATTTTATCGAAAATTTATAAAAGATTTTTCTAAAATCACTTAACCGCTTACTGAGCTCTTGGGGAAATACACCGAGTTCATTGTAGACCATAAGTGTCTTGAAGCCTTCGAGCTATTCAAAAGAAAGATCATAGAGACCCCCGTTGTACAAGCCCCTGACCGGTCTCTTCCCTTAGAGATCATGACCTATGCTTCCGATTTTACAGTAGAGATAGTGTTAGGACAGAGGAGAGATGGAGTCTCGTATGTTATTCATTACGCAAGAAAAGTTTTCCATCCATCTCATAAGAACTATACTATGACATGAAAGGAAATGCTTGAAGTAGTATTTGCCTTGGAAAAATTTTGATCTATGCTTCTTGGTTCTAAGGTGACTATATTTACAGATCATTCAACCATCTGGCATTTAATGGTAAAGAAAGATGCTAAGTCACAACTTCTTACATGGATTCTTCTTCTCCAAGAATTTGATTTGGACTTTAAAGATAAACCCTGTGTAAATAATGTGGTGACTGACCATCTATGCTGGATCGAGCAAGACAAAGTTCACGAATCAGAACCGATTCGAAAATCCTTCCCATATGAGTCAATTTCCATTATTGGCTCTCTCCCATGGTATGTTGACATGGTTAACTAACTTGTCTCTAAGAAAGTTCCCCCGGGCTTGGCCCAAGCACGGAATAGACTGACTAAAATCAGAATCCATACATTACCATTGGGGTGATCCGTTCCTTTTCTTCTTAAGACTGGATTGTCTTTGGAGAAGATGCATTCTTCAGGAGGAATACCAGAGTGACCTCATGCTATGCCATACCTTGGAGACAGGAGGACACTATTTCGAGAAGAGAACCACCGAGAAGATATTATAATGCATATTTTATTGGATGATCTTATTTTAGGATGCATACAATTTTCTCATGTTGTGCCCAGTCTACCAGAGAATGGGAGGGACTATCGGTCCTAAAGAGGCCATGACTATGCTACCAGTGATCATTTGTGATGTGTTTGATGAATTAGGCATTGACTTTGTGTGCTCATTCCCTAACGACCATGGACTTGAAATATATCATTCTCACGGTAAACTACCTATCAAGATGGGTGGAGGCTATTCCTACTCGAGTCACAGACAGCAAAACTGTCTGCAAATATTTAAAAGTCCATATCATTCTGAGGTTTGGGATCCCTAAAGTATTGATATCCGATGGAGGTGGCCACTTTTTCAATCGGGAGGTGAAGAAGCTGACTAAGGACTACGACATTGAGCATCGTGTTGCTAGTCATTACCATCCATAATCTAATGGCATGGCTGATGTGTCAAACATGGAGATCAAAGGATTTTTGCAGAAGCTAGTCCACCCTAATAGGAAGAACTTGCCAACTCCCGGACCAAATTCTATGGGCTCACAGGATGTCTTATAAGACCCCATTGGGCACCTCCCTGTTTAGAATGTTCTTTGAAAAATAAGTTCATTTGCTTGCAGAATTAATTCACATATATATCAGAGTGGGCAATAAGAAATATGAACTGGAATTGTCATCGAGGAAAGAAGAACAAAGATATGGATTTGAACGAGCTTTCAGAAATAAAAAACCATGCATATGAAAAACAATACAATTTACAAAGACAAATTAAAGAAATGGTATGCCAAATACATCAGAATCAAGGACTTTGTCCTGTGACAGAACGTGTGGTTGTTTAATGCAAAGTTGAAGATTTTCCAAGGAAAATTAAAGTCAAAATGGATGAGACAGTTCATCGTCAGGGAAGTACACAACGATGGCATTGTTGAATTTTCTGAAACAGTATACAGTACACACACTTCCTCAGTCAATGGACATTTGTTAAAGCACTTCATAGAATCAAATGGGCAGTTGATCCAATTTGAACAGATCTCGTTCACACGGAGCACATATTCATACAAAAGGACCTACTTGACCTGTGTGAAGCCTTGATGCAAGAAGCCATTCGCTGCCACGCAAATAGAAGAATCAGCCGATCCCTTGTATATCCATCTCATCTTCATTCGGTTCCCCATTTGTGATTACTCTACCATACCAAGGCAGACCTGAGCTTAAGTATAGAAGGTGATATCACTGTGTATACCTCACTTCTATTCTTTCTTCTCACACTCGATCACCTCATTTATTACTTTTCTTCTATACATAGACCCTCAAAAGCTTAAGTATAGGTGGCGAGTCGACTTCCTATTCATGTCACTCAGTTATTGGTAAGAGCTATGTCTTCATTCGACTTTGTGCCACGGGGACATAGAAGATGCTAAGTATAGGGGGTGTATATGCTATATACTTACCCTCAGCTCGTACTCCAACTGTTTTCAAACCAAAAATTTGGTATGGCAAGTTTTGAGTACACTTATACTATATATATTTTTAATATACTATTTATTTTGGATTTTTTGTCAAAATTAGGAAGCATAATATTTTTTTTGAAAAATTTAAAAACTCTTTTAGTGACAATCATGACTACTAAATTTAAAAACGACTGGCTATTTTTAAGTAAGGGAACAATGGTCTCCCTTAGAAAATTAGATAGTTAAAGGACAATGTGTAAGGTACCATCCTAAAGTAACATGGGTGACCGTTCTAAAGTCCGTAATTACACTCGTACTGGTTGAAAGTGGATGCAACTAGCCATATGAATTCAGGTCAGTCATTATTTCACTATAATCAGGCTTTCTTTTTATAAGAAAAACTTAAAATTTTATCCCCGACACCTTCACCTCACACGAGACTTGTGTATTCCAAACTACTTGGTTTAGAGTGACGCTTGAGTCCGAGATGCATCACTCTTTCCCATTAGGGTCCTAAGTCCTAAGTACCCAACATCTCTAGTTCGAAGATATATGTGATATATGGCATATGGAATCTCAAAGGCTTAAAGGAAAATGACCAGCACAACACTTGCACGATGGTATAATACTTGTGACGGGTCAATGTTTCGACTGAGGTACTAGGATGAAAGGCTTGAGTTCGGTTCTGATTCTTGAGTATGGGACTTGATGGAGAGTCATAATGAATCCATGATTCATCATCTTTATTCTTTTATTTTAGCTTCATTTCTTTAGTCAAACACCTGTAAATACCCACTAATTTCATGAATTTATCATTTTGCATGCATTTGTTTAATATACATTTTTAACACTTTTTGTATATAAATAAAAGAATAAAGAAGAAAAGAAAAAGAAAAGAAAAGAAATGATGTGTTTATGCAATAAATACAGACTGACCCGAACCCCGAGAGAAGGTCAAGACTTCACCTGATCGACCATGAATAAAGTAGGGGGGGATAGGGTCTTCTGTCAAAAATCCAAAAATATTTTGTAAATATTTTTCCTGTATTTTTGTACAAAACTTACATTATTTTATTTGTATATAATCTGACCTCAAACTAATTATTTTTATAAACAAAATTTGTAAATAAAAATGTTTGTAAATAAGAAAAATAAGTGTAAAATAAAATAATGTATATATGGCAATTAACCACCCTCAGATAAAGCCACAATGCGATCATTGAAATACCAATTCCGGGTCCATAGGAGCTCAAATTGAATCAAAATCACTTCCATCATACTCTAAATTAAATTATCTTTCAAATGGTTGTGGTTTCATAATTTTTGGAGTTACTGTTAAAAAGTCGGTTTTCTGGGGTGCTTTGTGCACTTTAACCATTGTTTGTCGTACATATTTGTATATTTACCCATATTTATTTTTATATAATGTATATAAGCTATAAATATTGTTTTTATTAAAAATAAAATAAAAAAATAAAAAAATCTTTTATAAAAATTATTTCCTTGTTTGTAACTATGTATATTGTATTATATGTATATAATATGTGTATACAACTAACTTCCTTAAATAAAAATCACCAAAAAAATAAATTATCTAATATTATTTAATTAATTTAATTTAATTCTGAAATTCGTATTTAATTATTTGATTTAGTAGATTTATGTTAATTAATTGATTTTATAACATACCATGTATATTAGATTTGATTCTTTACCTTTAATGGCCACCATTATGGTGGTTAATTGATTTCCATTATTTATTTAATTTATTTAATTTCAATTCCAAATTTCGAAATTAATTAATTAATTTATTTATTAATTTAATTATTTTATTAATTTCACTAATAAAAACTTTTCCCATTTGTAGATACTTTCCATTTTTATTTTTGTTATCTTAATGGGCTCCTCCTCCTCATTCACTCTTTGATCGATCTTTGGTGGAGAGGAGCCTGATCTCCGAGAGTCGTCTTGTTGAAGAAGGGTGCCATCCGGTGACAGCGCGTCGGCTCTCGTCGAGGCCATCATGGCATTTCCGAACCTCAAGGTGAGGTCCAATTTTTCTGTCATTTCTTTAGTGTAACCGTAGTGTAATCTTTATTTTTATCAAGCTTTTAGATCTTTAAAAATCGTAAAAAAATCTCCACCGCCACTTTTCGATCCGACATCGATTTTTCATATCACTTTCTCTACCTATCCATTTCACATTTCTATCTCACGCAACCACACACCCCCGACCACGTACGGTGGTCGGAGACACGGATCTATCTCCCATCATATCGCAAGATCCATCCACTCACCCCTCCTATTTTGTGTATAAATAAAAAATACATAAAATAATTTTTCTTGTTTATCTGACATTTGTTTTTACAGGGAAAATAAAAAATATATTTATTTTTGTCTCTAACTTCTTTTGTTGCAGGATCAAATAAAAAATATAAATATAAAAAAAATTAAAAAATTCCATTCTCCTATGTTTACATTTGCTGTTTAAAAAAATAAAACAAAAAATATAAACTTTTTTAACCTTTTCCTGCAGGTTACAAAATTAAAAAAACAAAAAAATTAAAAATAAAAAAACTTGCAATAGGCGGCGGGCCACCACCCCCGCCGCCCGCACCTCCTACGTGGCCGCACCCCATCCGCCCTCCAGTTCTGCGCGGCCGAGCGCCGCCCATGCCCCACGCGGTCGCACCCCAACCGCCCTGCTCCTCACGAGCCTTCCGGGCAACCTCCAGACGCGCCCCGGCGCTGCCTCCTCCCAGTGCGGGTCGTCGCACCACGCCCGCATGCCACCTGGACCCGCGACCCTCCGTACCCTCGCGCTGGCCGTGACCAGCCCTACTGTTCCCTCTGCCTGTGAAGAACGAAAGATCCGAAGGAAGAACCCCAGGTCAAATAAAATAAAGATTTGGAAAATTTACGATTTCACCCCTAGGAGTTCTAAAATTTGCAAAAGAGCCCATGCACTCCAAAACAGATCACATGCTCGGCACACCCTTCACTAGGTAATTTGCAAAATCTCCCTTCTTAATCTCTGTTTTATACATTGTTGAATACTTATCATAAATTACATTTTAGTCTTTGCATTGCAGACTTGAATTTGCTTGCTCGTTCGACTAAAATAAATGTTTGCATTACTCTAAAAATTTTGTGAAAATTTGTATTTGCTGCTGCTATGTCCTTTAACATTGTGTAAATTTTTCCTAGCTTGTTGTTGACTTTTGATATATTTAAAAAATTAAAAACAGTGTCTTTTTTGCTTGCCTACACATAGGAAATTCATAAAAATTCGAAAATTGCTTAAAATATCCAAAAAAATTAGTTTAGTGTACTTTGGTGTGCTTTAATTTCTGACAAACTTTTGTACATTAACTCTTTATAAAAACCAAAAAAATACGAAAAACTAAAATTTTAAAAAAATTATTGAAAATTAAACAAAAATCTAAAAATTTTGATTCTAGATTCTGATTGTAGATATTTCTTTTTATTTTATATTAAAAATAATTTCCGAGAATATTGGGGACTTAAAGTATTTTTAAGTTGCAAAATACTCCTGCCTGTGCACTGTTTCCCTTATTTTGTACTATTTGATTTTTAGAAAATCACAAAAACATTAAAAGATTTCGAAAAAATTACCAAAAATATTTTAAAACATATAAAATACAAAAACATTTTCTTTAAACTTTTCTGTACATTTTTGACAATTTTGAAAAATATAAAAAGAGCGATGTGTGTACATTTTCATCATTTGTGCTTGTTTCGAAAATTAAAAAAATTAAAAATTCAAAAACCACTAAAAATTAACTCTGAAAATTGACTGCATAGTTTTTAAATCGTGCTCTTTGTGTTCAACCCTGGTCGCTATACCAGGTAAAAAGAATAGCGAAAACTGCTTACATTTGCTTTGATTGATTGATCTCTTTTTTTGAGTGGTTTATTTATTTTTCTCGATTGACCGCGCTTGGTGATTTGGGTCACAACGACCATTGTTTATTTACATACCTAACCCGAGATACCAGGCGTGTCATCAAGTCACTATATGAAATCTGAGTGTCAACACATAACAGTAATGGCAGAAGGTCCCTGCACTAATCGTGACTTAATTCAGGTGTCGATGTGTGTTAAAAACCTTAAAAATATGTATCATTATGCGACAACTTGGTAAAATCAGTGGAGATAACCAGGCCTTCATCGGTACAAAAACTCAAAGAGTGATCTTAAAGTTCCAAAGGAAATTTTACACAAAAGAGCTAAATAATTGGCGAGCGCTCCCAACCTTTTCAAAGTTTCCACTTGGACCACAATTATTAGGCCATAGGAGTCAAGCGAGCACTAAAAAAGAGCCATGCATCCAATAATGATACAAAGTCTGGGTGTTGAAGGCATAATAGATACTCAAAAGTGACACACCCTGATGCATTTCCATGAAAACAAGTGCCGACAACTCCAAAATCTCTTGATGGGCATGATGATTCACAACCATAAATACATGTGTATGTAATAAGGCACCCGATAGATCATTGTTCCAATGAGATGAGAAAAGAAATGACACAATCCTATTTCCTCCATACTTGGCCTGATCACCATTACACTTTCAAGTATGACAACTAAAGAGATGGTGAAATAATGGGAAACTTAGTCATTATACCAAAGTTGAGCATTGGGACCTTAGGAGAGCCTTTTAGACCAAATCTTTTGGTGAAGCAAAGACTCTACATAGAAAATGAAATCAATACAATAAAGCCATACCTTATATACATATATGTATCTGATGAGGCTCGGATCCGATTGTGGTTAATTGATTGCGTTATCGGTGTAGAAAACCGCAAAGAGACCCGAGTTTACATCAAAAAAAAATTCGATTTTAAAATAGGAGAGAGAGAGAGAAAGAAAAGGTGAATTAATAGGCTTCTCTCCTATTTTAAAACCGTACACTTTTTCTTTAGCCAGGTAAGTGTGCCTGGGTAGAACACAAGGAGGCAGAATAGGGGTATCTTGATTTTTGAGTGAAAACTATCTTTTTGTGATTTCTAATCTCTTTTTGAAACAAGTTGATTTTAAGTTTTATTCAGTTTTAGTTTTTTCAATTTTATTTAATTTTTCAATATAATATAATATGTGAGAAATATGTGAAATTTATGTGATATTATATAATAGGTAAAATGAGCGAGCAACGAGCTCCAAAAAAGACTTAAAAACAAATCAAAATGGAAGCGAAATTAAACAAATCAAAACACGATGAAAAAGTGACAAAAACACACAAGAATTACTGAAAAACCTTGCTAGGGTAGTTGTATAACTACCTAAAAAGATCTAGGAAAAATAGTGTCGAAAAATGTGTCCAAAGTCACCCTACAACTCAGGGGTAGAAATGCAAGAAACAACTAATAAAATTATGCACTTTGGTCCACTGCCAGGGACTGAAATGTAAGAAAAATATGAAAGTTTACACTTAGGTCCCCGTGAAGGGACCTAAATGCAAATTCTGGAAATGTTGGAGGCGCGCTGAAAATTCTGGAAGTCTTCTAGTTTTAAGGTGCAAATGTCACACCCCTTCACGTTGAACAGCCATGATCATATCGTGGCGAATTGATCTTGAGCGTTGGTTCTTGCCACGTGTCGACAAACTGTAGCTTCTGGCTGTTCTTGAAGTTCTTCAGCTCGACGCGGGTAGCGATGGGTCCGTCTTCTCTGATTTGTCGCTGTCGATCTGAATGGAGCTTGGGCCTCCTGTAGGGCCAGAGGGTTGGCTCCTCCACCCCTCGAGCTCGCCTACGGGTGAGTACGGTTATGAGCCGAAAACCCCGAAATGGCTAAGGCAAATCAGATAGCTAAGGTCGTTGCGACCTCAGTCACTCGAGAACTCAACTCAATCAAGAAAAATGTAAGAATCAGACCACCAAAACAAATAGATAAATCAATAAAATCAACAATAGCGGTCCTGGCTATGAGATTAGCCTGGTATAGCACCCAGGGTCGGGCTCATGGAGCACGAGTTGGCCTCGCGGCCTACTAAGTAGTCTAAAAATAAAAGAAAGTAAAAACAAGTATTTTTTGGTGGATTTTTAATTCTTTTTATATTTTTTTGATTTCTTAATAATAAAGAAAAATAAGACAAGATAAAAACAAGCACACTCAATCAATTAATTAAACACTCTAAAATGCTCCAAAATTCAAACAAATTATTTTTATGTTTTTTTATGTTTTTGGTGAATTTTTTAGATTTTTATAATTTTTATGCGATTTTCTAAAAATCAAAGAAGGCAAAAACAGAAGCAATCTGTCCAGCCAGGCTTCAAAGTCCCATGAAAAATATCTGATGGGTCTTTCACAGCCTGAAGGGAATTTTTATGAGAAATAGAAACAACAAGGAAAATTCAGAAAAAGAGTTTATTAATTTTTGAGTTTTCTGTATTCTTTTAGAATTTTTATAAGTGTTTAATGGTTTTTTATTTTTAAGGTTTTTATATGTCCAAAAATAACCAAAATTGCAAAGAAAATAAAACACACGAAAACTAACAAAACCTAATTTTTTTAGAATTTTTAAAATAGTTTTTATATTTTTTTTATGATTTTCTAAACTGGACAGTCACAAAAACTACTTTTTTGAATTTTTAAAAATATCAAAACACCTCAAAAATGTACCCAAAAATTAGGAAAATTTACAGTGGCAGGAGCTACGTGTCCAAATTTCACGTAATTTGGGTTTAATTTGCTATTTTATTAAATTCAAATAAAGGCTCATAGTGCACAGGGACCTAAATGCAATAAAAACTACTTTCAGGGGCCAAACAGTAACAAGTAAATAAAACCCAGGGCCCCTTATACAAAAATCCCAAGAAATCATGCGCAACGCACGTGGGTCAAGCACGGAGGGGCATATGTGTCAATCCTATTTATAAAATATCAATCAGTAACACATAGGAAACACAAGGCAGAAAATGCAAATAACCCAGAATCTCACGTGTCGACGCACGTGGTTCACATATACAGGTACTAAAATGTAAATAGAAGAAACGTAGAGGTCCAATGTGCAAAATACCCAAAATAAAAACAACGGAATAAAATATTTACAGGACTAAATAACAAAATCAAAATAACAGGGGCCTAAGTGTAATTTACCCCTTATTATCAGAGGGACAAGGAGACACCACGTGGATGATCGAAAGGCTGCGGATGGCGGACACCTCTTCGTCTGATGAACGGCATGGATCAAGCCCTAAATGGATCGGGCGGTCGTTGTCGCTCCTCAGATGAACGACTGTGATCACGTCTGGAGCAAAGGGCTGATCCGATGGCCACTGAAGGTGCTCCAAGAACTCGACGCCGGCGAACTTCGCCGGCCCAATACACGCGGTGGAGACCTCCTCCTGAGCTGCTGGGATGTGGAATCGCTTTGCCTCTATGGTCCGCAGCTACTGGTAAGCTCCGATGGGGCTGGAGGCGTCGGAGACGCTCCGGCGACGAGGAAGCTCGGAGGTCGGGTGCCCAAATGACTCGACCTCCCAGATGGGGTCCTTTGACCTGCACAGTGGCACCAAAGCAATCTCGGGTCGAGGGCAAATTGCCTCGACCCGGTTAGAGGTGAAATGGGTGAGTGTAAGCGTTGGGGCGGCACCCTCCGGGGAGGCGACGGCGGAGGAGGGTGAAGTACCTGCTCCGTGGCGAGACAGGGGGGATGGCTGGGTGAAGAAGGTGGAGAGGAGACTGGTGAGCGTGAAGGTCGGGTCGGAATGGCAAATGGGTGGACGGAGACGGCTGGCGACGGAGGCGGAGCTACAAGAGCTAAAACCTAAAAATCGAAAGCTAAGCTATCCTACGAGCTATCAGAGCTACCTGGCAGAGGAAGTCGACTGTGTTGGACCTCAGGGAGCTCTGGGGGTCATTGCCTCAAGGGTTCGTCACTTCCCGAGGCTAAGCGCACCTCGCGGCGGCGCACAGCGATGTTCGTCGCCGGATCAGTGGTTCCCGGCTACTCGGGCCTCATTGCAACCCTCCTCCGTGCGGCTGTCACTCTGGCGAAGAAGAGGAGCACACTGGCGTCGAGAGGGAAAGCCAAAGATAGCGTGAAAAGTTGGCCGGAGGCGAGGTCTTATACGGCTAGGGGTCCGAGAAGAATGGGGTCGGGCGAGTTGTCCGAGCTCGGATCCTAAGGATAAACCACCGGGCGTGGATCTCAGATGTGTCTAATGTGATTAGTACCCGGGGTTTGGGTATTTGGGGCTCGGATCAGGCAGGGAAATTTTGGAGAATAGCGGGTCGGGCGCACAGATCCGAGTTGACTGGTCCAGGGGGGAGAGTTGACTGGGGGTCAACAATCCCCCGTGGACCAATCACAGGCCGCCATTTATTAAATACTTGTAAATTAAATAAAAAAATAGCAAATGACTTTATTTCAAAAAAACTTAAAACACAAAAAATGTTTACTTATTTTCAAATTATTTTTTGGTGATTTTTAATTATTTTTTTGAAATAAAAATTATGTATTTACATTATATTATTATATATAGGTATATACATATATGTTTTTTTATTTTTTATTTTTTATTTTTTATTTTTATATATTTATTCCAATTTTATATTTTATTTATTTATAGAATAAAATTTGGAATAAAAGGGTATTTTTATTTTATTTTTATTATTTATTTATATAGGTTAAATAAATACTTTTATTTACATATATACATGGTATATATACAAGGTGGGAGTTTAATTTTATTTTATTTATTTTTATTTTATTTTTATTTTTATGATTTTTATTTTATTTATTTACACCATGAAATGAGGAATAAGAAAATATTTTTATTAGGTTTTTATTAATTATTTACAAAGGGAAATTACACATGGTCCATGTACAATGATGATAGAATTTTAATCCTTTTTATTTTTCCCATGTTTATTTTAGTTTTATATTTACAAATGTGTACAAATTAAGAAACACCCATTTTTATTTTTATTAAGAGGAAAATAATTTTTATTTATTAATATAGGTATATGTACACAAAAGATTGACCCTATCTCCCTCTACTTGGACCCTTTTGCGGTCAGGCCCATGCTGAGCCCTCCCTTGGGATTAGGTCGCTCAATATTTATTCTAAATATCTCTCTCCTTTTCTTTTATTTCTTTATTCTTTTATTTATGCACAAGAACATGCTAAATATGCATATTTACACAATGCATGCAATTCAATAACTTATTCTTTTTATACACATATACATGATGTTTTGCAAGGGTTTTATAGCTAAAATAAAAGAATAAAGAGTGATGAATGGGTATTCATCATACGACCGGAGATGGCGGAGAGCGACGGAAATCGGTCGGTGAAGATGACGATCTCGCTGCTCTTGAGGCTAATAAAGTTTGTTGCTCCTTCTTTGAACACGAATTACGTAATGATTAAGGGCTCCAGATGACTTGTCCAGAAGGTAGTTGGATCTGCAAAGATGAACGATACGTGCTTGATTTGCGAAGAAATCGACCAACAAATTAAGTTTTGCAAGATCAAAAATGTATTTCCAGAATAGATGAGAATAGGCGTAAACAATGTGGATGAAACGAGATGGAATTGAAACCGATTCAATTGTGTTTACAAGGATCCTAATGTATGGTGTCTAAGATGAAGGATTAGGCTGCCTAATTATGTAGTTAACCACGCTAATCGTGGCATGAGGATCGAGAAAAGAATTTGCAAAGATGGATGAGTACCTGTGAAACGAAGGGTGTAGAACCATTACTGATCGTCGCTCGACGGGTCAGCTTCCCGGAGCTCCACGCGCACGCAGCGTTGATGCAAGGCGAAGTTGATGCTTTAGAACTTCTCCCCGATGGTCCTTCTTCCACGTGATCCCCCTTGGTCGGAGCTATCACCTCCTGAGCGAGCGGAGCGAGTCTAGGAAGTAGGAGGTCGGCCACTGGATCTGAGCTTCAGGTGGTTATGGACAAGTTAGTTGGAATTTGCCAACTTTGGGGTATTTATAGAGAGATTGCTTGAGCTTCAAGGTTAATCTTATGGTGGCCGAGTGAGAAGGTTGTTAGGAGATTAGAAGCAAGGGTTTGGATCGCCTGAAGGAGTTGTAAAGCGCATGGGAAATTTTGGTGAAGATGGCTGGTTGAAACAGAAGTTAATACCGACTTCTTGGAGAAGATGTACTGGTTGGCCAGATGCATAAATACCTTATAAATTATATAATAAATAGTAAATAGCGTTATTTTAAAAAGGTATAAAAATAACAAATGTAAATAATTAGATTATCTAATGTATAGAATAATTACTTTTTATAAATAATAATTATAATACGAAATATAAATATTATATTAATAAATAGGTATAGATAAATAGGTTTTGGATTTTTAATTTAATAAATAAATAATGGGATTTTTACCCGACAGACCCTATAATCTTTTCAAATTACCTCTACGACCTTTGAAACATCGTAATTCCTCCCCCGACCTCGTAAACTTGCTCCGTCTTACCCAACAAACCATGCCCTCAATTTTAACTATATCTGAGTTAAATAGTCGGGTTAGTCTTGAGTTAACCTAGCCAATATGCCATCGAACGGTTAGGATTAGCCAGAATTAAAAAAAAGGAATAGGGAAAAAATCCTGCTCTTGCGAGGGCGAAGCAGCGACAGTCAGGCGGAGGGCCTCCAGCGGGGGGGGGGGGGGGGGGGGGGTCGACGGGAAAGGGGGGAAGGGGAGCTCCATCATCGGCAGGAAAGGTGGGGAGGGGCTCCATCGGGGGGGGGGGGCGAAGCAGCGGAGGAGGGGGGGTGCACGGCGAAGCAGCAGCTGGGGAAGGGGGGGGCTCCATCGTCGGGGGGAGGGGGAGCTCCATCGTCGGGGTGAGGGGGGAGCTCCATCGTCGACGGGAGGGGGGCGAAGCAGCGGAGAAGGGGGTGGGGGGCAGGGGCGAAGCAGCGGCAGGGGGGCTCCATCGTCTGTGACAGCAGCGATCGGGGGGGGGGGGGGGCGAAGCAGCAGCGACAGGGGGGGCTTCATCGTCGGCGGGCAGGGGGGGCCATGCGCAGGCGAAGCAGCAGTGGCAGGGGGGGTGAAGCAGCAGTGGGGCGGGGGGCTCCATCGTCGTCGGCGGGGGGGGGGGGGGGGGACGGCTCCAACGTCGGTGGGGGAGGGGTGGCTAGCAGCAGCTACATAGGGGGGGTCAGGGAGAAGCAATCGTCGGGGCGTGGGGGGAGGGGGAGCAGCAGCGCCGGGGGTGCGAGGGGGGGTCTCGAATGATGGAGTGGCACACATTGTAAATTTAATAAACAAAATGGGTATAATATACATGAACATAACAGAATCTGGTTAATTTTAATGGGTAATCTAACGGGGCTTAACCGCAGGGTCTGTAGGGTAAGGGTTAGCAATTTTACAGGGTCGGGGGAAGAATTACGATGTTTCAAAGGTCTTAGAGGTAATTTGAAAAGATTATAGGGATTACCGGGTAAAAATCCAACAAATAATTAAATATTAATTTTGTATTTTTTTTATTATTAGGGGAATAAATAAAGGCTATGTGAATTTTTAGGAATTTTAATAAATTAATTTAGATATATTAATAAATACAGGTACAAGTTAACCGGTTCATTTTTATCTATAGATTGGGGTTTTGGATTTTATTAAAATAATAAATAAATTCCAAAAATTCTGAAATAAATTATGATGAAATACAATATCATGAAAATAATTTAAAATTATAAAATTAATAAAATTATAAGCAGTGTGGTTTACATAAAATAAATAGCACAGAAACCCCATTGTCATTAGGTCCCAAAACCGACTTTTTGCAAACAAACTTCGAATTCAATAAAACCACCTCTACTAATTAGAGAATATTATTTTATGAACTTTAAAGGTGAGTAGAATGAAATTGGAGTTCGTATGAAGAAGTTATGATGTTCGGAAGGTGAGAATTTGATAATTTAAAAGTAGGATTTCTTGGTATGTGTACAGTATAATATTTTTAACTTATTTTTATATTTTTATACGGATTTTTAGAAATAATTAGGAAAAGAGTTTGGTGAAAATTATGTACATATGAATTAATTAAAAATCAATGAAGTTTTGGTATTTATTTGATAAATAGTGAACAATGTGTGAAGTGTGTCTTAATTTATTTTTATGGTTTTCTTTCCTTATCTCCCCCTACTTATCGGTTTGTCGACCAATCCATACTGACTTGGTCCCGGGAGTTAGGTTATAAATTTATCTTGCCATTATATTTATATTTATAAGTCATATTGTATATATATATATACATATTTACAATCTACCTTATTTTCTTTTCTTTGTTCTTTATTTATTTACATGTTTTTGATGTATAAAAGTGCATTTTTATTTATGAATGAAGTATTTATAAAGGATGGGAATTAATGTAAATTTACATGTATTTGTTAAGGGTTTTAAGATAAAATGCGATAGAAAAGTTAATGAATCATGGATTCATCAACTCCCTATACTTAAACTTTGCTAGTCCCTTAGCAAACACTTATTTGAAAAGTAAGTGAAAAAGAAAGAAAGTTAGAATGAATTTGTTTTCCTAAACCGATTCATGAGAACAGACAAAGGACAGAGCTCGATCGGGCCTGAAACAAGCATTTTGTCGGATCCTTAACTAGGATTAGGATTTTATCTTCAACAGTCCTCAAGTTCCACAAATGCTTATTCAAGATCACTTCATCAGCTAATTCAGACTCACTTATTCATATCGCAAACTGTATCATCCTTGAAGTCAATTTGTACAGTGTGTGAATTGTTTTAGCTCTTCCCGTTTAAAGAAACGAAGAAACCATCCATCCCGGCTACACACTTCTATTGCTTCCTCATCCAGCTACTCTTTCATCGAGGAGGGAGGTATTCCCTTATGAGGTCAGTTCTTGCTATGTCCACAATCGAGTATAGAGAGAAAGTAAAAGAATGAGAAAATAAGTAGAGTGCGACCAGTGTAGACGCATCTCCTTGTGAAGCTCAACTGGTATAGCTAAGTCTCCACTAAGATGTGCATGCATTTTTGGTGGAAGCTTGGACCATTGTGGCCGTATTTGTATTTGGTGGCTTCTTCTTTGATTTGGCTTTGTAATTTGCTTGCACTGCATTCATCTTTTTGTGCCTCGACGAATATAGCATCTTTTGTTCCGTCCCTTTTTTGAGGTCTTAGAAAAAATTGTGTCAGCAGATCCTTCCCTCATCCGAAGCGACTATCGCAACCCCAATCTCTCCTGTCTTTAGACGTCAATGCTGCAAAGACAAGGATAGAAACGCACTACCAAGATAAACTGCCCTTCGCAACTCCATGCAAGTCGAGCTAAGTGCAGAGTGCATGTGTTCAAGATTGGTTCACTGGTGTAGAGTTGTACGGATGACACCAAATGGTCTACTTAAGCACATATGAATTGGTTTCCCAAATATGGTCTTATGGAACCTAAAGATTTTAAGTCACAAGACCTGAAGATTCTAAACTCCAGATGCTAACTAGGCTCCTTACAACGAAAGATAAATGCCATGATCAAGCTCCATCCTTTAGACTAGACTCAATCCTTAGTTCTAGAAATCAAACTTATTCTGAAAAATGCGAATGCAAATGCAACCATGTTTTTATGAAGTATATTTTCTGAATTTTACTCATTTTTATGAATTTTAAGGCTTTTGTAATTTTTATGACTTTTAGGACTTTGTATTTTTTTTATAAATTTTCTGGTTTTTATAACAAGTTTTTGTACATGAATTTTACAAGATATATTTTATTCGAGTTAAATATCTAATGTATTTTACAGATTTTATCTACAAATAATTTTACAAGGATTAAATGATTTTTACACATGTTTTAATAGATAGGATTTTAAATAAGTATTATATAAATTTTAAATACCTATTTTAAATATATATTTTAATTACAGATTTTAAACATATTTTACTTATTTACAAGAATTTTATAAGTAATAAATAAATGTATAAATGGATTTTAAATTAACCCTCGCCTACTTTTTATGGATTTTATATATATAGAAAATACATAAAAGTATGAGTTATGGACAAAAGTATATACACAATATATACGCACCCCCTATACTTAGCTTGTGTTATGTCCTCACAGCGTCAAAAGAGAAAAAGGAAGACATAACTCGTGCTAAGTAAAAGTGGGTGAAAAATAATAGAGAGTACAAATCAGTCAACCCCCCATACTTAGGATCAGGTCATCGTAAGTATAACGGAAGAGCAAAAACGAGGTGACTGAGTAAAAAGAATATACAACAAAGGAACAAAAGGAATAAAAAAACGAAATCATGGAAATCACTCGGTCCCCCATACTTAGGATAAGGCATCCTAAGTATAGAAAAGACTGTAGCCAAAATCGGAGACCAGTGATTTGTGAAAAAGAAGGGATATACAAAAGAATCAGAACAAAATATAAAACGCAAATCAACGAACAATCGGTCCCCCCTATACTTAGGATCTGGTATCCTAAGAATAGAAGACGAGCAAAAATGGGGACAATTGTGGTATACGAAGAATATACAAGTGTTGTGTATCTCAGAAATCGAATGGCTCAAAAGTCTTTGTACATGATGAGACGAAGTAAAAGAATGATCATGAGTCCTGTACAAAATAGATCACTTCACCCAGGGTCATACTGAATCGTCTGCTTTTTATGTGCGTACTGATCCTTGGCTGAAAAAGTAGAGCCTCCTCTGTAAGTGAACTCTGTACGTGTCATAGCTCTCTTTTCTGAAATATGCATCTCTGGAGTCGAACTACAGAAGGTGTCTATATGTGTAAGCATCACACCATCCGACTCTCTACGCTTAATAGATTGTATGATCTGTGAAATGTAATCAATTGACTCTCGTGCTATAATATGTGTACTCTCAATCTGCGGCACTGAGATGTCTACTGCAAGTGACTGCTCATCTAAATCTGATATAAAATCTGTCTCTGTATATGAACAATCATCTGAAGAACTAGGTACCATGTGTTCCACCTTATCCTTGTATAGGTGATGTAGCCGAAATCGAGTGCGGTCGTATTGACTCACAAGGCGAGTCAACAGTCGGTGTATTGACCACACCAAATAATGACTAAATCAACAATTAACCCACACTAAAAATCAATAATTAGAAATAAATGTGGAGTTAAAATTTATTTTTGACTCTGCACAAATGGTGTATAGTGTCAAGTATGCAGAGAGTTCGAACACAGGGAGCAAACAGTGTAATCCAAGCAAATGAATGCACAAGTGTGTGAGTGATGTGTGAAGTATCTACACTAAGCAAGCAAACAACTACAAATTTTTGTGGGTTTTTAATTTTTTAAATTTTTTTTTATTTAATTTTTAATTTTGTATTTTGATTTTTGATTTTCTGATTTTTATATTTTATATTTTATAGTTTTTATTTTCTTTTTCGATATTGGGAAGTAAAGGCAATATAAAACAAGGCAAAGTAAAAGATTTATAAAAATGCACAAAAATGCTCAAAAATTCAGGAATAAAATGTTTTTAGTCTTTTTAGGGTTTTTTACTGTTTTTGTGATTTTTGGGGATTTTCTAGGTGTTTTTGGTATTTTTAAGGGCTGAAATAAAGGAAAACAGTGAGAATAGGGCTGGCTGTGAGTAAAATGTACTTTAAAAATATCAACCAGTACTCAAAATAATTCACACTATTTTTCTAATAAAGAGAATAAAACAAGTGACAAACAGAAGCTGAGTTTGTATTTTTTTGGATTTTTCTACTATTTTATATATTTTTTTGAAGTTTTTGAGTGTTTTTCAATTTGTAGTGTTTTTCTTTTGAAATTTTTAATGATTTTTGGACTGACTCTAAAATAGGGTAAAATAGACACTATGTGAATTTTTGGGAATTTTTGGAGGTGTTTTGATATTTTTTTGATATTTTCTAAGGTAGACAGTGCACAAAAAGGGGGTTTTTGATTTTTAATAAATATGAAAATAAAATAAAATCAAAAACTAAAAATAGGGCGTTAAAGTACACCTATCCAGAAACTTAACTCTATTTTTGTGGAATTTTTGGGGTTAAAATGATATTTTAAACAATTAGAACAAGGGTCCCAACATTAAACAGTGCTGGCAAGGGCATAAATGCAATTTACGAAACATCCAGGGGGCCAACATGCAATTTTCCGCAAAAATATACACTATATATTCAATTTTTGGAACCAAAAAGCAAATACAAAAGACGCAAGGGCTCGCCTACAAATTACCCACCAGGGCGCGTGACTTGCACGCGCCTGGGAGGGACTGAAGTGCAATAGAACAAAACCTTGGGGCCTACTTGCAAAATAGCCAGAAATATTACACGTGATACTAAAGTTTTTGTACTGAAACGAAATAAACAAAAGACCAGGGGTGCCTCTGCAAAATGCCCACCACCTCACGTGTACAGGTCACGTGAGGCGACGTGGCGAGGGACCCAAACGCAAATAACTAAAATCCGAGGGTCTTTTTGCAAATATTACAAAATATTTAAACTACCAAGGCAAGTTTATAGACTAATAAATAAATACAAAAATCGCGAGGGTCGGGATGCAAAATACCCTCACTCCTGCGCTCGGCAAGTGACGCGTGGCGCGCATCCAACGGCTGGGCGTCAAGGCGTGATCCAACGGCTGGGGACGTTCCACTTAAACACGTGGCAGCACAAGAACGGCCGATGACGCTCCGATGATCAGCGGCTGAGATCAGATCTGGACAAGAGATCGACGGTGGAGGCGAGCCAAGATCTGACGGCCGCGACTTGATCTGGAGGCTCCTCGTTGATCCGACGGTCCCGGAGGTCGATGGAAGAACACGGAGGAGCTCCGGTCTGGCGAGCTTCTCCGAGCTCCTCCGGCCGACCACGGCGACGCTGGCGCTTGCAAGGTGGCCGAGGATGCTCCTGCAGGTGTCGGCTGTCGTCTGGAGGCTTCAAAATTCGCCGGCGGACGCCGGTGCTCTCGCACGGAGGTGGCGGAGCTGCAAGGCTCCAGGAGCTCCGGCGAGAGAGCAAAATCGCTCCAGAAGCTGCGTTGCACTTCAAGACCTGCACCAAAATGTTAGAGAGGTCGAGGGCAAAATGCCTCGACCTCGGGTTGCTCACGAGATGGAGGGGGAGATGCGATAGGGCCTCGCCGGAGTTGCGCTCCGGCGAGATGATCGATTGGGTGAACGAGTGGTCGATTCGAGTCGGCAAGAAGGGGAAAATAATCCTAAGACTAACAGGGATGAAAGGGGGATGAAAATGGGATGGATCGCAACCTCGATGGCCAATGGCCAGAGGGAGTATACCTCACGGGGGTCGACCGCCGGAGGTGGTGGAACGCGCCCAGATCGCTCGCTGCGCCTCCTCGAAGGTGTGGAACCAGGAGCTGTCACCTCCAGGTGCTCGAGCACGACCGAAGGGGCTTGGATCTGTATGGAATGCGGTTCCCTTTTCAAATGGGGTCAAAGGCGAAGTTTTAAGGGGTTGACGAACGGGTGGAAAGATCGAGGGGCCTGGAGCTCCCCATTGATGCACAGCCCGATGCAATCATCTGGCGGGCAAGAGGGATGAACGAGGAAGAAGATCTCAGAAGGAATCAGATCGAAAGGGTGAAAGCTCTTGCCTCGAAAAAATGGAGAAATCGGGGTCAAAAGTGGCTCTGACAAAGCCTACAGGGTGTAGGGCAGGCAGTTGACCCGAGTCAACGCTGACTGCCCCCTGGTTGGTCCACGTGGACCAACCAGGAAAAACCCTAAAAAAAACTTTGTTAATTCAATTTAAAATATTAAATGACCGAATTGAATAAAAGTTATAAAATAAAAAATGTTCAAAATTTTATGTAGTATTTTATTCTAATTTTTATTTATTTTTAAGACTTAAACTTTTACAAGTTACCTTTTTAACCCTATATAGGTATAATACCTGTAAGTTTTGATATTTTATTTTATTTTATTTATTTTTAATATTATTATTTTTATTTATGATTTTGTAAAATTATAACATACTTTTATATACATAAATATATTTTTGTTTAATTTTTCTAAGATGTTTTGGATATTTAATAAAATACAAGTGTATTCTGTATAGGTACAAGTGTATATAGTATACCTATGTAGTATTTGTACAAGTATTTTTATTTTTATTTTTCTTTGCATTTTATTTCGATTTTAATGCACATATATACTATAAGTAATATTTACAAAATTATAAAAATATAAAAATTAATAAATAATGAATAAAGAATAAATTGAATATTTTATTCAGTATTGGTATACAACAGGGGTTCAAAACTCAACTTTCAGACCGTAGCTCCGCCAAATGCGAAACCACCACCATTGGGTAGATTATTTTATTCTATATACAATTAAAGGTGAGTACACTGCATTTGGATTTGTCGTTTGTGAGATACGGGTCTGGGAAGTTGGGATTTTGGATTCTTATTCAGACCATATCTTTTTATCTGTACCTTCTTTTTCTGTGAAATCAATTTTGTCTTTTTCTTTATGAAATTATCTACAACTTTCATGTACAAGGTTTCTTCATTTGATGTACAAAAAGTGGAACCAAAGATAGGTCCCAAAATAAATAAAGAATGAATAGAATGTATAGGTATTTTCTCTGTGATTCTGACCTTATCTCCCCCTACTTTATTCCTTGTCGACCTTTTCATCAAGATGCCTAGGTCTCGGGGGTTTTGGGTCATAAAATATTTACAATATTTTATTCTTTTTCTTTTCTTTATTTATTCTATAATTTTGGCCTTAATTACAGTGTTTTATACACTATTGAAATGCACATGCATGAATGCTAAGATGGTGGTTTTAATGCTATTTACAGGCATTTGCTAGGGTTTTTGGTGCCAAAATGATAGAATAAAGATGATGAAATGTGGATTCATCATCCCCCTATACTTTACCTTTGCTAGTCCCTAGCAAACACTTATGCAATAAGTGCAAAAAAGAAAAGAAAGAAAAGAAAAAGAAGAACTTGGATTTTATTTAATCATCAAACTTGTCTTCGCAAAATCAAAGTTTGGAGCTTAAGTCGGACCTTTGGAAATTTTAGTGCGGGCGGAACCTTAATGAGAACCGTGTTTGAAATCCAACAGTCCTTGAGAATCCCAAAACTTTGTCCAAGTCTCCTCAATAGCCAGGTCAGAAATATCTCAACTCATACGCAAACTCTTACGACTATGAATCTGACTTGTACAGTGTAAGTGATGGTGGCTCTCCCTAATTAGAATGACAAAGAAACTGACTTCTCCAGTATGACAACCCAATGATTCCCCAATCCAGCAACTCCATCCTCGAGGAGCGGGGTATTCCCTTCTAAGTTCAAGTGGCAACCAGCTCAAGAGGAGGGGGTGAAGAGAAGAATGGACGGTAGCCAGTGTAGCTACCTATCCTTGGATGCAAGACCAGTATAGTCAAGTCATCCTGCTGCAGGCTCACATATTTGACTTTGGAACTCAAGCTTGCTTATTGACTTTGTACATACTTGCAGGCTTTTTATTTTTGTACATGCCTGAACACATTTTTTTTTTTTGAATACTATACACAGCAGCATTTACATAAGGAGTTTTTCCTCTTGAGCCAGTAGACTATCCCTCTTTTGAAGCTTTATCGCAACCCACAGCCTCCTGTCTTTAGACTTCCTAATCACTGGACGGGTTGGGGTGCACTTCCCTCCCTAGAGGAGGACAAATGTTTCCACTTGTGTGCGTCTCATACCGGCAAATCCAATCCCCTCACCACTCCAACTGAGTTGAGACATGTGAAAGGTGCAGGTGTCCAAGTTAGGTCATTATCAACAAGAGTCGTGCGTGTGCTCCGAAATACTCTACTTAGGCAGTCAAGAATCCATTGAACCAAGTCTTGTGATCCTCAAAGAATTAAGTCAACTAGACCTGAAGTACCTCAAACACAGTTCCTATAAGGTTCCTGTTATTAGGTAGGTTATAAGGTCCAATCAAGCTCCAATCTCCGGATTTTACTTAGACTCGTTCAACTCTCAAACTCAATCCGAAAAATGCGAATGCTATGCAATGCAATGCAGAAAATATTTTTGTGATGCAATTTTCAAGATTTTGAACTTTTTATGGGTTTTTGAAAAGATGATGATGATGATGCATATTTTTTTGTATTTTTCAAAAAGATTTTTCAGATGTTTTTGGATTTTGATTTTTGCAAATGTTTTTGGGAATTTTTGAAAACAAAAAGATTTTGGCTGAAAACAAGGTGAAAACTATGTACACGGGAGTGCTTCTTTGTATATACAAGAAGTGGTTTTTAAGAATTCACAGGGTAAGTGGTCACTTTTATACATATATACATAAGATGGATTTTGGTGTGATGTGTATATTCCTCAAACTTATTTGAAAACAATCGACACACAATTTTTGAAAACTATAGTCCAGAATAGTTTTTACAAACATTTTACACACATTTGAAAATCATTTTGCAAAGGCCTTCAAAACAGTATATATAGGTTTTTCAAATCATTTTTGCAACCATTTTTCAAACCATTTGCAAATCATTTTTCAAACATTTTATTTCACACAAAGAAAAGAAAGTTTTACAAAACACACAGGTTGAAAACACGAAACAAAATATTTTCAAAATAGTTTTCAATAGATATTCACAAAGATTTTCAAACTATTTTTCAAACATTTTGCAAAAAACATTTTCACCTGATTTATTAATCAGTAAATACAAAAAGAATTTGAGGAATAACCACATCTTTTTATTAAGGATTTTAATGAATTTTAAAGAATTATTAGCCATAATATTAAGGAAATACGAAAGTACGAGTTATGGCTAAAGTATATACGTAGTATATACGACCCCCCTATACTTAGCTTGAGCTATGTCCTCATAGATCGGAGAGAAAAGAGAAGACATAACTCGTACTAAGTATAGACAAGTCGAAATAATAAAGAATAGATGAATGAATCAATGAATCAACGAATGAGAAGTTGACCGTCCCCCCTATACTTAGGATCAAATAATCCTAAGTATAGCAGACTGTACACAAAGCAGGGAGGGTTAAGGGTGGGAATGAACAGATCGTACTCAGATTGTCTCCCCCTATACTTAGGGTAAGGTATCCCTAAGTATAGACAAGAATAGGAGACAATGGAGAGGACCGAAAAGAATAGAAAAACTCGGGGTGCCAACCCCCCTATACTTAGGACAAAGTACGTCCTAAGTATGGAAGACTGTCTACAAGGGCGGCACCTTTTTGATAGATAGAAAAGGAAAAGAAGAAAAGAAGAAAAGAAGAAAAGAAGAAAATAAATCAACAGACAACAGAGTGATATAAACAGATGGATCTGTACAGCGGAAAAGAGCATCGATCACCATGTATGAGATGTAGATGATGAGAGTCAAAAGACACATCTCATACCAGAAGAATGGGGGCAACGTCAATGGTCGGTGGATCATGATCAAGATATAGCTTCAAGCGTT
This sequence comes from Ottelia alismoides, assembly GCA_037367405.1. Lineage (NCBI taxonomy): Eukaryota > Viridiplantae > Streptophyta > Magnoliopsida > Alismatales > Hydrocharitaceae > Ottelia > Ottelia alismoides. The sequence continues at coordinate 99,461 of JAZKJV010006360.1, read as the reverse complement.
GACCATTGACGCGGAAGGTAGCGGAAGATGACGGTTCGGATATGTCAATGCTGCCATTGTCATGTACCTTCCTGACCACATACGATCCTTTCCACTTGCTCTGTAATTTCCCTGGGAACAATTTCATCCTGGAATCAAACAACCATACTTTCTGAGCTGGCTCAAACTGTTTATGGCTGATATGCGAATCATGCCATGTCTTCACTTTTTCTTTGTATTGTAGGCTGTTGGAGAAGGCTGTATCTCTCAATTCTTCCAGGGCTGCCAATTCTGCTCTTCTCTGGTCTCCTATACTCTCTGGATCTAGAAGCAACTCAGTAACTGCCCAAAAAGATTTATGCTTGATTTCCACTGGCAAATGGCACGGCTTGCCATAGACGAGACGAAAGGGAGATGTCCCCAACGGGTTCTTGAAAGATGTCCGATAGGCCCACAAGACCGAGTCCAAAAGCTGTGACCAATCCTTTCGGTCTGGGCGGACAACTTTCTGCAAGATAGTCTTTATCTCCCTGTTCGATACTTCGGCCAGACCATTAGTCTGAGGGTGATAAGGAGTGGCAACCCGATGGTCAATGCCGAACTCGTCTGCAAGGGCCCTGACTTTGTCATTGATGAAATGAGACCCCCCGTCTGAAATCAAGACTCTAGGTACTCCGAACCGTGAAATGATATTTCTCCTCAAAAATTTGCATACGGTTTTAGCATCTGCGGCTCGGGCGGGGATTGCCTCAACCCATCGGCTGACATAATCTACAGCGAGCAAAATATGCTCGAATCCCTGACTCTTAGGAAATGGGCCCATGAAATCAATCCCCCATGCATCAAAAACCTCACAGAAGTGAATGGGTTGCATGGGCATCATGTCTCTCTGTCCGCAGGTTCCCATTTTCTGACAGTCGGTACATCTCTTCACGAATTCATCAGAATCCTTGAAGAGAGTAGGCCACCATAGGCCGGATTGAAGCACCTTTTGTGCTGTTCTCTTTCCTGAATGATGTCCTCCTGCCTCCAGCTTGTGGCAGTATGTGAGGACGCTATGCTGCTCTTCTTGAGGAATGCACCTCCTCCAGATACTGTCCCCTCCTTCATGATAAAGGACGGGATCCTCCCAATGATAAAACTTGGCCTTAGCTAGGAAGGTCTCAAGCTTCTGCCTGGGCCAACCCTGAGGGACTGTCTTGGCAACAAGATAGTTTACAAAGTCAGCATACCATGGGAGTGAGGTGACAGCCAAGATCGCCTCATCTGGAAAAGTCTCTGTGATAGGTGCGCTGGGCTCAGATTCCTCAAGATTCTCCAACCTGGAGAGATGATCCGCCACCACATTCTTGACTCCAGGCTTATCCTTAATTTCAATATCAAATTCCTGGAGTAGAAGGATCCATCTGGTGAGACGTGCTTTGGCATCCTTCTTGGCCATTAAATACCGGATGGCGGTGTGATCAGTGTAAATTGTCACTCTAGATCCAAGAATATATGATCGATACTTATCAAGAGCAAAGACTACAGCCAGCATCTCTTTCTCAGTTACAGTGTAATTCCGCTGCGCGGCATCCAAAGTCCGGCTGGCGTAGTGGATGGCAAAAGGTAAACCATCCCTCCTCTGTCCGAGCACAGCCCCAACGGCAAAATCTGAAGCATCCGTCATGATCTCGAATGGGAGAGACCAATCGGGTGGCTGAAGGACAGGAGCTGAGACAACCATATTTTTGAGAGTCTCAAATGATTCAAGACACTTATCATTAACAATAAACTCGGTGTCTTTGGTGAGCAAGTCAGTGAGCGGTCGGGCAATTCGACTGAAATCCTGAATGAATCGTCGGTAGAAACCGACATGCCCCAGAAAAGACCTTAACTGACGCAAATTGGACGGCGGATTGAGTTTTCTGATGATGTCCACCTTAGCCGGATCGACCTCCATGCCCCTGTTGGAGACGATATGACCAAGGACCGTCCCTTGAGTCATCATGAAATGACTCTTCTCCCAGGATAAGACAAGATTGACCTCTATGCAGCGCTTCAGCATACGGTCTAGGCAGTCAAGACAAGCGTCGAACCCGTCGCCATAGACCGAGAAGTCATCCATGAAGACCTCTAAACAGTCACCCACCATGTCCGAGAAGATGGACAACATGCACCTTTGGAATGTCGCCGGAGCGTTACATAGACCAAAGGGCATCCGTCTGAAAGCATAGGTCCCAAACGGACAGGTGAATGTCATTTTCTCCTGGTCTTCGGGCGCAATGGCCACTTGATTATATCCAGAGTACCCATCAAGAAAACAGTAATGGCTCTTCCCGGCTAACCGCTCGATAATCTGATCAATAAATGGTAGCGGGAAGTGATCCTTCTTGGTGGCCTCATTCAATCGTCTGTAGTCCACACAGACCCTCCAAGAAGTTGGTACTCTGGTAGCGATCTCCTCTCCAGACTCATTGACAACTGTAGTGATACCTGTCTTCTTAGGTACCACATGGAGTGGACTAACCCATTTAGAGTCGGAGATGGGATAGATGAAATCAGCGCTCCACCACTTGGAAATTTCTTTCATGACTACGTCTCGAAGATTCGGGTTCAGCCGTCGTTGGAACTCACGCGACGTCTTAGCGTTATCTTCAAGATAGATGTGGTGAGAGCAAAGCTTTGGGCTCAGCCCCTGGAGATCAGCTATACTCCAACCGATTGCCTTGCGGTTTCTTTCAAGAACCTCCATCAGGCGAGATTCTTGTTCTCCAGTCAAATCTGCTGAGATGATGACTGGGTGCATTTCTGGCTCACCCGCAAGGAATCTATACTTCATTGACTGCGGAAGAGGTTTCAGTTCAGGACAGCTGGGAGGCGGTAGATCTGGCTTCTGATAAGTCTGTGTAAATGCTACCAGGTCTGCGTGGGAGAACTCTCGCGTTGCATGAATTGCTGACGAAGGGCGACCTGATGGATCATCAATAAACTGCACGGGCTCGCAATCCGTCATGGCTGCTGGCTCAGAAGGAATCAGACAAGGCAAATAATCATCAAAGTCATCCCAGTCAATGTCTGAATCCGAGGGATCAGAAGATGATGAGCAAGAATGAAACTCATCTGCACCACTCATCACAACACTGTCAGCTTCAGATGTATCCTCCTCCAGGGATGTGCTCTCCCGGCTCTCGACTGCCATGAGCTTGAGATACAGTGAATCTGTAGGCAAGGCGAGGGTCGGTGCTACAGGATCTTTCCAATTGGATTCATCATCAGTCATCTCAAAGTCACAAACCTGGTGGATGTCTAGCTCCTCCTCTGTCATCTGCTCTGCTTCGCTGGACTGTTCTGAGCATTCTGCCTCTCTGGCTCTGATCTCTTCGATCGTCTCTATTTGTATGGTTTCGCCCTCTACGCGAAAGCATACCTTCCCACTATCATGATCGGTCACCGCCTTGGCTGTGGCCAAGAATGGACGTCCGAGAATGATGGGGGCATCAGTTACCGACTCAGGGATCTCCATGTCCAACACAACGAAGTCCACGGGGAATTTCAGGCCCTGAATGGTAACGACCACGTCTTTCAATAACCCCTTCAGCCTCTTAATCGACCTATCAGCAAACTGAAGGACGGTTCTGCTTCGAAGAAGAGGGCCAAACTCAAACTGCTTGAGTAAGGCTGCCGGAAGGAGGTTAATCGAAGAGCCGCTGTCTAATAGAGTACGATCAAACTGCTGCTCTTGAATCTCGCATCTAACATAAGGAGCTCCTGCGTCTGGTCGCTTGGCTGGCAATGTGTTCCGAATGGCGCAGCAAGTGTTATGCGTGAGCATATGGATTTGATCTCTGTGCCTCTTCCTTCTTCGGACAGTAGTTGTTTCTTTCAGATTCTTCTTGAAGAAGGGAATATGCTCAAACGCTTCTCGTAGAGTCAGCTGAATATGAAATCTGTCAATCATCTCGTTGCCGAACTCTACCTGTTGGTTCTTTTTGGGATTTTCTTTTCTATTCCCCTTCGCTCGGCGGAGTGCCTCAGGGAAGGGGATGGTAGGTGCCTCCTCAGATGGAGGACTCGGAATCGGTCTCTGTGCCTGTGAAGATGGAGAATCCATACAATAATCATCATTCAACACATATGGATCCGCAATTTGAACAGAAACCTTTCCTTTATTCATATTTTTGTTTTTGTTTTTCTCCCCACAGTCTCTCGATACAAAATATGGTGAAGTCACAGAAGTTGGCTCAACAAAAGTAGATGTGGTGGCCTCAGTACCACCACCAGCACCGATCTTTGCGGCATCAGCACCGCGCTCTGGTTCATCTCCCAAAATGGTGGCATCAGCACCACCGTCTGCATCTGGTATCACGACGGCATCAGCACCGTCATCCTGGGCTCCATCATTGGTGGCATCAGCACCACCGTCTTCAACATCATCTGTCGCGGCATCAGCACCGCTCCTCTGCTCCTCTGGCGCTCCTGATTCTGCATTTGGCTGTCGCTCAGAAGAGGCGCCGCCGGCTGGCATCCTACCGCTCCTAGTAGTAACAAAATCAGCATCATAATAGGAATAAGACATGTCACTCAAATGATCACTAGGAGAGGTGTCCTCTGTAAACTCTACCTGCTCAGATTTTCTTTTTAGGTTATTAGGATTGGGTTCGATCTGAGCGGGTATGGCGGCCTTGCCTTTGATTATGTCCTGCATCTCCTGCCGGAACTCATCCATTTCTTGCCTGAAGGATGCTCGCTGTTCAGATAGCAAGCGGGCAAGATCATCAAGGGCTGGGTTCTCGTAGGCTGGACCCTGAGAACCGGATGTCTGTCCCTGCTGGACATGGGGCTGCTGCTGCTGGAATTGCTGCTGGAATTGAGGGGGAGGCTGGTGATAAGATTGCTGAGGCTGCTGGCGCGGCCTCCACTGCTGTCCTTGATAGGCGGGACGAGGACCACTGTGGTACTGCTGGGGTTGGTTGTACTGGGGCTGCTGGTGTTGTTGTTGTGGCTGGCCGCTCTGCTGTCCTTGAGCAGGAGAATGCTGTTGGGATGTGGATCCACCATTACCCCAACGGAATCCGGGGTGATCCCTGCGAATCGCTGGCTGCGGGTATCGGTCATACCAAATCCCGTTGACTTCCATCAACGGTTCCTGCTCGAAGGAGGGTGGAGGAAGAACTGCCAGTGGCTGCTCCGGCTGATAAACCACCATCTGAGTCTCCTGAGATGGCGGTTGCTCTGGATGGTACTGCAACAATGGAACCGGCTCCGCCTGGATATGGTTCACCTGGCGGTAAGAGGTGGAGGCCTGGTTGGGATTGTTGCTGCTGGAGGCAACCTGTGACCTGGGAGGCTGTTGTGAATGGGCCTGTGCCTCCTGAATACAGAGAATCTGAGTTTTCAGGTCACTCATTGTCTTTGTGAGAAGGTCCATCTGGGCTAGACCTTGGTTTTGCTTCTTCTCAAGGATCTCCATGCGGTCCAGCTTTTCACTGATAATGCCCATGTCGGCTGCGGCTGATTCAGCTTGGGCTGCGGCTACCGACGTTGTGCTGGGCCCGGCATCGATGCGTGCGATCCTCTGAAATGATCCCGCTCCTTGCGGGGGCTTCTGCTGAGTGTAGACTCTGGCCTGGGTCATCACTGTGGAGTTTTCTGCCATACCTTCGTATATGGCCCAGACATCGTCTTCACCTTTGGAAAAATATGATCCACCGCAAGAGGCGTTCACAAGCCCCTGCAGCTCCGGTGTCAGCCCACAGAAGAAACTCTGCACCAGATTGGGCTTAGAAATGTCGTGATGTGGACACCGGTCTATGAGCTCTCTGAATCGATCCCATGCTTCGTGGAACTGTTCATTTGGGATCATCACAAAGTTGCTGATCATAGCTCTGGCTGCATTTGTCCGGCCAAGAGGATAGTATTTCTTCAAGAATGCGGACCGGAGATCTGCCCACGTGTCGATGAATCGCCCCAGGTGTTTGAGCCAGTAAGCGGCTCTGTCAACCAATGAGAATGGAAAGGCGATCATCCTGATAGTGTCCTCGGTCAACAACCGATCATGGATTGTGCTGCAGATCATCTCGAACTCTTGGAGGTGGAGGTGTGGCTCTTCGGTCGGCAGCCCATGGAACTTGGGTAGCATCTGAATAGTGTTGTGCCGAAGCTCGAAGTCTCCAAGGATTGGTGGGAGTCTGATCCACCGGTGAGTGAGGGATGAAGCTGGGTTGTGCAATTCCCTCATTATGGTCTGTGGCGGTCGCTCACCGTCTGGGTCACCTCCTCCTGCATCGGGTCCTCCTCCTCCTCCACCGCCACCGCCTCCTCCAGCTCTGTGCTCTCTCATCTGAGCTAACTCCCTCATGAGATCACCCATGAATGCACCCTGGTCCCGGATCTGTCTCTGCATGGTCTCCATGGATGCTAGCAATGAATTGTTGATGGCCACTTGATCGATGATGAATGGAGGGTCCTCGTGGTCATCTGGGTGCTCGCCTCTGTCTGCCATTGCTTGATTCTCTGAAAATGCAAACGAGGCCATTTCAGGTGCTGATGAATGAGCTGAATTCTGTGATTCACTGTACTCTGAAATAATTGGACTGAGGGAAGGAGAATTGGAAGGGTGGTCGAGGGGGAACAGGGTGGATGTGAACTCGGGCTCGGAGAGCGGACTCTCCGAGTTATTCCTAGAGGAGTAGGGGGGAGTGCTGGATAGCGGTGCCGACAGGGTCGGCCTAAGAGACCTCCGTCCCATCATCTTGATTATTTGGAATGAGCGGGAAAATGCAAGAGAAAAAGAAAAGGATGAAATGCAACAAAATTGTGCACAAGTGTGCGGTATTTTTGATCTTGACCTTAATAAATCTAGAAATCAAACACAAAGCAAGAGTAGGTTCACCAACTCAACTCGTGAAGCCGTGAAGGTTCGGCTTTTATCTTGTTAAATTTAGCTTGTTTTTCAGGCAATTATCTTTTCACGAGTCCTTAGAGCGCTACGCCTATAGGAGAGAGAGTACTGCCAGGAGAGTGTCCCCGTACTTGTCCTCCTCCTGTGTAACCTGTAACTTGCGCTTTTTGAGGTCCTTGTAACCCTTCCTGGATCCCTACTCAGCCAAAGAAAAGAGGGAGGAAGCCGATAGGCGAAACCGATACTTCGGACCTTGCTCGCAACGGAATCACCCGTGAGCGTGCAAGGTCCTACTCGGACGCAGCCGGTGAGACAGACACACCCGTGAAGGCGTGGCCTAGGCTCGGTACTTCGGACAGGGTCGGTGCTCTCACAATAGAGAGTCACCAATGGCGACCAAGTCCTACTCGACTACGTACGATAGTAGCGCCAATACTTCGGAAATCCAGGCGATACACAAGGCAGCCACAAGTTGGGTTTTGGGCTCTAATCCTTACGAAGCGCTCACCTCACTGGGAAGGAAACCTTCCTATGCAACCTGAAAACAAGTGAGGGTGTTACTCTCCCCAAGCAATGAATCCAATTACCGTTTTTATTTTGGTCAAGTTTTCTTTAGCAGTCCCTTTTTTAATTTTTTTGGTGTTATCGCTTCTTTTGAGTCAATTCAAGCAAGCGCCTAACGTTTTTGTATTTTTTCCTTTATCCTACTTTGTCCAAAAACAGAGGGAGAATAGAGTCGGAAAAGCCGTGCAAGTCGACACCAAGGTGGAAATCTCACCTTTGTGCCTAGATGATGCGTGCAAAGTAAGAGGACTTACAGCGAATCCCAGCTCTCTCCATGCGGGATGCAAAGCAGAATATTTAAACCTAATCTATATGGCGAAATGCAAGCGGAAATCGTCCTAGAACAGGCAACTGCTAGCGATAGAACCACAAGTCAACTAGCAACTCCTAATCCGAGTGTCCGGTCTTGGCTCACCCCTCCTCTGCCCAACACATTTGGAGTAGGAGAAAGCGCTTGTTCGGGTGTGAGCTCGCGGCGCGTGGATTTGGGAATTACTTGCTAACTGTTTAAATTAGTCTAAGTCCAAAACGTATCTATAGGAACATGCAAAGATTATTAGGTGTTTGGACCTATTCTAATCGATCAAGCAGACCTAGATCTAAGAGCTCATTCCACAAAAGAAAATGGAAAATAAACACAAAACCGGAAAATGACAAGCGGTAAAAACGCGGCAAAACGGCGGTGAGCCCCCGGGTGAACAAACACCCGGAAATTAGGCCCGAATGTCTAAGTCCAAGTCCAAGTCCTGTGTACCTGTATTATTACAAATTAAATGAATATCACTCTCTCACAAATAAAAGAAAAGCTACTCTAATCTCTCTCTCTCACTCCTTGCTCTCTCCTGCCGGCTTGGCTAAAGAAAAGCCGGCTCCACGTCCCAAGGTTGCGTCGGTCGCCTAGGCGATCCGCCTCGCTCCGCGGTCCCTCGCAAGAAGACAAAGAAGAGTGGTCAGAAAGCTCAACGAGATATATCAAAATGTAAGAGAAGGAAAATGCTGCTATGGTAAACTATCACACAAACAAACAAGAATGTGAACTACAAGCTGTTGCTCCCCGGCAACGGCGCCATTTGATGTAGCCGAAATCGAGTGCGGTCGTATTGACTCACAAGGCGAGTCAACAGTCGGTGTATTGACCACACCAAATAATGACTAAATCAACAATTAACCCACACTAAAAATCAATAATTAGAAATAAATGTGGAGTTAAAATTTATTTTTAACTCTGCACAAATGGTGTATAGTGTCAAGTATGCAGAGAGTTCGAACACAGGGAGCAAACAGTGTAATCCAAGCAAATGAATGCACAAGTGTGTGAGTGATGTGTGAAGTATCTACACTAAGCAAGCAAACAACTACAAATTTTTGTGGGTTTTTAATTTTTTAAATTTTTTTTATTTAATTTTTAATTTTGTATTTTGATTTTTGATTTTCTGATTTTTATATTTTATATTTTATAGTTTTTATTTTCTTTTTCGATATTGGGAAGTAAAGGCAATATAAAACAAGGCAAAGTAAAAGATTTATAAAAATGCACAAAAATGCTCAAAAATTCAGGAATAAAATGTTTTTAGTCTTTTTAGGGTTTTTTACTGTTTTTGTGATTTTTGGGGATTTTTCTAGGTGTTTTTGGTATTTTTAAGGGCTGAAATAAAGGAAAACAGTGAGAATAGGGCTGGCTGTGAGTAAAATGTACTTTAAAAATATCAACCAGTACTCAAAATAATTCACACTATTTTTCTAATAAAGAGAATAAAACAAGTGACAAACAGAAGCTGAGTTTGTATTTTTTTGGATTTTTCTACTATTTTATATATTTTTTTGAAGTTTTTGAGTGTTTTTCAATTTGTAGTGTTTTTCTTTTGAAATTTTTAATGATTTTTGGACTGACTCTAAAATAGGGTAAAATAGACACTATGTGAATTTTTGGGAATTTTTGGAGGTGTTTTGATATTTTTTTGATATTTTCTAAGGTAGACAGTGCACAAAAAGGGGGTTTTTGATTTTTAATAAATATGAAAATAAAATAAAATCAAAAACTAAAAATAGGGCGTTAAAGTACACCTATCCAGAAACTTAACTCTATTTTTGTGGAATTTTTGGGGTTAAAATGATATTTTAAACAATTAGAACAAGGGTCCCAACATTAAACAGTGCTGGCAAGGGCATAAATGCAATTTACGAAACATCCAGGGGGCCAACATGCAATTTTCCGCAAAAATATACACTATATATTCAATTTTTGGAACCAAAAAGCAAATATAAAAGACGCAAGGGCTCGCCTACAAATTACCCACCAGGGCGCGTGACTTGCACGCGCCTGGGAGGGACTGAAGTGCAATAGAACAAAACCTTGGGGCCTACTTGCAAAATAGCCAGAAATATTACACGTGATACTAAAGTTTTTGTACTGAAACGAAATAAACAAAAGACCAGGGGTGCCTCTGCAAAATGCCCACCACCTCACGTGTACAGGTCACGTGAGGCGACGTGGCGAGGGACCCAAACGCAAATAACTAAAATCCGAGGGTCTTTTTGCAAATATTACAAAATATTTAAACTACCAAGGCAAGTTTATAGACTAATAAATAAATACAAAAATCGCGAGGGTCGGGATGCAAAATACCCTCACTCCTGCGCTCGGCAAGTGACGCGTGGCGCGCATCCAACGGCTGGGCGTCAAGGCGTGATCCAACGGCTGGGGACGTTCCACTTAAACACGTGGCAGCACAAGAACGGCCGATGACGCTCCGATGATCAGCGGCTGAGATCAGATCTGGACAAGAGATCGACGGTGGAGGCGAGCCAAGATCTGACGGCCGCGACTTGATCTGGAGGCTCCTCGTTGATCCGACGGTCCCGGAGGTCGATGGAAGAACACGGAGGAGCTCCGGTCTGGCGAGCTTCTCCGAGCTCCTCCGGCCGACCACGGCGACGCTGGCGCTTGCAAGGTGGCCGAGGATGCTCCTGCAGGTGTCGGCTGTCGTCTGGAGGCTTCAAAATTCGCCGGCGGACGCCGGTGCTCTCGCACGGAGGTGGCGGAGCTGCAAGGCTCCAGGAGCTCCGGCGAGAGAGCAAAATCGCTCCAGAAGCTGCGTTGCACTTCAAGACCTGCACCAAAATGTTAGAGAGGTCGAGGGCAAAATGCCTCGACCTCGGGTTGCTCACGAGATGGAGGGGGAGATGCGATAGGGCCTCGCCGGAGTTGCGCTCCGACGAGATGATCGATTGGGTGAACGAGTGGTCGATTCGAGTCGGCAAGAAGGGGAAAATAATCCTAAGACTAACAGGGATGAAAGGGGGATGAAAATGGGATGGATCGCAACCTCGATGGCCAATGGCCAGAGGGAGTATACCTCACGGGGGTCGACCGCCGGAGGTGGTGGAACGCGCCCAGATCGCTCGCTGCGCCTCCTCGAAGGTGTGGAACCAGGAGCTGTCACCTCCAGGTGCTCGAGCACGACCGAAGGGGCTTGGATCTGTATGGAATGCGGTTCCCTTTTCAAATGGGGTCAAAGGCGAAGTTTTAAGGGGTTGACGAACGGGTGGAAAGATCGAGGGGCCTGGAGCTCCCCATTGATGCACAGCCCGATGCAATCATCTGGCGGGCAAGAGGGATGAACGAGGAAGAAGATCTCAGAAGGAATCGGATCGAAAGGGTGAAAGCTCTTGCCTCGAAAAAATGGAGAAATCGGGGTCAAAAGTGGCTCTGACAAAGCCTACAGGGTGTAGGGCAGGCAGTTGACCCGAGTCAACGCTGACTGCCCCCTGGTTGGTCCACGTGGACCAACCAGGAAAAACCCTAAAAAAAACTTTGTTAATTCAATTTAAAATATTAAATGACCGAATTGAATAAAAGTTATAAAATAAAAAATGTTCAAAATTTTATGTAGTATTTTATTCTAATTTTTATTTATTTTTAAGACTTAAACTTTTACAAGTTACCTTTTTAACCCTATATAGGTATAATACCTGTAAGTTTTGATATTTTATTTTATTTTATTTATTTTTAATATTATTATTTTTATTTATGATTTTGTAAAATTATAACATACTTTTATATACATAAATATATTTTTGTTTAATTTTTCTAAGATGTTTTGGATATTTAATAAAATACAAGTGTATTCTGTATAGGTACAAGTGTATATAGTATACCTATGTAGTATTTGTACAAGTATTTTTATTTTTATTTTTCTTTGCATTTTATTTCGATTTTAATGCACATATATACTATAAGTAATATTTACAAAATTATAAAAATATAAAAATTAATAAATAATGAATAAAGAATAAATTGAATATTTTATTCAGTATTGGTATACAACAGGGGTTCAAAACTCAACTTTCAGACCGTAGCTCCGCCAAATGCGAAACCACCACCATTGGGTAGATTATTTTATTCTATATACAATTAAAGGTGAGTACACTGCATTTGGATTTGTCGTTTGTGAGATACGGGTCTGGGAAGTTGGGATTTTGGATTCTTATTCAGACCATATCTTTTTATCTGTACCTTCTTTTTCTGTGAAATCAATTTTGTCTTTTTCTTTATGAAATTATCTACAACTTTCATGTACAAGGTTTCTTCATTTGATGTACAAAAAGTGGAACCAAAGATAGGTCCCAAAATAAATAAAGAATGAATAGAATGTATAGGTATTTTCTCTGTGATTCTGACCTTATCTCCCCCTACTTTATTCCTTGTCGACCTTTTCATCAAGATGCCTAGGTCTCGGGGGTTTTGGGTCATAAAATATTTACAATATTTTATTCTTTTTCTTTTCTTTATTTATTCTATAATTTTGGCCTTAATTACAGTGTTTTATACACTATTGAAATGCACATGCATGAATGCTAAGATGGTGGTTTTAATGCTATTTACAGGCATTTGCTAGGGTTTTTGGTGCCAAAATGATAGAATAAAGATGATGAAATGTGGATTCATCAATAGGATCTCGTGGGTATCAAAATAAACGCTCTCAAGATCAGGAAACTGTGTCTCATCTATGTGTTGGCAATCTTCTGCAAGACTGATGTCCTCTGAAGTAAATGACAATACTGATATGGGACTGCTAAATCCTCTCTCCATCTCAATGTGTATCTCTCCATTGTCTGTGCGGAATGATACTCTCCCAGCATCATAATCAAAGAGTGCTCTTGCTGTCTGCAAAAAGGGCCTCCCGAGAATGATTGGAGCAAAGTGTATCTGTGTAGGGCACGTCATGTCTAGGACAGTAAAGTCCAATGGAAACTGCAAGCCCTGAACGGTCATGATAATGTTCCTCAGCACACCTTTAGGTCTCTTCACAGATCGATCTGCAAACTGAAGTATCGCTCGTGATTTATAGAGAGGACCTAGCTTGAGCTTATCAAGCAAAGAAAATGGAAAATGGTATCAAATTGATCGAGGAACCATTATGAACCATAATCTAAGAGAGTACGATGGAATGTAGTGTCTTCAATCTGACAAGTGACATAATGAGCTCCAGAATCTTTCTTCTTCTTGGGTACCTTATTCCGAATCGCACACGAAGTTGCTTTGATCAAAATTTGCTTCTCAACTCGTGATCTCTTTTTCCTACGCGTAGTGCATTTGTTCCTCAACTAATTCTTGAGTGTAGCAAAATGATCCAAGGCATCGTGAAGTAGAATCTCCAAAAAGATGTGATCTTTTAATAATCTTTCAGTCTCTGGAGTCACAACATTGTTTTTATTATTTTTCTTTCCTTTTTCAAACAAAGCATCGGGAAAAGGAACAATATTAGGAATGAGAAAATCAGACTTTTTATTACTTTCGGAATCAGCTTGTACATCGAGAGTTTCAGAATTATAAACAAAACTCTCTAAAACAGGAGAAGATATATTTTTGTCGGGAGTATCTGCATGGTCTGGCGCGATATCATCGTCTGACTCACCGGTGTCCATGTCAATTGTATCGGCATCGCTCCCTTCTCTCTGATCTTCAATGTGGTCCTCATCATTGTGTTGATTCTCCTCCTCAGCATTAGAATCTGGTTGCTCATGGATTTGCTCCTGCTCCTCATCAAGTACCCTCTCATCTACTCCAGCAGGTGCTCGTGGTGATCTACCGCTCCTGAGACGAATGAAGTTAGATAAAAATTCAGGAAACGAGATCATACATGTAGTGTTGTCTACCTGATTTGGATGCCTCCCCTTGTTGTTCGGATTCATTTGAGGTCGGGCTGGAAGAGTGGTCTTCGGTGCAGTCAACTCGTCCAGATGACGGTTAACCGGCTCCATCTCTGTCTTGTGCGTAATTTGAAGTGTACTCAGCATATCCATGATTTGATTTAGTGTATGGGCCTATGAAGACATCTCAGGTTCAGTGTGATGGCCCTGGCTCTGTATTCTCTCCTGCCTTGGCGTGTAATGCCGTGAGGTGTGAGGATGAGAAGATCTTTGCGGTGTAAAGGAAGACTGTTGCTGCTGTTGATAGTGATGTGACTGTGAATGGTGAGCAGGATATTGGTAAGAATGCGGTCTCTGATAGGCATGCTGGTGAGATTGCTGCTGCGTGAAATTCTGTAGGTGCTGGAAGTATGGACGTCCATGCTGCGGTTGGCTGTACGGCTACTGATGATGATGTGGTATACTCGGTTGCTGAATCGGAGTATAACAAATCCTGTTGATCTCAAGAGTGGCTTGAGGCTCAACATCCATGTCTGCAGCACTGGTGATCTGGCCGGGATTGGCATGAGACTGATCCTCATGCCAATCAATCTGCGGAGTCTCGGGATCGCTCTGTACAAAATGAATCTGTCGGGTGGGTGGAGCGGGTAAGGTCCTCCGTGTAGTTTGTGCAGTCGAAGAAGATTGGGCCTGCTGGTACTGAAGTTGGAGCTCTGCAACCTTCTTCGTAGGATCACTCAGCTGCTGAGGCAGAGCTGAGAGTTTCTCCAACTCTCGCAACGGCTGTAAGTCCTGAACTTGTTTCTGAATCACATCCATCAATGTTAATTTCTCGCTAATGAAGCTCATGTTGGTGTTGGATTCAGACTCTGATATATTAGCCACCTTATGATGCTCTCGGTGATGTGGTGGCTGAGGGGCTTTCTGAAATGCCCGAGTAGAGTCAACGACTCTTGAGTTCTCTGCCATCCCTTCGAAGATGGACCAGACTGACTCAGAATCCTTATTCAAATAGCTGTCGCCACATGCAGCACTCACTAGCCCTTAAATGTCCAGCTGAAGTCCTCCGAAATAATTCTGTACTAGCACCTTCATCGGTATCTCATGATGCGGGCATCTCTCCATAAGATCTTTGAATCTATCCCATGCCTCATGGAAAGATTCATTCGGAAGTTGTGTAAAATAGGAGATCTGACTCCTTGTCGTGTTCGTCCTTCCCAGAGGAAAATATTTACGCAGGAATGTGGACTTCAGATCGTCCCATGTAGAAACCTCCTTTCCAAGGTGACTCAACCAGTAAAGTGCCTTATCGGCTAAGGCAAAGGGATAGGCTTTGAGGCGAACAACCTCCTGCGTAACACCTGGATAACTAGTTGTACCAAAAATCATCTTGAATTGTTGCAAAAAGGTAAATGGCTCCTCTGTAGCATTCTCGTAAAACTTGGGAAGCAATGAGATGAAGGACGACCTCAATTCATATGGCCCTTGATTCGGTGGTAGTCGAATCCAATGATGGAGCGTTCCCGCACCTGGGTCATACTCATCTCGTAACGTGGCTGGAACCACTGCAGGCGGTAAAGGTTCCCAGCCCCTGTTCACAACGCGGCTAAATCAGCTCGCAACTCGTTTTGAGTTCTAAATTGTTATCGGATCTGTAAATTCATCTGTTGTAATGTATCAAGAATCCCATTGTTATATCTGCGACTGAATCTGGTCTTCCGTCATGGTGATCCTCTGCTGGTGGCCTCTCCTCTGCTAGTCCTTTACCACGAGCCATATGTCTCAGATCTGCTGTGAAAGAAAAAGTCTCGTAAGAACTCAGCGAAAATTCGGCTGGAGATATCGATGATGTATTGAGACAATGGTCTGCCTCAATAGTCTGACTCTCCTCGAGATCAGATGGGACCAACTCGAGAAGAGGGTCATCCTGAGCTTGTGATGATATACGACGGACGGTGGACGGTCGAGAGTTCACGGAGTCTGAGCAGAAAAGTCGTTGAGTCATCATCTTCGATGCCAAGAGAATGATCGGGAGAGCACGATTCTAGATTCAAGAAAGATGGGAAAATGCGTAAAGCCACGGTAACTCACGCCCCACAAACAAAAACAAAGCAAACCCCATTTTCACAACCACAACCCGATGATGACCATAAGAGTTCGGTCTTTTATCTTTCGGTTTTAGGGTTGTATTAGCAAACAAATATAATAGCGGTTACGCGAGCTGATAGGTGCCCGATTTTTCCGCGAAACACTGTCCCGAGTCTTTACAGAAAATCACTTTCTCTCAGCCAGTATGGGAGTAAGTATGAACCGTTTCTGGATACCCGTGTTACTTGAGGACGGAGTCTTATGCGATGTCCTCTAAACCTCACACTCTGCTAAGTAAACCCAGACCGTTTTCGGCTACCCGAGCGTACCCACTAAAAAGCAGTGATTAGGTGCATAGACTAAGTAGTATTTTGCGAGAAATACGGTTTTGTGGCTCTAACCTTACGGATCGTCTCCCACTCGTGCACTCTGAGAAAAATATGCGGGGATTACTCTCTCAAATCAATTGAATTTTTACATTTTTTAGATCAGATACGTCAGCAGTCTCGATTTTATTTTTGAGGTTTTATATTTTTTTGGGTTTTTTCAGACAAATGTCTACCGGGTGTCTTTACTGTTTTTATAAAAATCCTAAAATCATGGACCTAGGTGGCAAGTCCAAAGACAAACTACGGAAGTATAATCAGATAGAAAAAAAATCCTAAGCAAGCACTTAGCCTTGAGAAAAAGCCGCAGAAAAACCGTCGATACGAGAAAATCGTGGTGGGTGCCCTGATCCCCTGAATACACGGTACTCGGTGAATCAGACCCCGAAAGAGAATGGGAGGGAAGGTACAAGTCAGGATACCCTTAGGGGGCCCCTTTCTACGAAAACAAAAACACAGGCAAGTGCCCTTCTCTTTTTATACAAGAAGAAAAAGAAAATTACAACACACACCATAACTATTCTTGCCCTCTACAACTGAGAAACTCGGACTCTGCACTTTCAACTGTTTTTTGGCTTTTGAGAAAGCCGACTGAATCTGCAGGCCCTGCAAGAATTAGTTAAGAAACAACACAAGAAAACACTCAAAAAATCGTAATAAGATTGTGATAAGCAACACGATAAAACCGTAAAACCGAAGTAAAAATCGTAAATCGAAAACCGAACGAAAAATAAATGTCAAAAATCGTAAAAAAAAAAACAAATCGCAAGAAAAAGTCAAAAATCGAAATAACTCTAATGCCTCCCCAGCAATGACGCCATTTTGATGTAGCTCGGTTCTGATTGTGGTTAATTGATTGTGTTGTCCGTGTAGAAAATCGTAAAGAGACCCGAGTTTACATCAAACAAAAATTCGATTTTAAAATAAAAGAGAGAGAAAGAAATGGTGAATTAATAAGCTTCTCTCCTATTTTAAAACTGTACACTTTTTCTTTAGCCAGGTAAGTGTGCCTGGGTCGAACACAACGAGGCAGAATAGGGGTATCTTGATTTTTGGGTGAAAACTATTTTTTTGTGATTTTTTACTCTTTTCGAAACAAGTTGATTTTAAATTTTTATTCGGTTTTAGTTTTTTTTCAATTTTTATTTAATTTTTCAAAGTGATATTTTTCAAATAATTTACCTACAATATAATATATGAGAAATATGTGAAGTTTATATGATATTATACAATAGGTAAAACGAGAGAGCAACGAGCTCGAAAAAAGACTAAAAAACAGATCAAAAAGGAAGCGAAATTCAAAAAAATCAAAACGCGATGAAAAAGTGACAAAAACACACAAGAATTACTGAAAAACCTTGCTAGGGTAGTTGTGTAACTACCCTAAAAAGATCTAGGACAAATAGTGTCGAAAAATGTGTCCAAAGTCACCCTACAACTCATGGGTAGAAATGCAAGAAAAAACTAATAAAAGTATGCACTTTGGTCCATTGCCAGGGACTGAAATGTAAGAAAAATGCGAAAGTTTAGATTTAGGTCCCCGTGCTGGGACCTAAATGCAAATTCTGGAAATGTTGGAGGCGCGCTGAAAGTTCTGAAAGTCTCCTGGTTTAAAGGTGCAAATGTCACACCCGTTCGCGTGAACGGCCAGGATCATATCGTGGCGATTGATCTTGAGCGTTGGTTCTTGCCACGTGTCGACAAACTATAGCTTCTGGTTGTTCTTTAAGTTCTTCAGCTCTTGACGCGGGTAGCGATTGGTTTGTCTTCTCCGATTTGTTGCCGCCAATCGGAATGAAGCTTGGGCCTCCTGTAGGGCCATTGGGGTGGCTCCTCCACCCCTCGAGCTCACCTACGGGTGAGTACGACCGGAGATGGCGGAGAGCGACGGAGTTGTTGCTCCTTCTTTGAAATCGTCGGTGAAGATGACGATCTCGCTGCTCTCGAGGCTAATAGAGTTTGTTGCTCCTTCTTTGAACGCGAATTACGTGATGAGAAGGGCTCCAGATGACTTGAAATCGCACCAGAAGGTAGTTGGATCTGCAACGATGAATGATACGTGCTCGATTTGTGAAGAAATCGACCAACAAATTAAGTTTTGCAAGATCAAAAATGTATTTCCAGAATAGATGAGAACATGCATAAACAATGTGGACGAAACGAGATGGAATTGAAATTGATTCAATTGTGTTTACAAGGAACCTAATGTGTGGCATCAAAGGTGAATACCTAATTACATAGTTAACCATGCTAATCGTGGTACGAGGATTGAGAAAAGAAATTGCAAAGATGGATGAGTACCTGTGAAGCGCAGGGTGTAGAACCACTGCTAATCGTCGCTCGACGGGTCGGCTTCCTGGAGCTCCACGCGCACGCGGCGGCGATGCAAGGCGAAGTTGACGCCTTGGAACTTCTCCCCGATGGTCATTCTTCCACGCGGTCCCCCTTGGTCGGAGCTGTCACCTCCTTAGTGAGCAGAGCAAGGCTAGGAAGTAGGAGGTCGGCCACTGGATCAGAGCTTCAGGTGGTTATGGACAAGTTAGTTGGAATCCGCCAACTTTGGGGGTATTTATAGAGAGATTGCTTGAGCTTTAAGGTTAATCTAATGGTGGCCGAGTGAGAAGGTTATTAGGAGATTAGAAGCAAGGGTTTGGATCGCCTGAAGGAGTTGTAAAGCACGTGGGAAAATTTGGTGAAGATGGCAGGTTGAAACGGAAGTTAATACTGACTTCTTGAAGAAGATGCACTAGGTGCTGACACGTGTCAGCACCTGGTTGGCCAGATGCATAAATACCTTATATATTATATAATAAATAGGTAAATAACGTTATTTTAAATAGGTATAAAAACAAGAAATGTAAATAATTAAATTATCTAATTTATAGAATAATTACTTTTCGTAAATAATAATTATAAAATGAAATAAAAATATTATATTAATAAATAGTATAGATAAATAGGTTTTGGATTTTTAATTTAATAAATAATTATTAAATATTAATTTTGTAATTTCTCAATTATTAAGGTAATAAATAAAGGCTATGTGAATTTTTAGGAATTTTAATAAATTATTTAGATATATTAATAAATACAGGAATAAGTTAATCAGTTCATTTTTATCTATAAATTAGGGTTTTGGATTTTATTAAAAAATAAATAAATTCCAAAAATTATGAAATAAATTATGATGAAAAATAAAATATCATGAAAATAATTAGAAATTATAAAATCAATAAAATTACAAATATTATTTTCTACATAAAATAAATAGCCCAGAAACCTTGTTGTCATTAGGTCCCAAAACTGACTTTTTGCAAACGGACTCCGAATTCAATGAAACCACCTCTATTAATTAGAGAATATTATTTTATGAACTTTAAAGGTGAGTAGAATGAAATTGGAGATCGTATGAAGAAGTTATGATGTTCGGAAGTTGAGAATTTGACAACTTAAAAGTAGGATTTCTTGGCGTATGTACAATATAATATTTTTAACTTATTTTTATACTTTTATACACATTTTAGAAATAATTAGGAAAAGAGTTTGGTGAAAAATATGTACATATGAATTAATTAAAAATCAATGAAGTTTTGGTATTTATTTGGTAAATAGTAAACAATGTGTGAAGTGTGTCTTAATTTATTTTTATGGTTTTCTTTCCTTATCTCTCCCTACTTATTGGTTTGTCGTTCAATCCATACTGACTTGATCTCAGGGGTTAGGTTGTAAATATACCTTGCAGTTATATTTATATTTATAAGTCATATTGTATATATATACATATTTACAATTTGCCTTATTTTCTTTTCTTTGTTCTTTATTTATTTACATGTTTTTGATGTATAAAAGTGCATTTTTATTTATGAATGAAGTTTTTATAAAGGATGGGAATTAATGTAAATTTATATGTATTTGTTAAGGGTTTTAAGACAAAATGCGACAGAAAAGTTAATGAATCATGGATTCATCAGTATCCATGGAGGGTCTGATAATTAGAAATGTTGAGTTCCTTTTGGATGAGACTTGGTGAGACTTAGATTTAAAGAGTCAATTGAAACTCATGGACTAGTCTTCAAGTCTTGTATTTGCACTTACACAGTAGGGGATTCAGCCTTTCAAACTCATTAAAAATTTCTTGGGGACAAGCAAAGATCTAAGTATAGGGGTGTGATGAATCCATATTTCATCTTCTTTATATGAAAATCTTAGCAAACGTCCCTTGTTAATTCACTAACTAAAACCCCTTAAACTGACTGATTAATATCAACTAACAATGCAAGAAAACATGACTAACATATGTAAATAAATAACCCTATTTTTGCCTAACTTGAATCTATTATTTTGTGTACAAATACTAAGTATTTTATCTTAATTCTTCCTCATTTATACTCTCTAATTCATTAGTGAACTTGGCATAAAGAAATAAAACCCATGAAGTTCTTAAAACCAAAGAAAATGAAAAGAGTTGAATATGTATATATTATACATATAGTAACTTATGTGACATTATTTTACTATTTTATAACTTATAAAAATCCGTAAAAATAGTTTAATCACGTAGATATTGTATGTATTAATCCACTAATTCAACCTGATTAAAAATATAAAAATGCAAAACAAAAAAATATAGGTTTTGATTTCCAAATTAATACCTATACATTTTTTTGTACAAATGACTTCATTTGCTTTTTGCCTCTTCATGAAAGCTATAGATCTCATTTAGACCAACAACTTTCATGTTGATTACTGTTCATTTGACTTTTTATTCTATTTTAATTCATATTTCTTCTTTTATTTTTGTCCTTGGTCAACCATCTGGTCAACGTTCACGCCACATGGCCTTCACCTATTCGCCCACCTAGCGCCTCGTCAACATCCCTCAACTGAACTCGGTCAGTGGTCTTTGTCCCCTAATACACCCCGCTCCAGGTCGTTGGATCATATCTGATCCAACGACCTAGATCATTTCCACCTTCATCCTTCGCCCACCTCACTTGCCCAACGACTTAAATCATTTCCGCTTTCAACCTTCACCGACCTCACTCGCGCCTCACGCGATGCAACATGGCTCCATCCCGGCCGCTCGTTCCAGAAGTCCAACGGCACCCATGGCTTCTTCCTCCTCGGATGCCCTCTCCCATCTTCCATTACACATCACAACTTGACCTTTTCTCTCATTTACTCTGACCTTTCCTCCACCTCCCTCTACGGTAGGAACCCATCAATAGATACCCCCTTCATCCTTCTCCCTCACATAACCTCCAACCTTCAATCCTATGCATGCAACCCTCAACACAACCTTGCGAAAACCATACTACTTCTAATCATTGTTACCCATATAACCAATAAAACATCTGCTCCTCCCACCTGGAGCCGACATCCACCATCTCACCCTTCTTCCTCCAGCCACAAAACGCCCGCTCCAGTGACAACGGACACGAGGCTCACTCCATGCAAAGATGAGAAAGGAGTAGGTGTGATCCACGATCGCTCCTTCCACCTGTGTAGCAGCTCCCTTGAGCTGTAGAAACTCAAGCTCTACCTCGTTGGAGCTCTTGAGAGAGGACCTCCGAGAGCTTCAGATTTGTGTCCCTAAGCAATTTCCTCCACTCTACCCTTCGCGCGACCCCTCCATCGTTCGCCTCGCTCGTCCATCATCCTCCAAGTACTTCTGCCATCTCAGCATCCATCTAGATATGCCTCGCATCATAGATCCTCATCGACCCCTCCCCAGCACCTCTCCTATCCTCCGCAACCTACTCTGATCTGCTTTGCCTCCAGGTCTTGCACAGCCCTGGATCTCAGGCCTCCACACCTTCCGTGTGACCCCAGACATTCATTACATCCCATCACTGATGAACTGCATTTTTACCACATTAATGATCATATTTTATCATAGTATAGCTGGTAAAAATGATTCAGTAAAACCACACTTTCAAATATGTGAAAGTTCTTTTACTTGGCAAGTATACCGAGGTCGAACACAAGGACATGAGTCTCTTCGTCCGTTTATCGAAAATTATTGTTTCATTAATGAGTGATTATTTTCTAATCTTAGGTCTTTATGCAGCTGTGACATGCAATGCAAATAAAATAATGCAAAGACAAGTGATGTATGTATTTTTTGTTTAGTTTTAAGTGTAATTAAAAGAGATGCCAAATGAATTATATGCATGCAGATATGTATGTGTAAATATACCCCATAATAAACAAATTATTGAGCAATAAAATGAGGGTTGATTTCAACGACAAATGGAGCATCAAAACTAAGATCAAGCATCTATTAATGGTAAAGATTTACAGAGCGAAAGACACTATATATCATAAAATACTAGCATATTTGATTAAATGTTAAATTACGGATTAAACTATGCCATTAAATAGAGAATAAAATAAGCTTCAAAATGAAACTGAAATCAAATAAAACAGAGTCCGAATGCTCAAGATATTAAAGAAAAAGTGCAAAGGAATAAATGCAGAAAATTTTCATGGAAAAATATAGATAAATATTACAAATAGGTCCTTGTATGGACCTATTTGACATTTCAAAAAATTGAAGGGGCCTAATTGAAAATTTTCCTTATGTGTGGGGGTATTTATGCAATTATTGAAAATCGACGGGACTTTTGTCCAAAATTCCTAGATGTGCATGGGGACATGCTTGTTATTAGAAGAAAGCGTCAGGGGTGACTTGCAAATATCCCAACCCATCATGTGCATGGCATGCGAGGGGGCTAGGCTCAGGAGGCGGCCCATGCTCGGCAGCACATGGCATCTAATGGTGGCTCGGGGAATGGCTCGGGCTATCCGAGCCTCCTTGTCTCTTAAAGGAGGTGTGTCTGCATCTGGGTCGTCAGATCGTGAGGATCGGACGGTAACTGTAGCTTCTTGCTCTGCCCCTCCTGTCGGAGAGGGCTGCACTCCGGTGACGGTCATGGAGCTCCACCTCGCTCTCAGAGCTCCTCCGTTGATCGAAGAAAGTTGCTGATGTGCAGGCGAAGAAGATGGGAGCAATGCGGAGGTGCATCGACTACTGGAGAAGCGGAGCGGTGGTGCGTCGTCGGAGGTTGAGGTGGAGATCGGAGTTGGATGCGGGGCTCCGACCATTGAAGATTCCTGCAATGTTGGCATAATGGAAGCATGCAGATCGTGCGTGCGTACGATGTGAGTGAGATGGGAGCCAGGCTGGAAAGAAGAAGGTGGCGGCTCGACGGGTTCCTTCGATGTGATGGCGAAGGAAAGGTGCGGCATGGATGGGGGTCCTAACAAAGGGAGAGGATGAGCGGGGTGTTGGCAAAGGTCATGGAGGTATAATGAAGGTGGAGGCGAGTCTAATTGATGGTAAAGGGGTGTGTATGTGTGCGTTCCATTAAAATGGAGAAATCAAAAGAAAAATAGGGACCGAGTACCTGGAGGGTTGAGGAGGGAGAAGGAGGAGGAAGCGACATGTGATGGGCCCATAAGGTGCTCGGGTCTTCGCTCGACCTGGACGATTGATCCAGGGAGCTCAGCGGGGCATAAGGCACCCGCAAAATGGCCGACAAAGCCATGGGTCAACACCGACCAATAGGCCCATTGTAGCCCCTCTTCCGACCTCCATCTGTCATAGGGAAGCGGAGAGGGGCTAGGGTTAGACTGTAGATTGGCGAACGAAGTGACAAGGGGGCGATGAAGGTGGATTTAAAGGGAGAGGGTCCGTGCGTTATGAAGGTTGCAATGGTTTTGAGCAGTCGATGCTGATGCTCTGGAACGAAGGATTGATGCGCATGCGTTAATGGTTGCGTGAAGATTAGGGGAGAAAAGGCTACGTGACGATGGTGTAAGGAAGCAGGGCAGCGATCTTAGGCGACCGTTACACATGGAAGGCAGCGACGGAGAAGACATGTGTAACGCTTGGAGGTTGGCACTTACAGAGGTAGACGACAGGAGAGGGCCATTTGATCATGTGATCCAATGGCCATGATTAGGGCATGGGCGGAGGGCGTGGATCAGATCTTAGGATCTGATCCTGTGGCTAGGAAGCAGGCATGGGTTGGGATGGAGAAGGGGGGAGATCTGAGGGCTGAGGTTGAATGGGTGACGTGGAGGACAGAGGACCTTCGGATCAATGGTGATCCTAGGGTCAAGAAGAGGGCAGATATGGACGATGGGGATTGCATTTGATGAAGTGATCAGACGACTGTAGACGCAGCGGTAGTGGACGTTTGAGATAAAGGCATCAGAGGATGATCATACGACACAGAAAGCTGGCGGGTGGCGCAAGGAGAGGCGGCCGCATGGCGGTTCCAGAGAGCATTACGTGGCCACTCCAGAGAAATCAAAAATTAAGAAAATAAGAAAATTCAAAAAGAAATACTTAGAGGTTGAATTATAAAAAAAGTCAAGATTGAAAGTTAATTGTAGATCTCGATGAGATCTACAAGTTTCATGTTGGTCAGAAAGTCAAATGAGGTCATCTGTACAAATGAGATTTTTTTGGAATGTTTTTAATGGGTAAAAACAATGTGTTTTGTGGTTTTGATGTTTTTTTGTCCTTCTGATTTCTTTTTGAGACCAAAATAATTATATACAAAATTTAATCTAATTATTAGGGACTTTAACAAAATATAGAAAATAGAGAAAATGTTAGTGATTAAATACAATAAATTAAGGTTAGTGTCAATTATAGGAGATTGATTTATTTTCCAAAGATGCGGATTTGATGAAGATTTCTCGAAAGGTTCTTATTATTTCGAGGATAAACATAAAGAATAATGTTGATCTAGTAGGGATTCATCACTTGCTTCACCCTCTTTTCGCTGACCCTACAGGATCCACTCTTGCGTCACTGATCAGACGAAGCTGCAACACTCCGATCTCGCCATCTACCTTCGATGATCAAGCATCACCATGTTGCTTCTCAGCTGCCACAACTCCGTGTCATCTCCAACACTTTTATCAAAAGCCATCTTGAGACTTCTGGCCCATCAACAGACCCTCAGGACCTGAGAGGAGCATAAAGGAGCTCGTTGGAGCCCTACCCTACCGCCACCATCCACAGAGGAGCAGGAGAGCAGGCACCGTTGGATCCTAATCCAACGGTGTCTGTGAGAGATCAACAACAACAATATGATAAACCCTGTAGAGGCTTCATCAACCATTCATCCATGCCACACATTAGAGCTGTGAGATCACTCAAATCTGACGACCCTGATTGGTATCCGAGCAACCATTCGCGCCTACAAGCTCAGGTCACCCGAGGCTTCTCTAAAGCCTCTCTGATCCACCACATGTCCACTTCCTCCTAGCCTCGTTTGGAGCCGAGCCCTCACATAGGAGGCACATGGGCTGAAACGCCCCGTCTCGACGGGAGCGCATCTCAACACCCATTCACATTATTACCCAACAACAGTTATAGACAACCTGCATGATATACCATTCATACAAAAAGAATTATAGGAAAAAAATAAACTTCATTTGATAACTAGATGTCCACAGAAGGATAACAATAAAACCTCAGAGTCTCTTGATTACATCATAATAGATGCAACAGAGGGAAATAAAACAACTACAACACTAAGCCTCAACCTCAATAATGTCCTACAGATGCACCACCGAAAATGCGAGCCTTCGTCTCTTGTTCTGCACTTCCTGTTGGATTTCCAAAGAATGTAACTTGTGAGTCAATAGACCCAGTAAAGATAAGGTAAGTTATAAATCTAGAGATTATAGGTAGGTAATGCAAATGCAGTAACTGAACAAGTTTAGGAGAGAACATTTTAAAAGCATATAGCAATATACAATTACTTATATTTTATGCCTTTAACACATATACAATCAAGACCAATTCTTTGACACATCTTAATCCATATTTTTATTTATCCCGAGCTCGTTCGTCAAAGGAGAAAGCCTACACTAGGAATGAAGTCTGCAACACTCCATTCAGAGTGCAACCTAAAACCCGTGCGCAAACGCGATCCTTCAGCTAGTCTAGTTGGTAGTACTTTAACACCCGTGATAGGGAGCATATAGCCCGAAGAGTCGTACCTCCGTCAACCGAGTCTGCCGGAGGAGTCTCGCTCGCTCCAAAACAAGTACCACAAAACGGATCCGTACGGTGCGATGCACGCGTGCACCCACGTCAATTCCAACAGAGTACCTACCACCACCCCACTCTGTGATGCCCCTCGAGTGGGGATGACTCACCGTTGGCTCAGCCAAACTACAAGGTTGTGCACCCACCTTGTAGTACTTATTCTTACTTCTCTATATGCATTCATATACTGTACTCTAGGCCTTGAAATTTTATGAGTGAAAAAAAAATTCAGAAATGATTACGCGATCTATTTAGAAAGATAATCCATATGTCGCAATCCATACCTTTATTCTTTACGTTTAATTATAGTGTACGACCACATGCATTCGACACATTTCCAACATCATAGAGTAGGACTTCAAATGATTGGACTTAACTTCTGCATAGTTCATTTCTCTAATGACTAAAGAGTTCTCATACAATATCAACTTTAATGGACGAATGCAGTTTAAATCAAAGGATAGGTGTATTGCATTGTGTTTCATATATATAAATAGGAAAGGAAAACTCCATCATCCCAAATTTATAGAGTGACCCTATCAATGTACGCAGGATGTTACAAGGGTAGCAAATATCCGCAATAATGTATAGGCGTAAAAGGTACAACTGACGGGGCACATCATACTTATACTTGTATGGTACCAATGGGAGGTTGGTTTAATATTGAGTATATGATGAGATCTCTTGTTTTGGAAAAGGATTATACTAACTTGGATCCATGGAAAAAGAAACTGTGATTTGGACATATGTACCATTGGATGACTAGAAATTAATAGTCACATGATGGAGAGGTCATTCAATAAGTACTCAAAACAAGGAAAGAGCCTCTAACTAATTTTAGTTAACTAATGGAGATGTTAGATATACTAAAAATAGTTCACAATGAATCATCACTAATTATATGTTCCACAATAGTTTTGTAAATTACAAGAATATCATGTAACAACTTATGCATATTAAACTGCATTTTGTAAATGATTAACCGAGAGATACGAGGGTCTAAATGTCTCACACAAGGCGGAGACAAAAGTTGCTGCGGTGACCCTCGGTAATTCTCGATTAAGTCAACAAGTAACCCACAATGATCAAATCAAACAATGAAAAGCAGACGTGGAGTTAAAATCTATTATAACTCTACAATAAGTGTGTATAGTGCAAGTATGTCTTGAGTGTCGAACTCATGGAGCAAGCAAGATAGATCGGACAATGATGCAAAAAATGTGATAGTGTGATCAAATGCCTACAAATATGTAAATTTTTGAGGGTTTTTAATTTTTAATATCTTTTTAATTTATATTTTATATTTTGTACTTTGATTTTTAATTTTTTTAATTTTATATTTTATTTTCCTTTAAATAGAATATATTCACAATATAAGAAAAGAGAAGGATAAGGTATTTATAAAATAGGTAAAAATAAGGAAATTTCAGGAAATAAAATATTTTTAGGCTTTTTATATTTTTATAATATTTTTGTGATTTTTCTATACTTTTCCTAATTTTTTGGTATTTTTAAAGTTAAAAAGACTGAAAATAGTGAAGAAAATAAAAGGCTGAAACTAAATTGAGGATAAAAATATCAAACAAATTTCAAAATTCCTCAAATTAATTTTAAATAAAAGATAATAAAATAAAGAAAATTTAGAGGCAAAAATTAGTTTTTTAGGATTTTTGTGGAACTTTTAGGATTTTTATGAAAATTTTTTAGTTTTCTAATTTTTCAGGTTTTTACTTTGAATTTTTTAGTGATTTTTGGATAGAAGTTAAAAGACACTAAAATAGACAAAAGGTAATTTTTTTGGAATTTTAAAACGGGTTTTACTATTTTTTGGTATTTTCTAATGCAAACAATAGCAAAAATGCATATTTTTGAATTTTTATAAATATGAAAATGCAATAAAATGCAAATTAAAAATACGACGTTAAACTATAATGCAACAGGAACACAAGGTAATTTTTGTGGATTTTTTAGCAATTTAGAGATGCATGAAATGAATAGAAAAACAAAGAGAAAATACATTGCTGGTGGGGGTATAAATGCAAATATCCAGAAGTTCAGACGCCAACGTGCAATTTTCCACAAAATTTATAACTGATAAATCAATTTCCATGACCAAATGCCAATATCAAAATGTGAACCCCTCTCAGGATCCGGGTACCCGTTAATCACATACTCGCACTATTATTCACATGAGATCGCATGAAGTTGTAGAAAAGCAGGGGAAATTTTTCGCGCAATTACGACATTCATTTCCATCACAATACCACAAAGTAAAAGAGACAAATGGCACCAAAGTTCCTTTTCATTAATATTCATATTCATTTACAACTTGCACAAGCATCTTTCATATTACAACATATATCCCAAGTGATACAAAAGAGATAGCATTTACATCATTATCTGAACAAAAACTGAGACAAAGTAAATCATACCGTCTAGTGTATACTCTGTCTCCAGGAAGCATGTATAGCTACTGAGCTGCTACTAAACTACAGGCTGTTTGCCTGTGACGAACCGCAAAATCGGCCCCTTAAGGGTGCGTTCTTAGCACCTCAACATGTCGATGCAGTCGGGCCGATTCTGGTCATCAAAGAGATCACCTCATTTAGAGATATGCGATGATAAATCAAAATGAGGTGATCGTGGATTATTTCACTTGGCAAGAAACCAAGGTCGAACTCAGGGACACGAGCCTCTCTCGTATTAATCAGATTTGAGTCTATTTAATTAAGTGTTGAATTAAAGCATATAGGTCAAATCATGCATGTAGACACAACATGACAAAGCAATGCATTAAAATAAAGCATGCATTTTTTTATCAATTTTTATAATGCACATAAATGCCATGTAATGCAATTAAAATATGCCCTAGGTGAAAAGAATGAGCAGAAATAAATAAGAGGTAATTTCGAGTTCATAAAAAAAAGGAGATGTGATGAATAATATGAAGAAAGGCATCATATTGAGCTCAAATAGACACATCGCTATAAAATAATACATAACAAAATCATTGTGTCCAAAACAGTAATTAAGCATTCCATTTGAAAGATCATCAAACCATCTTTAAAACGGAACTGAAATCATCTCAATCGGATGTTCGTAACTCAAGATATGCATAAAGGAACGCAAGGGCATAACTGAAAAAAAAAACATGAAAATAAAATTGCATACAGGTCCCTGGGAAGGACCAAAAAGTAAATAAACAAAAGAGCGGGACCTTCCCTGTAATTTGCCCACACGCATAGGGGCTTTTCTGTAAATCTTTAAAACCGCAAGGGCTTCAGTGTAAATTTTCCCTTGAACGCATGGTCAGCACGTGCGTCATGACCTATCTGCAAATTGGAGAAGCCGGCGGGGTGTCTCTGCAAATTGCCCAGAAGGCACGCGCCAGGCACGCGCCTTCTAGGCTCGGACGTCGGCTCGGATTCGGCAGAGGCTCGGATGAACTTCGGCGTAGGCTCGGTTCTGTTCGAAGCTCGATGCAGGTTCGGGCGCTCCAGACCTTGAGGTTCGGCGGTTGAGGCTCGGGGGCGCTCTGGTATCGACGCGTGGCCTGTTGGAGGCCGTTGGATCGAGATGATCCAAGGGCTGCTGAAAGCGAGGACGTGGCTCCATCTGGACCGTTGTATGGTCACCGGGGGTGGACCATCCAACGGTGGCTGCTCATCTCCCCCGACCGAAGGTGGGCGATGCGTTCTGGGCTCCGGCGAAGAGCCTCCTCCTCCGTCGCTCGCTCCCGGCTATGGTGGACGTCCCCCGATGCTCAAGACAAGTCGCCAATGAAGCTGAGAGCTCGGGGAAGATCCTGAAGGCTCTGGTGCGGCTCGCCGGGGCTCAGAGGACAGCTGCGACGTCGATGAAGTCAGCTCCGTCCCGGTTCCGGCCATTGATCCGATTGACGACCTGCAGCGTTAGTGCCCATATCCGAAGCGTGAGTGTGTGTGCGTGAGGTGATGTGAGAGCTCGTAGGGGCGAAGGGAGCGAGGAGCTCGGTGCTCCTCCGCCGCTAGAGCGGAGGAGGTGGTCGGAGGCGAAGGGGGGTATGGAAGAAAGGGAACATGGTCGGAGCGATGCGCGATGAAGGGGGGAGTGTGGCGGAGCTTCTGAAGGTGTGAATGGAGGGTGAAGTTGACTGTCGAAGCCTAATTTAATAAATAAAAGACAAAAGAAAATGCAGAGAGAAAGAAGGGAAGCTTACCGGCGATAGGGGCGGAGCGGAGCTTGGGGGCGAGCTCGAGATTGGGCTCTGGTCGTTGCTGGACGTCGGCAGCTACTCGACGCAGCTCAGGCGGTCGCCAGGAGACGCCACGACATCGCCATGGCCGGCGATGGATCTCACCGGGGAGAGAAGTCGTCGTCGCTCGATCCCCTCGCCTCTCTCTGTCACAGAGAGGCGGAGGAGGGCTGGGCCTCCTCCCACGTAAAGGTGGATAGTCTGAAATGGAGGGGGGACCGGAGTATTTGAAGATGAATGATGACGGAGCCGATGAGTGGCGTCGTGGTTTGCGAGGGGGATGTGGGACGGCTGGGAAGACGACGTGGATCGTGGAGGTATGCGCGAGGGTCGTGGGTGATGGAGGAAGGGCGTGGGGCAATTGGCGAGTGGAGATGATGGCTGATGTGGAGGAGAAAAAAGGAAGGGGACGAGTGGGGCGCGAGGTGTTGATCGTGTGAGAGAATGAGTCTCGGAGGTTGACGATGATGGTCGACCGTTGGATCTGGTGATCCAACGGTGGGTACTTGAGCGCTGAAGAGCGGCGTAGATAAGATCTGGGCGATGCGAATCGAAGGCGGATGGAAGCACCACGTATCAAGCTAAGGTGTGCGCGCCGGCGGACGGTGATGATGGTGAGTGGGAGATGATCGAACGGCAGAGGGAAATAAGTGGGAGCAGCGGCCAAGATGAGAGATCCGGGGTGCCATCAAAGGGCGCACAGCGCGCCACGTGTCAAGCTGTGGGCGCGGCGCTAAGGAATGGTGAGGATGAAGCGCGGGGGAAATCTGATGGCTAGGAGAAGGCGGCTACGTGGAGAGGCCTGGACCGTTGGATCAAGAGGCCGATCCAACGGTCGGTAGGAGAGGCGGAAAAGACAAAGGAGGCGGGCCACGTGGCGCCCCCAGATTGGGCCACGTGGCCCAATCAGATTATTAGGATGATATTTTTGATTTTTAGAGGTTATAGAGGCCGAATTTGAGAAAACTCAAAACATGAAAGTTGTAGATCTTGACGAGATCTACAAGTTACATGTTGACCAAAACTGGAAAAGAGATCAAACAAGGACCCTAAATATTTTTGAAGGTATTTTTAAGTCTAAAAACACCACGAATTTTTATTTTATCATTTTTTTGTGGTTTTTAATTTATTAAGGACTCTGTTAATTATAAGACATTAACAGGGATTTATTAACAAACTTTTAAGCAAGGGGGTTAATTATAAGAAATAAAGATGATGAAACTGAGGTTCATCACCCCCCTATACTTAAACTATGCTCGTCCTCGAGCATCAAAAAGAATGACTAAGTTGGATTAACCCCCTTGTGCATGTGAATCCCGGATCCAATCTGATCAAGTCGACTCGGCTTCAGAGATCCAAAATTCTAGAGTTCAACCCAGCCTTAATCAAGAGGCTTCCAATTCCTCTATTTCTCTAGACTCTCTCTGATATACATATAAACTAAAGGATATGAAGTTTAGTGTTGACTGCAATTTCGAGAGTAGAGTCAAGTCGTCACCCAAAATCTTGGTCCGAGAAAATCTCCTAAGGACCTAATCCTCAACACCAGGGAATCAATCAAATCTTGCATTCAGTCCACCGTCTCTTTAGTTTGTCAGACTTAGAAAATGTAGATGGCAGGCCAGAAATGGAGGGCATGGGATTGTGTCAATTCTTCTCTCCCTCTCATTGGAACAAGGATTCTCTCTAGTGCCTTTTACGCAACACATTTTTTTGGTGTTGATCAGTGCGTCCGTCAAGAGAAGTTGGAGCCGCCTGCACTTGTTTTCCTGGGAGTACACCGGGGTGTGTCTCTTTTGAGTACCTATCGTACCTTCGACACCCAGACTTGTAGCATTTACGATGCAGAGCCCTTTTTTGGTGCAAGCCCGACTCCTGGTCCTAATAGTGGTGGTCCAAGTGGACACTTTGAAATGGTTGGGAGCGCTCGCCTTTGGTGGAAGCTCTTTGATATTTGACTTTGGTGGAATGAGAGCTTTTCTTTGAATTTCATTGACTTGTATAATTGGTGGCTAGCTCCACTGCTTTTACCAAGAGTTGGCGCACACTGATCAACATTTTTTATTTATTTTTCACACCCAGGCACTTAGGTTAATGTCAAGAGATTAGTATAAGAATCAAGTTCTCATACTGGCTAATATTGCTGACACTCAGGTTTCATGAAGCCTCCAAAGATTTTATCCCATCCTCGAGCATCATTAGATCAAATCCAAACTCGACTTCCTCATCCCAATCCCTCAGGTGAAAAATCAACTCATCTCATCAAAAACCGCAGTCGTGCATGTGATGTGCTGATCATATTTTTTATGTCTGAGACTAAGCATGGAATATAGCATGCAAATCTAGAAACTTAGGGGATGTGGATGATTAAGTCTAAGACCCTGATGGCTAAGGCTGGTTAACCTAGAATCTCAAAGACCTCTAAAAGCTAAGTCTTCTTGACAAATTCAGATCCTGGGTGAAAGTGAAAGTGTAGAGGACTAATCCAACTTCTTCATTCAAAAACAAGATTTTTTTTAACTTCAAGAGATATTAGAACTTCCTAAGCTCAATTGAGCATCCGCGATTCAGCCAGTATGGATGTAAGTACAGGCCGAAGCCCGTTGCTTGAGGACGGGGCCTTGCGCGATGTCCTCTAAACCATCCAATCTGCTAAGGGCGAACCCTCACTGAACGCGGCTGACTTAATTGGGTTTAGTAGTCACCAATGACTCTTAAAGGATTTTTAGGAGTTTTCTGATTTTTATGGATTTTAACAAGAGAGTTAAAACACAAGTTAGACTCAACTTTCCTTGAAAAAGAGATGGTGATTTTTTCAAAACCATGTCACACAAAATAAAAAGTTTTCAAAACATTTTCAAAAAAATCATTTTCGAAAATATTTTTATAAAAATAGCGTAACATAATATCAAAAAGCCGCGAAATCATTTGGGTTCTCTTAGTCCACAGAATTTTACCTTAGCCAAAAAGTTTTTAATTTTTTTAAAATTTTCAGATTTATAGCTAAAGTAGATATACGGTATATACGGTATACCCCCCTATACTTAAACTTTGCTATGTCCTCATAGCACTAGATGTTACAAGTACATAGGTCCATTTAAATATAGAAGAATATACAGGATCTAAGAGGGGCTCCCCCTATACTTAGGTTAGAAATAACCTAAGTATAAAGGTAAGAAAAGATGAGTAGAGAAAAATCACGGGGGCTCGGGTCCCCCCTATACTTAGGCTGAGATTAGCCTAAGTATAAAGATGAGGATTGGTGTTGGAAGGAACCCAAGGTGAACGAAGAAGATGAATGAATTTACAAGTGAGCGGTTGAATCTTTAGGAGATGAAATGGAGGGACTAAGGTTTTAGGGTTGTGTAGCAAACATGGCTCAATTCAAGCAAGCAAACCCTTAGTTTCACCAACTCACACATGAAACCAACCAAGGTTGGTTGATTATCTTGTCGGTTTTATTGGTGATAAAACATTTGATTTTTACGCAAAGAAAAGATGTGAAGTGAAAATCATTGCGTAAGCGAGGGTATTGCTCTCCCAAAACCGAATTTTACTCCATTTTTGGTTGACTTGCAATTAACAGTCCCAATTTTATTTTGAATTATCACTGAATTAAAGTTAGCACATCAATCAGAAAATCATCGTCTACCGTTCATTCCATTTTCCATTAATCCTAGGTGATAAATCTAGGAAATGAAAGCCGTGAAAAACATGTATTCGATGAAGAAAAACGCGATCGAGGCTAAGTGAGAAATCATGCAGTGATTTGACGATAAAAGCCACGAAAAAAATTGGGGCCGTTTTGAAAATCAAATCCAACATGTATGCAAGTCGAAAAAGCCGCACCTAATCATGCATCTATTAGCGGTGATTGATCTTCATTAATTTTATCTAAGTGATGCGAGATTAAGTGCGTCTATATTTAAAGTGTGTCCTACCTACGATCAAGCACAAGAGAATATGAAAAATGAGCTCGGAGAGCCGCGTGCCTAGTCCTAGGTCGACACTCAAGTGGGGACGATCCCCACACAACCACAATCGTTTGATTACAATCACGAGTCTTCGATCGAAGACCGCTGTAAAAGACGAATTATTAAAAAAATGCAACAAAAAATGCGAGACACATTTTTTTTCTTTTCTTCCTTATTTGCTCCAAGCATGCTCCTGCGACTCCTCGCAGCGGGGTGCGTCTTGCTCCTCGCCTCCTTGATCCATCAAGGGCCCTGCCACAGAAACGATAGTTAGATATCAAATAAGAAAGAAAAATTTTATATGCAAAATATGGGACTATTTGACCTATAAAAAGGAACACTAAATTAAACACACAAAAATCCAAAAAAATAAAAGAAATGAGCCGTGTCCCCGGCAACGGCGCCATTTGACGAACCGCAAAATCGGCCCCTTAAGGGTGCGTTTTTAGCACCTCAACATGTCGATGCAGTCGGGCCGATTCTGGTCATCAAAGAGATCACCTCATTTAGAGATATGCGATGATAAATCAAAATGAGGTGATCGTGGATTATTTCACTTGGCAAGAAACCAAGGTCGAACTCAGGGACACGAGCCTCTCTCGTATTAATCAGATTTGAGTCTATTTAATTAAGTGTTGAATTAAAGCATATAGGTCAAATCATGCATGTAGACACAACATGACAAAGCAATGCATTAAAATAAAGCATGCATTTTTTTTATCAATTTTTATAATGCACATAAATGCCATGTAAT
The DNA here is from genome assembly GCA_037367405.1 of Ottelia alismoides. NCBI lineage: Eukaryota > Viridiplantae > Streptophyta > Magnoliopsida > Alismatales > Hydrocharitaceae > Ottelia > Ottelia alismoides. The sequence continues at coordinate 64,371 of JAZKJV010006360.1, read as the reverse complement.
GCAATCAAAATATGCCCTAGGTGAAAAGAATGAGCAGAAATAAATAAGAGGTAATTTCGAGTTCATAAAAAAAGGAGATGTGATGAATAATATGAAGAAAGGCATCATATTGAGCTCAAATAGACACATCGCTATAAAATAATACATAACAAAATCATTGTGTCCAAAACATTAATTAAGCATGCCATTTGAAAGATCATCAAACCAGCTTTAAAACGGAATTGAAATCATCTCAATCGGATGTTCGTAGCTCAAGATATGCATAAAGGAACGCAAGGGCATAACTGAAAAGAAAACATGAAAATAAAATTGCATACAGGTCCCTGGGAAGGACCAAAAAGTAAATAAACAAAAGAGCGGGACCTTCCCTGTAATTTGCCCACACGCACAGGGGCTTTTCTGTAAATCTTTAAAACCACAAGGGCTTCAGTGTAAATTTTCCCTTGAGCGCATGGTCAGCACGTGCGTCATGACCTATATGCAAATTGGAGAAGCCGGTGGGGTGTCTCTGCAAATTGCCCAGAAGGCACGCACCAGGCACGCGCCTTCTAGGCTCGGACGTCGGCTCGGATTCGGCAGAGGCTCGGATGAACATCGGCATAGGCTCGGTTCTGTTCGAAGCTCGATGCAGGTTCGGGCGCTCCAGACCTTGAGGTTCGGCGGTTGAGGCTCGGGGGCGCTCTGGTATCGACGCGTGGCCTGTTGGAGGTCGTTGGATCGAGATGATCCAAGGGCTGCTGAAAGCGAGGACGTGGCTCCATCTGGACCGTTGTATGGTCACCGGGGGTGGACCATCCAACGGTGGCTGCTCATCTCCCCCGGCCGAAGGCGGGCGGTGCGTTCTGGGCTCCGGCGAAGAGCCTCCTCCTCCGCCGCTCGCTCCCGGCTATGGTGGACGTCCCCCGATGCTCAAGACAAGTCGTCGATGAAGCTGAGAGCTCGGGGAAGATCCTGAAGGCTCTGGTGCGGCTCGCCGGGGCTCGGAGGACAGCTGCGACGTCGATGAAGTCAGCTCCGTCCCGGTTCCGACCATTGATCCGATTGACGACCTGCAGCGTTAGTGCCCATAGCCAAAGCGTGAGTGTGTGTGCGTGAGGTGATGTGAGAGCTCGTAGGGGCGAAGGGAGCGAGGAGCTCGGTGCTCCTCCGCCGCTAGAGCGGAGGAGGTGGTCGGAGGCGAAGGGGGGTATGGAAGAAAGGGAACATGGTCGGAGCGATGCGCGATGAAGGGGGGAGTGTGGCGGAGCTTCTGAAGGTGTGAATGGAGGGTGAAGTTGACTGTCAAAGCCTAATTTAATAAATAAAAGACAAAAGAAAATGCAGAGAGAAAGAAGGGAAGCTTACCGGCGATAGGGGCGGAGCGGAGCTTGGGGGCGAGCTCGAGATTGGGCTCTGGTCGTCGCTGGACGTCGGCAGCTACTCGACGCAGCTCAGGCGGTCGCCAGGAGACGCCGCGACATCGCCATGGCCGGCGATGGATCTCACCGGGGAGAGAAGTCGTCGTCGCTCGATCCCCTCGCCTCTCTCTGTCACAGAGAGGCGGAGGTGGGCTGGGCCTCCTCCCACGTAAAGGTGGATAGTCTGAAATGGAGGGGGGACCGGAGTATTTGAAGATGATTGATGACGGAGCCGATGAGTGGTGTCGTGGTTTGCGAGGGGGATGTGGGACGGCTGGGAAGACGACGTGGATCGTGGAGGTATGCGCGAGGGTCGTGGGTGATGGAGGAAGGGCGTGGGGCAATTGGCGAGTGGAGATGATGGCTGATGTGGAGGAGAAAAAAGGAAGGGGACGAGTGGGGCGCGAGGTGCTGATCGTGTGAGAGAATGAGTCTCGGAGGTTGACGATGATGGTCGACCGTTGTATCTGGTGATCCAACGGTGGGTACTTGAGCGCTGAAGAGCGGCGTAGATAAGATCTGGGTGATGCGAATCGAAGGCGGATGGAAGCGCCACGTGTCAAGCTAAGGTGTGCGCGCCGGCGGACGGTGATGATGGTGAGTGGGAGATGATCGAACGACAGAGGGAAATAAGTGGGAGCAGCGGCCAAGATGAGAGATCCGGGGTGCCATCAAAGGGCGCACATCGCGCCACGTGTCAAGCTGTGGGCGCGGCGCTAAGGAATGGTGAGGATGAAGCGCGGGGGAAATCTGATGGCTAGGAGAAGGCGGCTACGTGGAGAGGCCTGGACCGTTGGATCAAGAGGCCGATCCAACGGTCGGTAGGAGAGGCGGAAAAGACAAAGGAGGCATGCCACGTGGCGCCCCCAGATTGGGCCACGTGGCCCAATCAGATTATTAGGATGATATTTTTGATTTTTAGAGGTTATAGAGGCCGAATTTGAGAAAACTCAAAACATGAAAGTTGTAGATCTTGACGAGATCTACAAGTTTCATGTTGACCAAAACTGGAAAAGAGATCAAACAAGGACCCGAAATATTTTTGAAGGTATTTTTAAGTCTAAAAACACCACGAATTTTTATTTTGTCATTTTTTTGTGGTTTTTAATTTATTAAGGACTCTGTTAATTATAAGACATTAACAGGGATTTATTGACAAACTTTTAAGCAAAGGGGTTAATTATAAGAAATAAAGATGATGAAACTGAGGTTCATCAGCCTGCCAAACACGTTAGGAGAGAAGAGGCGTCAGCAATCGCTGGTACCTCCCAAAAACTTATAAAAATAACTAGACATTTAATATATGCAAAAGCAAGCAAGTAGAAAGGTGGAAAGTAAAGTTTACATCTACTTGCGTAAGTAAAAAGGTTTTTCAAGCTATTTGTAAGCATCTCAAATGTTTGTCCCATAACCCAACATTTCCCACATGTGACACATTTATATAGTAGTTGAGTATTTATGAGTGTATGAGTGTAAGCACATATATCATTTTCTTTAGAGATCACATTGGTGAGTGATAATGGAAAAGTTAAGATTGGAAAGATCTCTTAATTTAATTAAATTCTTAGATAGAGAGAATAGTCATTTCCTACTAATCCAACTTTTGAACGTAACTTCTCCAATTCTTAACTTCAATGTTCAGATATAATTCCAGATGATGTAGATGTAGATATGGATGATCTAGATATAGAATCGCCAAGTCTGTTGGCGAAGTAAACTCAAGCGGTGAAGAAGCCTACAAATGGCTCTTCCGTCTCGCCCTCTAGTTGGAAGCACGGTCCGATAGATGGATAGGTCTACTCCCAAACTACGCCACTGAGACGGGTGAGAGGGACTCCCTAGAAAAGTCGCTCTAGAAACCTGTCTGACTAGTACAGGAGAACGAGCTCGTACGAAAAACTGAAAAACAAGGATCCCCCGCCTGGGTATCCTAAAAGACTGGGTCAGCGGAACTGGTCTAAAGTCAGGATCCCAACGAGGCGTAAAAACACTGCGAGCTCGCGTAAAAACCGAAGAAAGACTGGGATCCTAGACCCGCGCATTAAGCGACCGCTGCCCTAACTGGGCTTCCTTTCTCCCGCCCAGGTGAGAGTCACCGCGCTCTCGCATGATCATGTGTAAGGATCGCCATGACATGCACTCTTTAATTATCCTACTCCACTGATGTACTTCCCAAGAGTAATTTCTTAGAGTAACCATTGGATAGTGGTTCTACTTCTATGTCAATTCTAGTGTTACTTCCATAAAACAGGATTTGTCTTTTCAAAAAAATGGAAGATGGCATACTCAATCATTATACCAAATCAGTCTAATTGAACTTATTAATAGAGATGGTATGATTTGGTCATAGGTGAAGATTATATGAACCGGACTCTGATAGTAGTGGTGGTGCACTTGATTCTATGGGTAAGTATTAGGACGATGTGGAGTTGAGATAATCAATATAAGCTTGTCATTTACCTTAATTAAACAACGGCTTGGGATAATCAATTTATACCCTCCTTAGATATTATAAAGACTACCACAAGTATATTTATAATATATCATTAATATTGTTCTGCCTTTCCCCGAGCATATATTTTATTTCATAAATTTATAGTTAATAGAGATAATTCAGTAATAATTTTGGTATTATCAAACCAAACCTTTGTTTTAGATAAGACTTTAGTGCTGGCATACTTACGAGGACATATAAAATATAAGGTGAAACTAAATTACATGATTAAAGCTAATGAAAAAAATAATAGGAATTGCCCTCATTATAGTTCCATGCATATTCCATCATATATACATATATATTCAATATGCAGAAAAATTGAGTTACTTTATTACTTAGGATCGCAGCTAATTATACTTAATTGTTTATGGTCATCTCCTATTCATTCCTCTTAACATTACTTTTTCTTAATCATAATTAATTCTAGGTTCCTTATCCTACTTCCAGTAATCATCCCTGGAAAATTTTTTAGCTCAAAACCCCATGGCTAATTGTTCAAAACCTCCAACAATGATCTACTCAAAACATCCCAATTTCTTTCAAACAAATATGTCAAGATCTTCCGGTTCCACGTATATATATATATATATATATATATATATATGTTCAAGTGAAGTTTTTTTTTACAGAAGATAGAAATTACAGCCTATTTATCTCTACTCTGGATATTGGTAACATGCACATGAATTTCCCATTTATCAAATATATATGGCCACTTACATTAACCTCTTAAAGACAGAAAATTGTACAACATATTGTATTTTTTTCTTTTAAAGAATTTTCTAGCAGCTATTAACAGTAGGCTTCAGGATTTAATAGTGATAAAAATTTAGGAAAATCTATTATAATGAAATTCTAAGATTTAAACTGTGCGCATGAATTTCGTGTATGGAACACGGACCTGGGACACACAACAAGAAAAAGCAAGTATTTATAAAAGTGTTTTTTTTACAGATATGCCAACATCAGCACATGTATTCTTCATGTAAGCATCAGTTTCTGATCAGCCATCAGATGATAGATTTCATCATGCAATTGAACAAGAATTTTAATAGGAATACAAGTAGGAGAATATATATATATGTATACCTAAAACTCTGGAACCAAAGAATGTCAATTTTGCTAAACCTTTTATTTTTATATGCATGTTGAATGATTTAGCTCAAATTTCAGTGAGCAAGAATCATAATGTTAGCAAGAGGGAGCAGTTTTGTTTGTACAAAATCATGGATGGCAGCAAAAAGAATGGCTGGAGATTGTACCTTTGGTTTGCTTCAATTTAGAGGAACAGGGGCTTGATGAGGGATTGCATGTAGCAGTGGCAGCACCAATGTCTTGAATTTTGAGGAATAGCAGCAATAGGGAAAGGGAATTGCAGCATCTGCAGGCCTTCAGAGCTGCTTGACAACAGCTCCTGTTGGGGAAAGCAATAAGGAGTTGCAACAAAAAAAACGGAGGAGGAGTTGGGGTTTTATCCCTTCGTTGGGAGAAAGAATAGATGACTTGAGAAGGATATATTTATATAGAGAAGAAGGAAGTCAGAGAGAATTGCCAAGTAGAAAAAAAAACAAGTGGATGGGGAATCATAGCAAGCCGTGCAAGTGCATGTACAGTGATTGTACATTAAACTCTCTTTTTTTTGCTGGATTCTTTATAATTATATAAAATAAAATGTAGCAGTACTGTACGTACTACAGAAATTTTAAATTAATTATTTTTTTTCGATACTTAAAGTCTTTCATATTATTATTATTATTTAAAAAAACAAACAGTAGCCAACTGCTATTGTCTGGGTTTATTATATATATATTTGCTCTTTATTTGGTATACTTAAATTCAACCGTACGCGCACCTCGGGTGTCGGGTTTTGACGCGAAAAATCTTGACTTGATCGTCTCTGAACGACGATCAATATGAGTATAATATTGATATACTTTCGGTTGGGTTTTGAATACCCAAAATTTTCGGATATGATTTTTGTTTAAGATTACATTTTGTAATTTAGAATATCATATGACCTCCGATTGACGAACGGTCGATTCCGTTGGTCTCGTGTCGTCGAATCGGATCTAATAATGGTCTCGGTTTGTTTTGCGGTTTCCGAATTTGCGTCGTGTCTTTTCACGGCACACATTACTAAACGACCGCTTTTTGGTCGATTTTGCCCGAACGACTTTTGATTCATGTTCAATTAGTCGGTTTAGGTTGTTTAGTATTGACCGACAACGTTATTGGGTTCATTGGATCCAAAATCGGATGAGTTCGGGTTTGTAGAAACCCGGATGTTACAATTATAAAAACCTCAAAGGGAGTCTCGTCCTCGAGACTCGAGTTAAGGTTATTAGGTGTCTTGTTTGATTTCTTATGGTCATAAAAACCTCAAAGGGTTTGGAACCCATAAAAACCTCAAAGAGAAAATAAGCTATATTTGAACAAATAATTTATTATAAAAGCTTGCTTCGGTTATTACCTCAGAAAAGTTGCGGGTATCGTACCCGCATGTCAATTTCGGTCTCCCACGTCGCCTCTTTAACGCCGTGTCGGTGCCACAAAACCTTGACTAATGAAATCTCCTTGCTGCGAAGCTTCTTCACAGCACGGTCAAGTATCTGAACTGGCTTCTCCTCATAAGTCAGATCCGGCTCTACATCGAGATTCTCGTAACTGATAATATGTCGAGGGTCATGCACATACTTCCTCAGATTGGATATGTGGAAAACATCATGAATAGCTGAAAGATGTGGAGTAAGGGTTACTCGGTATACCACATTCTCCACTCTAGCCAGAATCTCAAAAGGACCCACATATCCGTCGCCAACTTGCCACGAACACTGAATCTCTGCACTCCCTTCATGGGAGATACTCGCAAAAATACCCAATCTCCGACCTGTATTTACAGGAATTTTATTAGTATATGAGATTAAGTTAAATTTGTAATAAAAGAAAGAGAAGAAGATTGGATACGTGAAATTCCAAATCTCTTCTTCGACGGTCTGCATAGCTCTTCTGGCGACTTTGTGCCGTCAGAAGCCTTCGTCTCACAAAGCTCTCGCAGTCTCCTCCAAGAGATCTATGGAATATAAAGCATGATCACCTACCTCACGCCAACTGAGAGGTGTGAGGTATCTCCGCCCGTATAGGGCTTCGAATGGTTCCATGTCAATACTGGAGTGATAGTTGTTGTTGTACGTGAATTCCACCAAAGGCAAATGGTCCTTCCAGGACCCTTTCCATTCCAAAGTACAAGCGCGAAGCAAATCCTCTAGTGTCTGAATTGCGCGCTCAATCTGACCATCATTCTGTGGATGATATGCAGAACTCATCTTCAGCTCTGTCTGTAGTGCTGACATGAACTGATGCCAATAATGCGACGTAAATCTCGAATCCCTGTCAGACACCACCTCTCGTGGTATACCATGCAGCCTGATAATGTTCTGCACATAAAGCTTGGCCAACCTGGATGGAGTGTAAGTCGTGTTGACAGGTATGAAATGGGCTGACTTGGTCAACCTATCAACAACGACCCATATGGAATCATGGCCACCTGGTGTCTTTGGCAATCCCGTGACAAAATCCATAGAAATGCTCTCCCACTTCCACTCGAGAATGGGGAGAGACTGCAGTAATCCTGGCAGTCTCCTGTGCTCAGCCTTGACCATCTGACAGGTCATGCATCTGCTAACATGTAGCGCCACATCGCGCTTCATTCCATCCCACCAGAAATGTCGACGCAAATCACGATATATCTTCGTGCTACCTGGATGGATAGATAACCCTGAATTGTGTGCCTCGTCCAAAATGTCTCTGCGAAGCTGCTCGTCATTGGGTACAACGACCCGTCCTGCCTTCCATAAAATAGACTCTGTCACGATAAAATCATCAAATTCATCCTTGATGGCGCGCGTGTATCTATCTCGGATCCAAGGATCTATCTTCTGTCCATCTACAATACGATCCCAAAGACTGCTGTATCGTGGAGGCACGACGGTAGAAATGGATGCGCTTTCCTGAGGATGTCAATCGCTCAAAGCTACAAGCGTATCCCACGTATATAGCCAGTTCGTCGTACCATCAACATGCGCTCTCCTGCTGAGTGCATCAGCCACCACGTTTCCCTTACCAGGATGGTAAGAGATCGTGCAATCATAATCCTTCAACAGCTCGAGCCATCTGCGCTGCCTCATGTTCAGCTCCTTCTGATCAAAGATGTACTTTAGACTCTTGTGATCTGTGAAAATCTCGAAGTTCACCCCATAAAGATAGTGGCACCAGATCTTCAAGGCGAAGACAACTGCCGCCAACTCCAAGTCATGTGTGGGGTAGTTTCGCTCATGCGGCCTCAACTGTCGTGATGCGTAAGCAATCACTTGTCCTCTCTACATCAACACTGCTCCTAGACCTTCTCCAGATGCATCTGTGTAAACTGCATAATCCTGAGTACCTGAAGGAAGAGCGAGAATATGCGTTGTAGTCAACCTCTCCTTCAGTGTCTGGAAGGCCTGCTCACATGAATCATTCCAAATGAATGGAACTCCTTTCTGCGTCAGTCATGTCAGAGGGCGAACAATGCGTGAAAAACCGCTGACGAAGCGTCTGTAATAACCTGCTAGCCCAAGGAAGCTCCGAATCTGCGTGACAGTCTTGGGCTGCTCCCAAGACATAACTGCATCTATCTTCACAGGATCAACTGCGATGCCTGCTCCAGAAATGATATGCCCGAGAAATGAGATCTGGGAAAACCAGAACTCACACTTGCTCAACTTGGCATATAGTTTGTGCTCCTGTAATGTATCTAAGACAATCCGTAGATCATTCGTATGATCCCATTCATTTCTTGAGTATATGAGCACATCATCAATGAACACCACTACAAACTTGTCCAAGTATGGACTGAAGATACGGTTCATCATATCCATGAAAGCCGCAGGTGCATTGGGTTCATCATATCCATGAAAGCCGCAGGTGCATTGGTGAGCCCAAACGGCATCACCACAAACTCGTAGTGTCCATAGCGAGTCCTGAAGGTTGTCTTCAGAATATCCGACTCGCGAATCCTCATCTGATGGTAGCCTGAGCGAAGATCGATCTTCGAGAAAACCAAAGATCTCTGGAGCTGGTCAAACAAATCATCGATGCGTGGCAAAGGATAACGGTTCTTCACCGTTCTCTTGTTCAGCTGCCGGTAATCGATGCATAGTCTCATGGATCCATCCTTCTTCTTGACAAATAGAACCGGAGCACCCCAAGGTGAAGTGCTCGGCCTCACGAATCCCAAATCAAGTAATTCCTGTAACTGCACCTTCAGCTCCCTCAACTCGGCTGGTGCCATGCGATATGGTGCCATAGAGATCGGCTATGTATCTGGCAGCAATGTGATCTCGAACTCGATCTCTCTCTCAGGAGGTAATCCGGATAGCTCATCAGGAAACACGTCAGGGTATTCTGAGACTACTCGGATGTCCTGTGTCATCGGCTCCTGATCAGATACCTCCCCACAAATGCAAGGTATGAATCACAACCCTGATCGACAAGTCGTTGTGCTCGCAATACTGAAATGTACTCCATGGTGGAGTCATGTGTAGTACCCTCAAAAGTGAACTCGGGTAGATCTGGAATCTTGAAGACAACCGTCTTCCTAAAGCAATCAACAAGTGCATGATGAGTGTATAGCCAATCCATGCCTAAAATCAAGTCGAACTCATCAAGCTGTAGGAGTAGACAGTCTGCGATCATTTCATGACCGCCAATCAGTATGGGCAAGTGCCTGACTATCAGAGATATGACAAATAACTGGCCACCTGGCCCTCGGATGTGATATGGAGACGATAGCGTCTCTGCAACTCTATCCAAAGAAACAAGCAACCTCAAAGCAATGAAAGAGTGTGTCGCGCCGGAATCGAATAAAACATGGAAAGGTCGACCCAAGACTGAGACCATACCTTTCACCACAGTAGCCGCTGAACGTGCCTGCTCCTCAGTAACGGCATGTAACTGTCCCTGCCTGGCTGATGCAGCACTAGAACCTGCCACACTCTGCGTCTGTCTCTGCTGCTGTCGCCTGAAGTTGGAGTTCCTGCCACGGAAACTCCCTGAACGCTGTGCCTGAGGCTGTGACTGTGAAGGTTGTGGCTGAGGCTCGCCAGAAGCCTGTGGGCACTGTGCTCGGTAATGTCCCCACTCGTGACATCGATAGCATCTGACTGGCCTGGTAGGTGGAGTAGTTGTGCCTGTAATCCGAGGTGGTCCGGCTGGTGGTCGGTCTACTCGTTGCGACCCAGATGGTCGAGCAGACTCTATGCCACGTCCGGCAAGTGCTCCTCCTAAAGTAGTCGGTGGAGAAGAGCGAGCACTGCCTGTGAAGGACGAACCTGTAGGACGGAACTGTATGTATGTCCTCTGCTGCTGAAACGGTCGACGTATCGGTCCAAAAGATCGGCGTGGTCTAGGTGCTGCTCTAGACGAGCTCCCGAAACGTCTCCCTCTAATGTCCTCGAACTTCTCCGCTGCATCGGTAGCCTCGGAGATAGATGTGATATGCAGTCCAGCCAGCTTCTCCTGTACTTCCTCTTGCATGCCGCCAATGAACTTTTCCAGATTCTCCTCTAGAAATGCGCCAGCTGCTCGTGTATGCCGTGACAGCTCTGTATATCGGATAAAGTAATCTCTGGCGGTCATGTGTCCCTGACGAAGCTCTGCAAAAAGTCGGCGCTGGGACTCCTTCCACTTCGCAGAAAAGAAGTGGGCTCTGAACCTCGTCTCGAAATCGTTCCAAGTAGGCTCTCGGCCTAACTCGGATGCTACGGCCTCCCATCATCGCTCGGCGAAGTCTGTCAGTGAATACTCTATGAAAGATAGCCACGTGTTTCGTGGCGCATGAATCGCCCTGAGCACCTTCATCACTCTCTTCAGCCACTGTCAGCATCATCTGGTGGACCTGTGCCCTCGAACAAGGGTATGTTGGCCCGCTGATAAGAAGTGAAGACCGACTGGTGCCTGTGAATGGCTGAATACTCGTTTGCATCCTCGCCAGCAAAGTCAACAGGGTCATGCTCCCTGTCTAAGTCCGCATCCTCCTCAGCTCCATGCTCTGGAATGTTCTCAAGTGGATCATTGGGATGAGGCTGCTCCACCTCAACGGACTGGTGCTGCTCCTGTCGTATTCCATCCTGGGATGGATGGTACGTGAAATCAGACAGGTCTTCAAACCTCATCTCTATATCTGTCTGCATGTTAGCAATCTCGGTCTGTTGGGCCAATATCTGCTCCTGCTGGCCTCTCATAGCAGCCTGCTACTGCTGAAGATCAGTAAGTGCGCTCAGTATGCGTGCCAGCTGATCAGAAGTATCCTGACCTGGTCGAGATGCCATGGCTCTGCATGAGGACCATAATTAGTCATAAGGATGTCCTAGACAGATATTTATCATAAATGCTTTTCTCTTCTTGGGATATAAGATGAAAATAAATGAACTTGGTGACATCTGTGGTTATTGAATATGAATGTCATATTTCCCTTCTCGAACTCACGACAAGTCGGAAGACTGTCGCTATTCGAGAACTTAATGCGATCGGAATTGAAATACTGCAAATGTGCGTATCGGGGTACCACGGCTCTGATACCAAACTGTGAACCCCTCTCAGGATCCGGGTACCCGTTAATCACACACTCGCACTATTATTCACATGAGATCGCATGAAGTTGTAGAAAAGCAGGGAAAATTTTTCGTGCAATTACGATATTCATTTCCATCACAATACCACAAAGTAAAAGAGACAAATGGCACCAAAGTTCCTTTTCATTAATATTCATATTCATTTACAACTTGCACAAGCATCTTTCATATTACAACATATATCCCAAGTGATACAAAAGAGATAGCATTTACATCATTATCTGAACAAAAACTGAGACAAAGTAAATCATACCGTCTAGTGTATACTCTGTCTCCAGGAAGCATGTATAGCTACTGAGCTGCTACTAAACTGCAGGCTGTTTGCCTGCCAAAGACGTTAGGAAAGAAGAGGCGTCAGCAATCGTTGGTACCTCCCAAAAACTTATAAAAATAACTAGACATTTAATATGTGCAAAAGCAAGCAAGTAGAAAGGTGGAAAGTAAAGTTTACATCTACTTGCGTAAGTAAAAAGGGTTTTCAGGCTATTTGTAAGCATCTCAAATGTTTGTCCCATAACCCAACATTTCCCACATGTGACACATTTATATAGTAGTTGAGTATTTATGAGTGTAAGCACATATATCATTTTCTTTAGAGATCACATTGGTGAGTGATAATGGAAAAGTTAAGATTGGAAAGATCTCTTAATTTAATAAAATTCTTAGATAGAGAGAATAGTCATTTCCTACTAATCCAACTTTTGATCGTAACTTCTCCAATTCTTAACTTCAATGTTCAGATATAATTCCAGATGATGTAGATGTAGATATGGATGATCTAGATATAGAATCGCCAAGTCTGTTGGCGAAGTAAACTCAAGCGGTGAAGAAGCCTACAAATGGCTCTTCCGTCTCGCCCTCTAGTTGGAAGCACGGTCCGATAGAGGGATAGGTCTACTCCCAAACTACGCCACTGAGACGGGTGAGAGGGACTCCCTAGAAAAGTCGCTCTAGAAATCTGCCTGACTAGTACAGGAGAACGAGCTCGTACGGAAAACTGAAAAACAAGGATCCCCCGCCCGGGTATCCTAAAAGATAGGGTCAGCGGAACTTGTCTAAAGTCAGGATCCCAACGAGGCGTAAAAACACTGCGAGCTCACGTAAAAACCGAAGAAAGACTGGGATCCTAGACCCGCGCATTAAGCGGTCGCTGCCCTAACTGGGCTTCCTTTCTCCCGCCCAGGTGAGAGTCGCCGCGCTCTCGCATGATCATGTGTAAGGATCACCATGACATGCACTCTTTAATTATCCTACTCCACTGATGTACTTCCCAAGAGTAATTTCTTAGAGTAACCATTGGATAGTGGTTCTACTTCTATGTCAATTCTAGTGTTACTTCCATAAAATAGGATTTGTCTTTTCAAAAAAATGGAAGATGGCATACTCAATCATTATACCAAATCAGTCTAATTGAACTTATTAATAGAGATGGTATGATTTGGTCATAGGTGAAGATTATATGAACCGGACTCTGATAGTAGTGGTGGTGCACTTGATTCTATGGGTAAGTATTAGGACGATCTGGAGTTGAGATAATCAATATAAGCTTGTCATTTACCTTAATTAAACAACGGCTTGGGATAATCAATTTATACCCTCCTTAGATATTATAAAGACTACCACAAGTATATTTATAATATAGCATTAATATTATTCTGCCTTTCCCCGAGCATATATTTTCTTTCATAAATTTATAGTTAATAGAGATAATTCAGTAATAATTTTGGTATTATCAAACCAAACCTTTGTTTTAGATAAGACTTTAGTGCTGCATACTTACGAGGACATATAAAATATAAGGTGAAACTTAATTGCACGATTAAAGCTAATGAAAAAAATAATAGGAATTGCCCTCATTATAGTTCCATGCATATTCCATCATATATATATATATTCAATATGCAGAAAAATTGAGTTACTTTATTACTTACGATCGCAGCTAATTATACTTAATTGTTTATGGTCATCTCCTATTCATTCCTCTTAACATTACTTTTTCTTAATCGTAATTAATTGTAGGTTCCTTATCCTACTTCCAGTAATCATCCCTGGAAAATTTTTTAGCTCAAAACCCCATGGCTAATTGTTCAAAACATCCAACAATGATCTACTCAAAACATCCCAATTTCTTTCAAACAAATATGTCAAGATCTTCCGGTTCCACATATATATATATATATGTTCAAGTCAAGTTTTTTTTACAGAAGATAGAATTTACAGCCTACTTATCTCTACTCAGGATATTGGTAACATGCACATGAATTTCCCATTTATCAAATACATATGGCCACTTACATTAACCTCTTAAAGACAGAAAATTGTACAATAGATTGTATTTTTTCTTTTAAAGAATTTTATAGCAGCTATTAACAGTAGGCTTCAGGATTTAATAGTGATAAAAATTTAGGAAAATCTATTATAATGAAATTCTAAGATTTAAACTGTGCGCATGAATTTCATGTATGGAACACGGACCTGGGCCACACAACAAGAAAAAGCAAGTATTTATAAAAGTGTTTTTTTTACAGGCATGCCAACATCAGCACATGTATTCTTCATGTAAGCATCAGTTTCTGATTAGCCATCAGATGATAGATTTCATCATGCAATTGAACAAGAATTTTAATAGGAATACAAGTAGGAGAATATATATATGTATACCTAAAACTCTGGAACCAAAGAATGTCAATTTTGCTAAACCTTTTATTTTTATATGCATGTTGAATGATTTAGCTCAAATTTCAGTGAGCAAGAATCATAATGTTAGCAAGAGGGAGCAGTTTTGTTTGTACAAAATCATGGATGACATCAAAAAGAATGGCTGGGGATTGTACCTTTGGTTTGCTTCAATTTAGAAGAACATGGGCTTGATGAGGGATTGCATGTAGCAGTGGCAGCACCAATGTCTTGAATTTCGAGGAATAGCAGCAGTAGGGAAAGGGAATTGCGGCATCTGCAGGCCTTCAGAGCTGCTTGACAACAACTCCTGTTGGGGAAAGCAATAAGGAGTTGCAACAAGAAAAAACGGAGGAGGAGTTGGGGTTTTATCCCTTCGTTGGGAGAAAGAATAGATGAATTGAGAAGGAAATATTTATATAGAGAAGAAGGAAGTCAGAGAGAATTACCAAGTGAAAAAAAAACAAGTGGATGGGGAATCATAGCCAGCCGTGCAAGTGCATGTACAGTGATTGTACATTAAACTCTTTTTTTGCTGGATTCTTTATAATTATATAAAATAAAACGTAGCAGTACTGTACGTACAACAGAAATTTTAAATTAATTATTTTTTTCGATACTTAAAGTCTTTCATATTATTATTATTATTATTATTTAAAAAAAAACAAACAGTAGCCAACTGCTATTGTCTAGGTTTATTATATATATATATTCTCTTTATTTGGTATACTTAAATTCAACCGTACGCGCACCTCGGGTGTCGGGTTTTGACGCAAAAAATCTTGACTTGATCGTCTCTAAACGACGATCAATATGAGTATAATATTGATATACTTTCGGTTGGGTTTTGAATACCCAAAATTTTCGGATACGATTTTTGTTTAAGATTAAATTTTGTAATTTAGAATATCATATGACCTCCGATTGACAAACGGTCGATTCCGTTGGTCTCGTGTCGTCGAATTGGATCTAATAATGGTCTCGGTTTGTTTTGCGGTTTCCGAATTTGCGTCGTGCCTTTTCACGGCACGCATTACGTAACGACCGCTTTTTGGTCGATTTTGCCCGAAGACTTTTGATTCATGATCAATTGGTCGGTTTAGGTTGTTTAGTATTGACCGACAACGTTATTGGGTTCATTGGACCCAAAATCGGATGAGTTCGGGTTTGTAGAAACCCGAATGTTACACAAAACCTGCAAGGGTACGCCTGTAATATTCCCAACCCCGCACGTGGTATACACTCGCTTGGGAAGGACCTAAATGCAATATACAAAAATTCCATGGGCTGACATGCAAAATATCCCCAAAAATATTACATGCAATAACAAAGTTCCTGGACTAAAGCGAAATAAATAAATCCGCAGGGGGTCCTGTGCAAAATCACCACCCCCTTACGCGCACGGGTCGCATGAGATGACGTGGACAGGACCTAAATGCAACTAATGGAAGTTCGAGGGGCCTAGATGCAAACATTATAGAAATATTTAAACTACAGATGAAAGTTACTGGACTAAATAGAAATACAAAAATAGATGAGGGTTGAGATGTAAAATACCCATGCCTAATTTCCTCGTGCGCGATCGAACGGTAGGGAAGCGGTTACTTGTCCACGTGGCACGCGCACAACGCGCGATGACGGTTCGGGTTGATGGCTGCGATTAGATCTCCTTGGCTTGATCGAACGGTGGCTGCTGGAGGAGATCGAACGGCTACTGTGCACCTGGAGCTCCGGCCACGATCCGATGATGCAGGAGGGTGGAGCAAGAACAGGGAAGAAGCGCCGACGAGGCGAACTTCCCTGCCCTTGATCGGCATCCTCCGACGGTCTCCTGGCTCCAAAAAATGGGCTGCACACTCCTGGGGGTCTCCTCTAGCTCCTGGGGGCTCCAAAAATGCTCGACGACGGTCGAGGTCCTCGTTAGGAGGTGGCGGAGCTGGAGGGCTCTACAGGTCTCTGACGAGGGTCAAAATGAGCCCCAGGCTCTCTTCAATGCGCGAAGTCCTGCCAAAAAGGGTGAGAGGGTCCAGGACAAAATGCATGGACCCCGCAAGGGTGGAATGGGAGCGTGGAGCTGAGCGAAGGGTATTCGGCCGGAGTTACCTCCGGCGAGGGAGTCGGATTGAGTGCTCGAGTGGTCGAATCACGAAGGTGATCGGAGGGAAAGAATCCTAAAGCCACGGGAAACAAAATATACAAGAAAAATGGGCGAAAAATGAAGACCTCGAAGGGGTTGAACCTGAGGTAGGGGGTACCTCAATGCCGAAGATGGCGGAGGTGATTGGAGCCGCCTCGAGGCTTGCTCGACCAGCCTGACGCTCGGCGAAGGAAGCTGTCACCTACCACGATCGATTGGGCACGAAAGGGGGAGCTTAACCTGGGATTGAGGGGTTCAAATTTTGAAATGGAAGTCAGGGGTTGAATAAGTAGAGTTGACAGGGCGCTCCATAAGTCGAGGGAGATCGACGAAATCGTCGATCCCCGGCCCGAGGAAAGACAATGGCGTGTATGCCCGATCTCCCAGGATCAAAAGTCATGAAGACTTCGTCCCAAAAATATGCAAGGATTGACCTCGAGAAATCCGCGAAATAGGACAAAAACTAGGTTCTGACAAGGCTACAGGAGGGAGGGCCGGCCAGTTGACCCGTCGATCAACATAGACTGTCACCTGGTTGGTTCACGTGGACCAACCAAGAAAAATCCCTCGAAAAAACATTTGTAAATTAAATTAAAAATAGAAAACAAATTAATTAATTTTTTATTATTAAATAAAAAATGTTTATTATTTTATGATTTATTTTATTATGATTTTTAATTATTTTTTAGAGGTATACAAATACAAGTTACCTTTTTAGGCCCTAATAGGTATACACATCTATATATTTTAATATTTTATTTTTATTTTATAAATTTAATTTTATGTATTTTTGTTTATTATTTTATAAATTTATAAAATATTTTTATACACTTAAATATATTTTTATTTTATTTTTCTGAAGTATTTTGTACACTTAATAAAATATAAGTATTAATTATACACGTGTATGTATAGGTATTATACCTATGTATTACATACATGTATTTTTTTGTATTTCATTTAAGTTTTTATTCTGATTTTAATATACACATAAATTGTAAAAAATATTTACACAATTATAAAAATATAAAATTATAAAAATAATGAATAAGTAATAAAATGAATATTTTAATCTGTACTAGTATACAATAAGGGTCCAAAACTCAACTTTCAAACCGTAGCTCTGCAAAATGCGAAACCACGTTCATTAAATAGCTTATTTAAAATTATATACAATTAAAGGTGAGTTTGACGCATTTCGAGTTTTTATTTGCGAGATACATGTCTGGGAAGTTGAGATTCTGGAATCTTATTTAGATCATAACTTTTTATCTATACATTATTTTTTAGTGAAATCAATTTTGTATTTTTACATATTTAATTATCTACAACTTTCATGTACAAAGTTTCTTTATTTGATGTCTAAAAAGTGGAAGCAAAAATACATCTCAAAATGAATAAAGATTGAATGAAAGAAAAGGTATTTTTATTGTATTTAGGTCCTTATCGCCCCCTACTTTATTCCTTATCGACCTAGTCATCGAGATGCCTAGGTCTCGGGGTTTCAGGTCATAAAATATTTGCAATATTTTATTCGTTTTCTTTTCTTTTCTTTATTCTATAATTTTGGCTTTAAAAACTGTATTTTATACAATATTTACATAAATATACATGAATGCTAAAATGCATGAATTAAGCCTATTTACAAGCATTTACTACATTTTTTTAAGGCCAAAATGATAGAATAAAGATGATGAAACATAGATTCATCATCCCCCTATACTTGCCTTTGCTAGTCCCTAGCAAACACTTATGCAATAAGTGCAGAAAAGAAAAACAAAGAAAAGAAAAAGAAGAAAGATGGATGGAGTTTAATTATCAAACTTGTCTTCACAAAATCAAAGTTTGGAGCTTAAGTCGGACCTTTGGAATTTTAGTGTGGTCAGAACCTTAATGGGAATCAGATTTGAAATCCAACAGCCTTCGAGAATCCCAACACTCTGCTCAAGTCTCCTCAATAGCTAGGTCAGAAATATCCCAACTCATACGCAAACCCTTACGACTATGAATCTGACTTGTACAGTGTAAGTGATAGTGGCTCTCCCCAACTGAAATGACAAAGAGACTGACCTCTCCAGTATGACAACCCAATGATTCCACAATCCAATAGCTCCTTCCTCGAGGAGCGGAGTATTCCCTTCTAAGTTCAAGTGGCAACCAGCTCAAGAGGAGGGGGTGAAGAGAAGAATGGACGGTAGCCGGTGTAGCTACCTATCCCAGGATGCAAGACCAGTGTAGTCAAGTCATCCAGCTGCAGGCTCACATGATATGACTTTGGAACTCAAGCTTGCTTATTTTCTATACAACATATATACACTCCGGCAGGCATTTTATTTTTGTACAGGCCTGTCCACTTTTTTGGAGTTTTTTTTTGTTTTTTTCCTTTTTTTGAATACTATATACATCAGCATTTACATAGAGAGTTTTTCCTCTTGAGCCAGTAGACTATCCCTCTTTTGAATCTTTATTGCAACCCACACTCTCCTGTCTTTAGAATTCATCATCACTGGACGGGTTGGGGTGCACTTCCCTCCCTAGAGGAGGACAAGTGTTTCCACTTGTGTGCGTCTCATACCGGCAAATCCAACCCCCTCACCACTCCAACTGAGTTGAGCCATGTGAAAGGTGCAGGTGTCCAAGTTAGGTCATTATCAACAAGAGTCGTGCGTGTGTTCCGAAATACTCTACTTAGGCAGTCAAGAATCCATTGAACTAAGTCTCGTGATCCTCAAAGAATTAAGTCAACTAGATCTAAAGTATCTCAATTCTAGTTCCTATAAGGTTCCTGTTATTAGGTAGATTTTAAGGTCCAATCAAGCTCCAATCTTCGGATTTTACTTAGACTTGTTCAACTATCAAACTCAATCTGAAAAATGTGAATGCTATGCAAATGCTATGCAGAATGCAGAAAATATTTTTTTGATGCAATTTTTCAAAGATTTTGAATTTTTTATGGATTTTTGAAAATATGATGCATATGCGTTTTTTGGGTTTTTCAAAAAGATTTTTTTTCAAATGTTTTTGGATTTTAGTTTTTGCAAATATTTTTGGGATTTTTGAAGACAAAGATTTTGGCTAAAAGCTAGGTACAAATATTTACACGGGAGTGCTTCTTATATTTACAAGAAGTAGATTTTAAGAATTTACAAGGGTAAGTGATCAATTTTGTAAGTATATATATAATGGATTTTGGTGTGATGTATATATTCCTCAAATTTATTTGAAAATCATTTTACAAACAATTTGAAAAACTATAGTCCAAAATAATTTCTACAACACTTTTTTACGAATATATACACACATTTGAAAACCATTTTGCAAAGGTTTTTCAAACAGTATATATATATTTTTCAAAATATTTTTGCAACCATTTTTCAAACCATTTGCAAATCATTTTTCAAACATTTTATTTCACACAAAGAAAAGAATTTTTTCTACAAAGGTTGAAAACATGTAACAAAACGTTTTCCAAATAGTTTCAAAAGATTTTCACAAAGATTTTCAAACTATTTTTTAAACATTTTGCAAAAAATATTTTCACCTGATTTATTAGTCACTACATACAAAAAGAATTTGAGGAATGATCAACATCTTTTTATTATGGTTTTTAATGAATTTAATAGTATTATTAGTCATAATTTTTAAGGAAAATACAAAAGTACGAGTTATGGCTAAAGTATATACGCATTATATACGACCCCCCTATACTTAGCTTGAGCTATGTCCTCATAGATCGGAGATAAAAGAGAAGACATAACTCGTACTAAGTATTAGAAAATCTTAAGAATAAATAAATAAATAAATAAATAAATAAATAAACAAGTGAATGAGAAGTCGACCGTCCCCCCTATACTTAGGATCAAATAATCCTAAGTATAGCAGACTGTACACAAAGCAGGGAGGGTCAAGGGTGGGAATGAACAGATCGTACTCAGATTGTCTCCCCCTATACTTAGGGTAAGATATCCCTAAGTATAGACAAGAAGAGGAGACAATGGAGAGGATCGAAAAGAATGAAAACTCGGGATGCACACCCCCTATACTTAGGACAAAGTACGTCCTAAGTACATAAAACTGTCTACAAGGGGCGACACCTTTTTGATAGAAAAAAAGATAGAAAAGGAAAAGAAGAAAAGAATAATAGATCACAACTCAGTGTGTGTACCCCCCTATACTTAGGACAAAGTGCGTCCTAAGTATAACAAAATCATAAGATGAAGACGGGGTAGCAGACATAACGGAAGAATGAAAGAATGATATGGACATATGGATCTGTATAGAGGAAGATGAAAGTGATGAGCATGCATGAGATGCAGGTGATATGAGTCAAAGAGCACATTTCATACCAGAAGAATGGGGGAAACGTCAACGGTCGGCGGATCATGATCTAGATATAGCTTCAGACACTGACCATTAACACGAAAGGTTGAGGAAGATGACAGCTCGGATATATCAATACTACCATTGTCATATACCTTCCTGACCACATACAGACCTTTCCACTTACTCTGCAATTTCCCTGGAAATAATTTCAGCCTAGAATCAAACAACCATACACGTTGATCGGGCTCAAACTGTTTATGGCTGATGTGGGAATCGTGCCATGTCTTCACTTTTTCCTTATACTGTAGGCTGCTAGAAAAGGTTGTATCTCTCAACTCCTCCAGGGCTGCCAACTCTGCTTTCCTCCGTTCTCCTATATTCTCGAGATCCAACATCAACTCTATAACTGCCCATAGTGACTTATGCTTGATTTCCACTAGCAAATGGCACGGCTTGCCATAAACGAAACGAAACGGAGATGTCCCTAATGGAGTCTTGAAGGAAGTCCGATAGGCCCACAAGACCGAGTCCAAAAGCTGTGACCAATCCTTTCAATCTGGGCGGACTACCTTCTGTAAAATAGTCTTGATCTCCATGTTCGATACTTCAGCAAGACCATTAGTCTGAGGGTGATACGACGTGGCAACACGATGGTCAATGTTGAACATGTCTGCAAGGGCCTTAACCTTGTCGTTGATAAAGCGAGACCCCTCGTCTGAAATCAGAACTATAGGTACCCCGAACCATGAAATAATATTTTTCCTCAAAAATCGGCACGCGGTCTTAGCATATGTGGCTCGAGCGGGGATGGCCTCAACCCAGCAGCTCACGTAATCCACAACAAGCAAAATGTACTCAAACCCCTGACTCTTAGGAAATGGGCCCATGAAATCAATCCCTCGTGAATCTAAAACCTCACAAAAGTGAATGGGCCGCATGGGCATCATGTCTCTATGTCCGCACGTACCCATCTTTTGACAATCAGTACATCTCTTCACGAACTCATCTGAATCCTTGAAGAGAGTAGGCCACCAAAGGCTGGATTGGAGCACCTTCTGTGTTGTCCATCTCCCAGAATGATGTCCTCCTGCCTCAAGCTTGTGGCAGTAGGTGAGGACGCCATGCTGCTCTTCTTGAGGAATGCACCTCCTCCAGATATTATCCCCTCCTTCATGATAAAGGATGGGATCCTCCCAATGGTAAAACTCGGCCTTCGCCAGGAAGGTCTCAAGTTTCTGCATAGGCCAACCTTGTGGAACCGTCTTGGCAACAAGATAGTTCACAATGTCGGCGTACCATGGGAGCGAGGTGATAGCCAAGATCGCCCCATCTGGAAATGTCTTTATAATAGGTGCGCTGGGCTCAGATTCCTCAAGGTTCTCAAAGCGAGAGAGGTGATCCGCCACCACATTCTTAACTCCAGGCTTATCCTTCAATGTCAAACTCCTGGAGCAGAAGGATCCATCTGGTAAGGCGAGCTTTGGCATCCTTCTTGGCCATGAGGTACCTGATGACGGTGTGATCTATAAAGATAGTCACTCTAGATCCGAGAATATATGATCTGTACTTATCCAATGTAAAGACTACAGCTACCATCTCCTTCTCTGTCACAGTGTAATTCCGTTGAGCGGCATCCAAAGTCCGGCTAGCGTAGTGAACAGCATACGACAATCCATCCCTCCTCTGTCCAAGCACAGCTCATACGGCAAAATCAGAAGCATCCATCATGATCTCGAATAGGAGAGACCAATCGGGTGGCTGAAGGACAGGAACCGCGACAACCATATTCTTGAGAGCCTCGAAGGACGCAAGACACTTATCATCTACAATGAACTCGGTGTTTTTTATCAGCAAATCAGAAAGCGGTCGGGCAATACGACTGAAGTCTTTAATGAACCGTCGGTAGAAACCGGCATGCCTCATAAAAGACCGCAATTGACGCAGATTGGACGGTGGATTGAGTTTTCTAATGATATCCACCTTGACCGGATCGACCTCCATGCCCCTGTTGGAGATGATATGACCAAGGACCGTCCCTTGAGTCACCATGAAGTGACTCTTCTCCCAAGACAATACAAAGTTGACCTCTATGTAGCGCTGAAGCACACGGTCTAGGCAGTCAAGACAAGCATCAAACCCATCGCCATAGACCGAGAAGTCATCCATGAAGACCTCTAAACAATCACCCACCATGTCCGAGAAAATGGACAACATGCACCTTTGGAATGTCACAGGGGCATTACACAAACCAAAGGGCATCCGTCCGAAAGCATAAGTCCCAAACGGACAGGTGAATGTCGTTTTCTCCTGATCTTCGGGTGCAATGGCCACTTGATTGTAACCGGAATACCCGTCAAGAAAACAATAGTGACTCTTCCTAGCTAGCCTCTCGATAATCTGATCAATGAATGGCAGTGGGAAATGATCCTTCTTGGTGGCATGATTCAATCGTCTGTAGTCCACACAGACCCTCCAAGAAGTGGGTACCCATGTAGCTATCTCCTCTCCAAACTCACTCACAACTGTAGTGATACCCGTCTTCTTGGGTACCACATGCAATGGACTAACCCACTAGGAGTCGGAGATGGGGTAGATAAAATCGATGCTCCACCACTTTGATATTTCCTTCATGACCACATCTCGAAGATTCGGGTTCAGCCGTTGCTGGAACTCACGCGAGGGCTTAGCGTCCTCCTCGAGATAGATGTCGTGGGAACACAGAGCCGGACTAATCCCCTGGATATCAGCTATACTCCATCCTATATCCTTGCGGTTTCTTTCAAGAACCTCCATCAGACGAGATTCTTGCTCTCCAGTCAAACCTGTTGAGATAATGACAGGGTGCATATCTGGCTTACCCGCAAGGAATCTATACTTCAACGATTGCAGCAAGGGCTTCAATTCTGGACAACTGGGAGGTGGCGGATCTGGCTTCTGATATGTCTGTATGAAGGCTACCAGGTCTGCATGTGAGAACTCTCACTGTGCATGAAAATCTGACGAAGGGAACCCTACTGAATCATCTATGAACTGTACTGTCTCACACTCCATCCTAGCTGTCAGCTCAGAAAGAATCAGACATGATAAATAGTCATCAAAATCATCCCAATCGATGTATGAATCCGAGAGATATGAACTAGAAGAACAAGAATGAAATTCTGCTTCACCACACATCACGGAACTGTCAGCCTCAAAGGTGTCCTCATCCAGGGGTGTGCTCTCCAGGCTCTTAACTGCCATAAGCTGTAAATAAAGTGAATCTGTAGGCAAGGTAAGGGTTTGTGCTACTGGATCTGTCCAAATGGTTTCATCATCTATAATCACAAAATCACACTCCTGGTGGACGTTTCGCTCGTCCTCTGTCATCTGTGTGGTATCACTGGAATGCTCTGAGCATGCTGATTCTCTCGCTCCGGTCTCCTCGATCGTCTCTATTTGTATACTCTCACCCTCTACGCGAAAGCACACCTTCCCACTATCATGATCGGTCACTGCCTTGGTAGTGGCCAAGAATGGGCATCCAAGTATAATAGGGGTATCTGTTACCGACTCAAGGATCTTCATGTCCAATACAACAAAGTCTACGGGGAATTTCAGACCCTGAATGGTAACGACCACGTCTCTCAACAACCCCTTCGGCCTCTTAGTCGACCTATCAGCAAACTGAAGGACTGTCCTGCTTCGAAGAAGAGGACCAAACTCGAATCGGTCGAGTAAGGTTGCCGGAAGGAGGTTGATAGAAGAGTCGTTGTCTAATAGAGTAAGATCGAACCGCTGCTCCTGAATCTCACATCTGACATAGGGAGCTCCTGCATCAGGTCTCTTGGCTGGAAATCTATTCTGAATGGAGAAACAAGTAGAATGGGTGAGCACATGGATCTTATCTCCGTGGTTCCTCCTCTTCCTATGGACTGTAGTCTTCTCTCTCAAGCTCTTTTGGAAGAGGGGGATGTGCTCAAGTGCTCCTTGTAGAGTCAGCTGGATCTGGAATCTATCTATCATCTGGTTGCTGAACTCTACCTGTTGAGTCCTTTTTTTAGATTTTCTCTTTGATTCCCCTTCGCCAAGCGGAGTGCTTGATGGAAGGGGATAGTTGGGGCCTCCTCAGATGGAGGACCAGGAATAGGTTCCTGTGCCTGTGAAGGAATGGAATCCATACAATGATCATCATGCAACACATATGGACCTGAAGTGGATACATAAACCTTTCCTTTATTCATATTTTTGGTCTTTTTCTTGTTACCACAGTCCTGAGATACAAAAGGTGGCAACACAACATGTGGGAGCTCAATAAAAGTAGATGAGGTGGCCTCAGTACCACCAACGGCATCTGACTTCGCGACATCAGCACCGCGCTCTGGCTCTGCATCAAGTAGAATGGTGGCCTCAACACCACCATCTGGATCTCCATCATTGGTGGCATCAGCACCACCGTCATCAACATCATCATCAGCGGCATCAACACCGCTTTTTCCCTCATCTGGCGCTCGTGGTTCCTTGTGTGGTTGTCGCTCAGATGAGGCACCGTCATCTGGCATCCTACCGCTCCTAGTAGTCATGAAATCAACATTATACAAAGAAGACATGTCACTCAAATAATCACTAGGAGAGGTATCCTCTGTAAACGGTACCGGCTCAGACTTCCTCTTCAGATTGTTCGGATTAGGCTCGATCTGTGCAGGTATGGCGGCCTTGCCCTTGATGATATCCCTCATCTCCTGCTGGAACTCATCCATTTCCCGCCAGAAGGATGCTTGCTGTTCAGAAAGCAAGCGAGCGAGGTCATCTAGAGCTGGGTTCTCAAAGGCAGGTGCCTGAGAATCGGAAGTGTTTCCCTGGTGGAAACGAGGCTGCTGCTGGTAGTGGGAGGGTGCTGGAAGTATGTCTGGTGAGGCTGTTGACGCTGCCTCCACTGCTGTCCCTGTTAGACGAGACGAGGACCCTACTGATACTGTTGGGGGGCATACTGGGGCTGCTGCTGGTGCTGGCTGTTCTGATGGACATGAGTTGGAGACTGCTGCTGGGATGAGGTGCCACCAGTGGTCCAGTGGAATCCGGGGTGATCACGATGAATCCTGGGATGCTGTGGGTACCGATCGTACCATATCCCATTGACTTCCTTCAATGGTTCTTGCTCAACAGGGGGTGGTGGAAGAACTGCCAGTGGCTGATCCGGCTGATAGACCACCATCTGAGTGTCCTTAGATGGCGGCAGCAATGAG
This sequence comes from Ottelia alismoides, assembly GCA_037367405.1. Lineage (NCBI taxonomy): Eukaryota > Viridiplantae > Streptophyta > Magnoliopsida > Alismatales > Hydrocharitaceae > Ottelia > Ottelia alismoides. Next base: position 38,449 of record JAZKJV010006360.1, on the reverse strand, counting down.
TAGTGTTGTAGCTGTTGGACCGGCTCTGCCTGGATCTGGTGAATCTGGTGGTACGTGGCAGAGGGCTGGGTGGAGCTGCTACTGCTAGGATCAACCCGTGACCTGGGAGCCTGCTGAGTGGACGTATGTGCCTCCTGAATGCAAAGAATCTACGTCTTCAAGTCACTCATGGTCTTTGTAATAAGGTCCATCTGTGCAAGACCTTGACTCTGCTTCTTCTCAAGAATCTCGATGCGATCCAGCTTCTCTGAAATGATCCCCATGTCGACAGCGGTGGATTCAGCCTGAGCTGCGGCTGCCGACGGAGTGTGTGTACTGGCATCGATGCGTGCAATCCTCTGATATCCAACTGCTTGTGGTGGGAGCTTCGGCTGTGTATAGACGCAAGCTTGGGCCATGACTATAGAGTTCTCTGCCATTCCCTCATAGATCTCCCAAACTGTGTCCTCTCCCTTGGAGAAGTAAGATCCACCACAAGATGCATTAACAAGCCCCTGCAACTCCAGTGTCAGCCCACAGAAGAAACTCTGAACCGGATTGGGCTTCGATATGTCGTGATGTGGACACCGGTCAATGAGCTCTCTAAAGCGATCCCAAGCCTCATGGAACTGCTCATTCGGGACCATGGTGAAATTGTTGATCATAGCTCGTGTTGCGTTGGTCCGGCCGAGTGGATAGTACTTGTTCAAGTACTCGCGCCAGAGCTGTGCCCATGATGTGACGTACCTCCCAAGATGTTTCAGCCAGTAGGCTGCTCTATCAGCTAAGGAAAACGGGAAGGCAATCATCTTGATTGTGTCCTCATCCACTAGTCTATCGTGGATAGTGCTGCAAATCATCTCAAACTCCTGCAGATGGAGATGAGGCTCCTCGGTGGCTAGCCCGTGAAACTTGGGCAATAACTGGATGGTCTGCGGATGAAGCTCAAAGTTCCCAACAATGGGAGGAAGCTAAATCCATCAGTGAGTGAGGATCGCGGCTGGGTTGTGCAACTGCCTCATGGTCATCGGCGGCGGCCTCTCCTGGTTAGGTTCTCCTCCTTCGCCTGCGGCTTCTGGTATATCTCCTCCACTGCCCTCAGGTCTGTCATCTCTTCCTTCTCGCATCTGCACTATCTCCCTCATGAGGTCACCCATGAATACTTCCTGGTCTCTGATCTGTCTCTACATGGTCTCCAGGGAAGTTAACAGTGAGTTGTTAATGGCGGCTTGATCATATAGGATTGGTGGTGGTCTCTGCTCATCGGGGTGTTCCTCTCTGCCGTCCATAACTTGGGTCTCTGCAAAGGCAAAAGAACCCATCTTAGATGCTGTCAAATGTTCTAAGCTCTGTGCTGCACTAAACTCTGACACCACTGGACTGATGGAAGAAGAAGGGTGATCGAGGGGGAATAGGGTAGACGTGAACTCATGCTCGGAGAGTGGGTCTGGACTCCCCGAAGCCGACCTAGATGAATAGGAAGGAGTGCTCGATAGCAGTGCCACCAGACGTGGCCTAAGGGATCTCCTTCCCATCATTTTGATCTGGAAAAGGGCGGATGAGATCTGGAATGCAAACAAGATGTGGAAACAAACCCCCAATTCACCTACACAATTCTGGAGATGATGACCGTGAAGGTTTGGTCGTTTATCTTGTCAATTTTAGTTAGGTGATCAATCAATCTATCATAGCGATTAAGCGAGCTGTTGGGAACCCAATTCTCCTAGCCGACTGTCCCAATCCCAAATGAGATCTTCCCAGCCGGGAAGAGTTGCAGACCGTTTACCGGCTACCCGATCAACCCCGTCTGCTAAGGACTTCGCGGTCCGCTTTACCGGTTACCGGAGAGATCCTCACTGGAGAACGACTCACCAAGACCAGTAGCCAACTAAGATAACGGGCATGGCTCTGTTCTAGTGTTCGGGTCAGTCTCTCGCTGTAGATAAATCAACCAATGAGGGGGTTACTCTCTCCAAGACAAAATTTTTGAAAAAATGAGGTGAGTTTTATGGTCAAGTTTGCATTAGCAGTCCCAATTTTAGGATTTTCACCTTTTTAGGTATTTTTCTGAAATGAAGACAACGCCTAACAAATTTTCCGATCTCCTAGTTATTTAAGGTCCAATAAAACGGGGGAGGAAGTCGGAAAAACCGATGCGCGCTCAAACACAATGATGCATACAGAGATAGAAATGCGTATCTTGCTCCAGCACTCTACATGTAGGGTGATATGCACATAAAGTAAAAGACAGAAATTAAACTACCTATATGATGCAAGAAGAAATCAGCCTTAGACGAAAAATTCTACTCGAGAAGAACAGTGGCTAAGTGGTCAACAAGAGGAGTCGGAGTCCGGTCTCTGATGCCGATCGGTGTCCGTCACAACGGATCCTGCCAGCGTTGTATACGACCTCTAGCGGCACGTGACTCCTCAGGTGACCAAAATAGCTTTTTATTTTGTGAGTTATTAATTAGGTCCACTTAACGATCTATAGGCACATGCAAATGTATTAAGTGTGGATCCTAATCAATTACGTCATAATCACAAGAAAATCCTAAGTCTAGGGGCCAAAACCTTCGTGAATCAAAAATAAAAGAAAAACGAAGAAAACAAAACCGGCGAGAAAATCGAGCAAGCAGACGAGGCCCCCAAGGGAACAATCCCTCGGGCACTGGACCTCATAAAATGTCAAAGTGTCTGAATGTCCTGTTTAGTTACAAATTATGTCTCTCTCTCACACAAATAGTTACACAAATATATGCATGAAAATAAACTAGAGCTAAACTACAAAATCTCCAAGTCCTCCTCGTGCAGAGGTAGCAGGCTTCACGTGGGTGCCCAGGCGCCTAGGAAAAGTCGCCTCCCTCGATCCGCGGTACCTCGCACAAAGACAACAAAGAAGGTGGTCAGATAGCTAAAAAATGTAAGTCAAATACAAGAGAAATAAGTGAAGCAATAGTGGCAAACAAATAATCATAATATATGATTTATACGCTCTGCGACGACCCTCGGTAATTCCCGATTAAGTCAACAATTAACCCACAATGATCAAATCAAATAATGAAAAGCAGATGTGGAGTTAAAATTTATTATAACTCTACAATAAGTGCATATAGTGCAAGTATGCGTAAAGTGTCGAACTCAGGGAACAAGTAAGATAAATCGAACAATGATGCTAAAAAATGTGATAGTGTGATCAAATGCCTACAAACATGCAAATTTTTGTGGGTTTTTATTTTTTAATATTTTTTATTTAATTTTTAATTTTATATTTTTTATTTTCATTTTTAATTTTTTAATTTTATATTTTCTTTTTCTTTAAATAGAATATATTCACAATATAAGAAAAGAGAAGGATAAGGTATTTATAAAAATAGGTAAAAATAAGGAAAATTCAGGAAATAAAATATTTTTAGGCTTTTTATATTTTTCTAATGTGTTTGTGATTTTTCTATACTTTTCCTAATTTTTTGGTATTTTTAAAATTAAAAATACTGAAAACAGTGAAGAAAATAAAAGGCTGAAACTAAATTGAGGATAAAAAATATCAAACAGATTCCAAAATTCCTTAAATTAATTTTAAATAAAAGATAATAAAATAAAGACAATTTAGAAATAAAAATTAGATTTTTAAGATTTTTGTGGAAATTTTAGAATTTTTATGAAGATTTTTAGAGTTTTCTAATTTTTAGGGCTTTTACTTTGTATTTTTTAGTGATTTTTGGAAAGAAGTTAGAAGACACTAAAATAGACCAAAGGTATTTTTTTTTTTGGAATTTTAAAAGGGGTTTTACTATTTTTTTGGTATTTTCTAGTGCAAACAGTAGCAAAAATGCATATTTTTGAATTTTATAAATATGAAAATGTAATAAAAATGCAAATTAAAAATATGGCGTTAAACTACAATACAACATAAACATAAGGTAATTTTTGTGGATTTTTTAGCAATTTAGAGATGCATGAAATGAATTGAAACAACAAAGAGAAAATACACTGTTGACAGGGGTATAAATGCAAATATCCAGAAGTTCAGGGGCCAACGTGCAATTTTCAACAAAATTTTTAATTGATAAATCAATTTCCAGGACCAAATGCTAATATCAAAACCCGCAAGGGTACGCCTGCAATATTCCCAACCCCGTACGTGGTATACGCGTGCTTGGGAAGGACCTAAATGCAATATACAAAAATCCTACGGGCTGAGATGCAAAATATCCCAAAAATGTTACATGTAATAACAAATTTCCTGGACTAAAGCGAAATAAATAAATCCGTAGGGGGTCCTGTGCAAAATCACCACCCCCTCACACGCACGGATCACGTGAGGTGACGTGGACAAGACCTAAATGCAAATAATGAAAGTTCGGGGGCCTAGATGCAAATATTACAGAAATATTTAAACTACAGATGAAAGTTACTGGACTAAATAGAAATACAAAAATGGATGAGGGTTGAGATGCAAAATACCCATGCCTAAATTCCTCGTGCGCGATCGGACGGCTGGGAAGCGGTCACTTGTCCACGTGGCGCGCGCACAACGCGTGATGACGGTTAGCGGCAGATGGCTGTGATTAGATCTCCTTGGCTTGATCGAACGGTGGCTACTGGAGGAGATCGAACGCTACTGTGCACCTGGAGCTCCAGCCACGATCCGACGGTGCAGGAGGGTGGAGCAAGAACATGGAAGAAGCGCCGACGAGGCGAACTTCCCTGCCCTTGATCGGCGTCCTCCGGCGGTCTTCTGGCCCCAAAAATGGGCTGCAAGCTCATGGGGTCTCCTCTAGCTCCTGGGGGCTCCAAAAATGCTCGACGACGGTCGAGGTCCTCGCGAGAATGTGGGGGAGCTGGAGGGCTCCACGGGTCTCCGACGAGGGTCAAAACGAGCCCCAGGCTCTCTTCAATGTGCGAAGACCTGCCAAAAAGGGTGAGAGGGTCCAGGGCAAAATGCCTAGACCCCGCAAGTGTGGAATGGGAGCATGGAGCGGAGCGAAGGGTACTCGGTCGGAGCTACCTCCGGCGAGGGAGTCGGATTGAGTGCTCGAGTGGTCGAATCGGGAAAGTGATTGGAGGGAAAGAATCCTAAAGCTAAGGGAAACAAAATACACAAGAAAAATGGGCAAAAATGAAGACCTCGAAGGGGTTGAACCTGAGGTAGGGGGTACATCGACGTCGGAGATGGTGGAGGTGATTGGAGTCGCCTCGAGGCTCGCTCGACCAGCCTGACGCTCGGCGAAGGAAGCTGTCACCTTCCTCGATCGATTGGGCATGAAAGGGGGAGCTAAACCTGGGATTGAGGGGTTCAAATTTTGAAATGGGAGTCGGGGGTTGAATAAGTAGGGTTGACAGGGCACTCCATAATTCGAGGGAGATCGACGAAATCGTCGATCCCCGGCCCGAGGAAAGACAAGGGCGTGTGTGCCCGATCTCCCAGGATCAAAAGTCGTGAAGACTTCGTCCCAAAAATATGCAAGGATTGACCTCGAGAAATCTGCGAAATAGGATAAAACTAGTTCTGACAAGACTACAGGAGGGAGGGACAGCCAGTTGACCCGCCGGTCAACGTGGACGGTCACCTGGTTGGTCCACGTGGACCAAGCACGAAAAATCTCTGGAAAAACATTTATAAATTCAATTAAAACTAGAAAACGAATAATTAATTTTTGATTATTACATAAAGAATATTTATTATTTTATGAATTATTTTATTATGATTTTTAATTATTTTTTAGAGGTATAAAAATACAAGTTACCTTTTTAGGCTTATGTAAGTATACATATCTATATATTTTATATTTTATTTTATTTTATAAATTTAATTTTATGTATTTTTTTTATTATTTTATAAATTTATAAAATATTTTTTATACACTTAAATATATTTTTATTTTATTTTTTTGAAGTATTTTGTACACTTAATAAAATATAAGTATTAATTATACATGTGTATGTATAGGTATTATACCTATGTAACACATATAGGTATTTTATTTTGTGTTTCATTTGAGTTTTTATTCTGATTTTAATATACACGTATATTATAAATAATATTTACACAATTATAAAAATATAAAATTATAAAAATAATGAATAAATAATAAAATGAATATTTTAATCTGTACAAGTATACAATAGGGGTCCAAAACTCAACTTTCAAACCGTACCTCCACAAAATACGAGACCACCTTCATTAAACAGCTTATTTAAAATTATATACAATTAAAGGTGAGTTTGACGCGTTTCGAGTTTTTATTTGCGAGATACAGGTCTGGGAAGTTAAGATTCTGGAATCTTATTTAGATCATAACTTTTTATCTATACATTATTTTTGAGTGAAATCAATTTTGTATTTTTCTATATTTAATTATCTACAACTTTCATGTACAAAGTTTCTTTATTTGAGGTCTAAAAAGTGGAACCAAAAGTAGGTCCCAAAATGAATAAAGATTGAATGAAAGAAAAGGTATTTTTATTGTATTTAGGCCCTTATCTCCCCCTACTTTATTCCTTGTTGACCTAGTCATCGAGAAGCCTAGGTCTCGGGGTTTCGGGTCATAAAATATTTGCAATATTTTATTCCTTTTCTTTTCTTTTCTTTATTCTATAATTTTGGCTTTAAAAACTGTATTTTATACAATATTTATACAAAGATACATGAATGCTAAAATGCATGAATTAAGCCTATTTACACACATTTACTACGGTTTTTAAGGCCAAAATGATAGAATAAAGATGATGAAACGTAGATTCATCGGTAAATTACAAGATGTTGGATAATAGTTTGTGTAATAAAGTTCTGGGTACGACATATTAAACTACAACTCATATATTGCAATATTGGAAAAGTTCAACAAAATTTCATATTGTAACACATACCTAACTGATGTCAATCCTATGAAATATTTGAATGAGACAGACGTGTTTGCTAAAAAGAGCAGACGTTCAACTGAATACATATTTTTATGGGTCTTCAAAACAAGGTCGATAAAAGCCTGCTTGAACCATAAATCACGATTCTACAAAAAATGATGCATCGTCATTCTAATATCTTATAGAGCATTATCTTAACGTTACCACCCAAAGATTAGCATTACGACCATACAGAGTCCAACTTAACATTATGACCTAAAGATTAGATCATACCTTCATCTTAACACATATTATCCCAAGTCCACCCTGGCACATATTTTAACCTCACGATACAAATCAAACCTAAGTCTTTATCCAGACTATACCGAGGCAATATTATTACCAAAACTTAGATCGTTCAATTTTTCTATGTATTAACAGAGACATATGCGCCAATACAACAATCAATATCTTCGGAAATTCCTTTAAATTATTTTGTTCATGAAAATAAATCCACAGAAAAATATAAGATTCAAGATACACCAACAACAAGAGGAGATCCGAGGGTCGGATCAAAGATGAGAAATCATCCCCCAAAACCACGTTCTCCAAAATTACAGATGTGCAAAAGAAAAGGGAGAAGGTCGAAATCCATTACCTATGTTCGTGCACGCCTTTGATACACATGTCTGAACGCTCTGTAATGTCCCGGGCTTAGGTCCCCGGTCCGTTATCGAGGAAAACTGGCCCTGACAACTTATTGGGTTCGGGTCCAATTGGATCCGTTAACAACCACCCAAAATGCTTAAGCCCAAGTTATCAAGTAATAATCCTCACCACTTATAAACCACACCCACACTTCGTGAGTTTTAGGTATGGCACTTTATTTGGGGTTGGGGTGTTACAACCTCCCCCACTTATATTCGCAACGTCCTCGTTGCGACATGGCCCATCACTTATTCCCAGTGACAGTGGCGACTGCACGCTCCGGGTAGCCATTTCTTCCTATCTCTTTGTAGGGGTGGCTCCACCTCTTGGGTAGCCCTTTCCACTATTAGAGGAAAATTGGCTCTGATACCATTTGTAATGTCCCAGGCTTAGGCTCCCGGTCCGTTATCGAGGAAAACTGGCCTTGACAACTTGTTGAGTTCGGGCCCAACTGGATCCGCTAACAACCACCCAAAATGCTTAAGCCCAAGTTGTCAAGTAGTAATCCTCCACTTATAAACCACACCTACACTTCGTGAGTTTTAGGTATGACACTTTGTTTGGGGTTGGGGTGTTACACGCTCGATCAAGCATCCGAGCAGAGATGTGCTTTTCCCGTGCGCTATTTTTCTTGTTGTCGTGAAACTACGGAGTTTGCGCCATTCTCCCTTTGGTTCTCTGGAGGAGAGGGAAAAAATGAGGTGCTTAATGACTTAGGGAGGAAGAAAAGGATGAATTAGGGTTTGGAAAGGAGTAGGAATGAGGGGAGATGAAGAGTGGGCTTATTAATATATTGTAGGTACAAAACCCTAGTTTGAGAATCCTTAAAATAGCCTTAATTTGTAATTAACTTATCTAATCCCGTAACCATTAATCCCCTCAATATCCATGACCCCTCTTCACCAAAACATGCATATCTCCCACATCCGAACTCAGAATTATGCATTTTTGGACTCGTTGGAAAGCTTGCGACGAGACGCTTCTTTTGAGTATAATATTTAATAGGTTTTAAGACTTCAGGAAAAATAAAAAATTACGGGGTGTTACATGGGCTGGGAAAATTTGCATAGGGACCCCTCTAACTTCCTGAAATTACATTCAAGTCCCTTTCACGCACAGAGCACGTGACCTCTAGGAGCTTTTGCATACAAGTCCCTTTGATTCTCTATATTTATAGAAACACCCATGCTTGGGGCAAATTGCAAAGGAGGCCCTCGATGCTTTTGATAATTATAGATAAGTCCTCTCAGGGCTATTTTGAGATAGAATCTTCTATTTATTTGCATTCTAGTCCCTAGAACTTCAACATCGAATATCTTTCTCATTTTTAATCCAACTCATTTGCGTAGTTTATGTCATTTTGAAGCTTGTCTTATGCTTTATAATTTCATATAACTTGTGAACAAATCAGAAGTTCTTTATTCTCTAATATTAATTGAAGATATATCAATGTAACATGCTTTATTTGATATAATCTCCACAATTGTATTTGAATAAATTAATCTATTCTGCAGGGATTAAATAGAGGATGCTTAATCAGCTTCCGGACATATGATGATTTGAGGATTATTCTTATGAAGACAATGTGATGGAAAATGGGAGATCTAATTTTCAAATAAATACTTGGATATTGATCTCGATTAATTACATGATTTGATACTTCGACTCTGCTGCGAAGGACTTTAATTGATACATATTTCTTGAATTATTCTCTAGAGATCTGTAAATTATTCGAGAGCTTGTTGATCGTCTTTTTGGATTAAAAATCATCATTACATATCATCTATTGCTCTCTCTTTTTTATTTAATTCTCTATTTTAATTTATTTATTTTTCGCTCTTTCTTTTGTGGTTCATTTTTTCGACATAGATATTATTATTACAACTGATTGATTATCTAAGTTAATTTGAAACTATGTAACTAAATAATATATTGTTCTTTGAGTTCGACCTTGGTTAACTTGCCAAGTAAAAATACAACGGAGTATTTTCCACCTCCTACACTACAATTTACCTTCACCAAAAGAGGTGGATTTCGGTACATCAATGATATTCGTAAATATTGTCATGCATGAGTCCATATAGGATTTTACAACTCCACAAATCATAAATCACATTGCCAAGGTACTTCAATTTTGCTAGTTATTAGGTAATCAACTTGGTGGCCATAGAGACATAATCACAGAGTTTTTGATAACCGCAAGACTCGTCAGAGAGATTGGTGCCTCGTCAGAAAAAAGTGCACGAAATATGGAGATATATAGGACTGTTTACCATCTCATTCGCCCAAATCATAACCGCCCATATGTCATTCATTCTGTATTTATTCTCCATAAATCCAATTATTCATTTCAGACTTGGTTATCCTAATCGAATTTGTTTCGATTTTTACTTTTCTGTTATTGTGGAGGTTTGTAACAGAAAGTCTTAACAATAGAGGCATTTCCAATAGCAATCTTACTAACTCTTGCACACAACCCTTCAACATGGACTTATGGCCCCATTTGTTATGCTGGATTAGATGGAGGATGGAATTACCATCCCTTCGCTGATTCCATTCGTGTGTTTTTTAGGTCATATTAAAGTATGAATAATAATTACGATGAAACTCGATTTCACTATACATAGGAATAATCGTTTCCTAGTTACCCCCGTAGGAATTGAAATTCTATCCTTGCAAAGGAAGATATGGGAGGGGTTATACTCTTAATTTTTTTATTTCATACACCATTATTATAACTATATACACATAAAGCTGCAAACAATTGAATAACTTATCCTTATCTTTTTTAAAATATGAACACATGTTGATAACAAAGTGATATTGTACATGTATTTATTTTAAAATGGATACTAATGTACATAGCAAAATATGTGTAAAACGAATATGATAGTTGTTCAGATGTAGATGTGTGTATAGTTATTTGCATATTAAAGTTGGTATACGGGATATTTAGATGAGATAAATATACTAAATATATGTAGTTCATAACAATTATATAAATATGATTATAAATAATCTATAACCATTATCAAGATAGATATGCAGATTCCAATATAGATATTTATTGATATTAAAGTAATATTCAAATATGTATCTACTTTAAAATAGATATGGATACATACATACATATATATATGCTATATATGTGGTAATAAAATAAAATGTAGATGTTTGCAAATTCAAGTTGGCATAAGAAAGATCTAAACAAGATAAATATATTAAATTTATACATTCATATCAATCATATCAATCATGGTTACGGATATTGATACAAATATTTATAAATTTAATGTGTTATACATATTTGTATCCATTTAAAATTGATGCACATGTTTATGTCAATCTATCATATACATAATGGCTATAGTAGCAGATCAGATACGGATGTTACCATGCCATTTTTTATATTGAAGTTGGTACACAAGATATCTAAGTAAGACAAATATATCAAATATAGTTGTTTTAATAAAAGTTACATTAAACACGTTTACATAATAATCTATACTAATACATAAAATAGCGATATTTTTACATTGATCCATTTGAAAATGACAGATTTTTGTGATATGTATAAAACAAATATGAAAGAAGATCACACACGGATATATCCACATCAGTTTCCACATTTTAGTAGGTATAAGGGATATCTAGTTGAAATAAACATACTAAATATATTTATTTTAGAACAATTTTACCAAACATGTTTCAAAGAATGCCACTATATTATTTAATTATATTTATATCCATGTTTATGGATACCATAGTGCTAGTTATGTATACCCATTTTGCAATAGACTCGTATATACAAAATAGTGGATCTATACTGATGCATCCACATTCGTTTGTACAAAGAATTTCCAGTTGTAATTTTTTTCCTTTTTTAATATTATATAACGACCAGAAAAATCTACATTTCAATGTAACTATTGATTTCGTATATCATATATATCAGATATATGAAAAAATAAGTTTTATGATACCGATTCTATTATGTACTTAACGAAATATATCAAAAGAAAGGTAAATTTCTTTCTATTTTTTTCTCTGTCCAAATATAACAAAGGAATGTGCTAATATGAAATGTTCTATTCTCAATTAGAAACAAACAATGAAATGGGAAATAATTTATTTATTTCCTCTCCATTATTAGTTCTATTCTTGACTTGATTTCATTCCATTATAATTTCTTTCCAACCAAACAAACGAGATGTGTTGAATGGAGCGTGAATCGTGATTACAAGGGACATGTCGTAATTATAAAATTACATGGATTATGGTGTACTTGGGCAACGATTTTAAGGATCATGGTGTAAAATTCCTAATAAAAATCACACATATATGTATATATTCTATAATAAAAGTATAAAACAAAACCAGAACGTTAAGGTACAATGCGGAGGATCAAGAGCCGCAACAAACACGTAACCATCACTTTCGCACTTTCGCACCTCGTTATCATGATCACGCCTTTCCCCTCAGGGGGATATCCGAAAATACCACTTCAGTTGGAAAGCCTCCCCCGGAGAGAATTCAAACCTGGGGTCAAACCCCACCCGTAACGTCAGCACGAGAAAGGGACCACGGATTCTTGGAACGACACCCCGTCCTCCTTGCCACCCCCAATCACCACACCCGGATCCTCGCGAGCCACCACGACAGGCTCCGGTTAAGGGTTCCACGAGATACGCCCTCCTCTATACCGCCTCCTCTCCGCTGTCTCCCCCTCAGCGCTCTCACTTCTCCACTCCCCCCTCCCTCCATCCATCCCGCCCTCTCGCCTCGATTCCGTCGCCCCCACCTTCCCGATCGCCCCCCACCCCGGACCCTCAAGTCGATCTCGCCGCGAAGGCTTGATTCGATTCGGCGTGAGGGAAGTCACTTTGATTCCCTCGTCGGGGGCTCAGATCCGAGTTGCCGTCTCTCTCCGGGTAAACTGTCTCTGTTTTGATCGATTTCGAGTGTTGCTCCATTTCGTAATTCCGTTGGGTTTCTGTTGCAGTTCGGTTAGGGATTTTAGGGATTCTGGTTTTGTGATCGGTAGTTGTGTGATGAGTGGTGCCAGTGTGTGGCAATGCGGCCAGTTGCTTCCTGTTTTTCAGTGGCGTTCGGTAGCGGAGAGGCTGGGAGATTTGAGTGTCCGTGTGCGTGTGTGGATTTTGCTGGATTTGAAATGGGAGAGCGGTATCGTTTGGAGTAGGATTTTTGGTAATGGGAGGTGGGAGGGAAGGGAAGAATCATTGCAATTCGAGATCGATTCGGGGGATGAATTTTGTATTGACAGTGTTATATTCGGTGACGGATCGGGGAAGTATCCCCAGTAGAAACATTCTCAGTAGGCGATCTCTGTTTAGATAGTTTTTAGATGCACCTACGTAGTGAACAATTTATGGTGCATAAATATTACCTTTTTCAATAGGAGGTGCACCTTCTTCAGTAGATTGCAATGGAGTTAAGACGCTTAATTTTATGTGAATCCATCCGCTTAGAGGTGCATGGTCATCACGATCCATCTATATCTAGATGCACGGTGAGACAAATTATGGTAACTGGAATTCAATATTTCTTTGTTAGAGCTTGCATTGCTATCGAAGGTTATTATTACAGTGGTTTCTTATAGATCCCAGGTTATTGTATTTTTTTGTAAACTATATGTATTTTCTTGCCAACAAAGTACATGTGCAATAGGTAGGGAGTTTGGCGACTGAGAAGGACCCTGGTTTTGAGGGGCCAGATGCTGCAACTGCAGCCTACATCGGTTGAAGGAGTCCTAGAGGGTGAGGGCATCGTTTCTCCATCAGATATCCAGCAGGTGGTGTGACTGCTTCATGTGGCATTGACAGGGGCATGATTCAGATCGATGATGCCGTGTTTTTTGCATGCGTCCATGATTTAGTGTCCACATATTGTGACAACATTCTCTTCTTTGTTATGAGCACTGTCCAAGACCATGCAGCTTTGATGCCGGTTCAGAGGAGTTCTACTTCAGTGTTGGGATCAATGGTCACTTGAGCATCTTCTCATCTATAGGAGTCATGTGGTGGACAATATCTTCACTTGGCTGGGGTCAGGGACTTCGCTGTGGCCAATAGTCCTTTTGCAGATAGAGAAGAGGCTGTAGACACCGCAGTCAGTGAAGCTCATGGTGGGTATGCACTAATGTTAGACCTTGGTCTAGACAAGGATTTTGCAATGGTGATAAGGGTTGCTGCAGTTGGTTCAGAGTTTGGAGGTTGTGTCCTGACCTTGTCAACATCATGAGGCAAGGAGATGTAACTAAGTTGATTGAATTAGAATTGGAGGCATCATTGGCTTGATCTTGTGACTTTTTAATTGGAGTGGGGGGGGGGGGGTGAGGGGGATGCTTTTGAGTGGTTTTCATGGCATGATTGAGGGTTCTCTACATGTAGTGGCTCCTTTCTTGGACTTACGGGTTGGATCTGATTTGGCCATAGATCTCGATCGATCAATGAACCTTTCTTAGCCTTATATTTTGAAGCCTCAGAAACGATGGACTAAAGAAAATTTTGGGGCTCAAATTTTGTTAAAAATAAGGGTTGAAACTGTGTAGCTTCGAGGTAGTGGGGGGGGGGGGATGTGGTATCCCACTCCATTGTTGTAGCTCCACATTACAGGCTGCTCGGAGGTTATGCCAAAATCATGTTGATCTGTCTCTATATAAGGTCCTAATTTCTTTGTATCCGGATCCTACCTTATATATAGTCTTTAAATATGATTTGACGAAACATCCGACAAAATCATTTCATGTCTATTAACTCGTTGATGGTTAATATGAAGTGACGTGAATTATGGAAGTTCACATTTTATAAAAATTATTATTAACCCTTAATATTTGTCATTATGCTTATTTAATCATGATGGAGGTTATTGATGATTAAGGTTATTAAGCATAATCATGAACCTAGTCGTGGTTAGCATATGCTAATCGTAGTTAGGGATAATTAACCACAATTAGCACTAATTAATCACAATCAAGGTTGCAAAAGTCGATAGTCAGACTCGGTACTTGGTCGGTTGGGTCACTGACTAAGGATTAATCGGCGGTCGGATGACTAATCGGATTTAGTTGGACTTTAGTCGGCTTTGAATTTTATTATTATTTTAAATATAAACATCATTTTCATACATATATTTACATAGATTTTGTACATTTTTATACTATCATAATAAAATAAAAAAAGTAATTGAATTTAAATAAAACACTGAGCATATTATAATAAGTTAGCTTATAAAAAAAGCAAAACATTTAAGAATATGGTATCTCCAAGCAAAAACATGGTCAACTAGTGTACCTAGTCGGAATTAGTTGGTACTCGGTCAGCCACCCCACTGACTAGACTAGTCGGACTAGTCGGTCGACTTTTACAACCTTCATCACAATTATCCCTATTTAATCCTCATTAATAAATCACGAGTATTTGATATACATATACAAAATCATGATCCATTAGTCTATGGTTTTCCATAATGACATAGTCGATGACTAGAATGCTATGTCATCATGATACACATTTTGCTCCTTGGGATTTGTCTATCATGATAATTGAACGATGAGTAGGATGCCATCTAGCCAAGTTGGTTGCATATAAATGCCCTATATCCGCCATCATTTCTATTTACACTGGAGTTCTCGTACCCTGTAACAGTACACCAATCGCTGCCCCTCACCTCTCTCAATCTCGATGCCGTCGCACATCGCCAAGGGCTCCCCCGTGTTACATGCGCGACTACCAGAACTTCAGTGCCACCAACCAGCGTCGCCACCACCCTAGCGGGGCCCCGACGCTACAACCCATCGCTGTCGAGCACTAGAGCATCGCCTGGGCGACCGCTGAGCCCTTCCTAACACCGCCAGTGGCATCTCTGATCCCCTTGGGGGCTTCCCGCGTTGCCGCCAGGTCATTCCTACCATCGCCAACAACCACCTACGCTCCTCCGACACAACCCAGATCAGCTGTGCAACCTCAAATCACATTGAAGGTGGCCTAGGATTCCATTTAGGCCTTCCTCGACGTTGCTTCTAGGCCCAATGATCCTGACGGTCTGATTTTGATTGGAAAAAGTTGATTTCATAACTGATAAATCACCCTTTTCCTACCTTAGCACAAATCTAAGGTTGAAGGGGATAGTTGTATGAGCCTTTAAACTATGATCCCGATGAGCTATTCCTCTATCTCATACGACTTTCCATACCAGACTGCTTTTCAGTCCAAGAAGATCTAAATCAGCTTCGTTGGAATGCTAAGCGAATGCCACCATTCCTCCTATGGAGGAGGCTCTCAGACGACTCGGTAGGATTATTGTCCCATCTCCTACCTCAAGTCAGACTTCTTCTGCGATGGAAGCCTCCTGTGGTAGGGGGCTCTTCTCAGTTCCATGGACGTGGACCTCATGGTAGAGGAAGTTGTGTTCGCCAACCATGCACTTTTTGTCATCGTCCTGGTCACACCGAAGATACATGCTGCTCCAAGCATGGTTTTCCAGCATCAGATCGTGTAGCGAAGCAAGCAGATTCTTGCACCGTTGCTTCTTCGAATCAGAGGTATGATGACCTCGTTGCTCGACTGCAGGACATTATGCCTTCAAGGAGTTCCCTTGACTCTTCGCCTACTCCAGGAGGCCACTCAGATGTTGCAACCCCTGCCTCCTTCAGTACCTCAGGTAGCACCTATGCTCTTACTACTTGTCATGGTTATGATATTAAAGAATGGATTATGGACTCTGGAGTGACATATCACATATGTAGCGATAGAGATCAGCTTGCATCTTACAGACATGTATCTCTAGGGAGAACTGTTGTCATAGAAGATGGGACCCGTTCCTCGATTACAAGACATGGGAAGATCAGTCTGACACCGTCAATGCGTTTGCAGAATGTGTTACATGCACCTGACTCTTCTCTGAATTTATTATTTATCAGTTATATTACAAAGGATTTACATTGTCAGGTAATTTTTGATCCATCATCTCTTATTTTTCAAGACATACTTATGGGCATGGTGATTGGCTGCGACTGTAAGCAGGACGTCCTCTATCGAATGGTCTGAGCCCCCTATACTGGCCTATCTTCTCAGTCTTATGGATCGGTCTCTCCTCTCACATGACACCTGCGCTTTAGTCACCTCCCTCTACAGAAGATGTGACATATCCTGCCTTAGATCTCCCATCGCTATTCCTTTCAATGCGAGGCTTGTCAGCTGGGAAAGCATCATAGATCTGCTTTTCCTCGTCATTAGAGTCGGAGCAGTCGCTCCTTTTTTGAGTTATGTCATATTGATATTTGGGGTCCGAGTTGTGTTCCTGATCACCAGGGGCACATGTTTTACCTTGTCGCAGTTGATGATTTCTCTCGTTTGTCATGGGTGTTTCCGTTGAAGAATAAATCTAAAGGAGGAGATGTTATCGAAACTTTTATTAATGAAGTACATAATATTTTCTCTTTGTCTGTGAAATTTGTGAGAACAGATAATGCTTTGGAATTCTGTACACATTCTCTCTTAATTTTTTTCATCACGCGATATCATTCGTCGAAAATCATGTGCATATATGTTATATGTACTCTTCTCATTTAGAGTCGTGCCTCTACTCTAAATAGTGAAAGCATTGCCACCTACTCGATGTTATATGTATTCTTCTCATTTAGAGTCGTGCCTCACATTTATTATGGGGTGATGCAGTTCTTACGGTATGTTATCTTGTAAATCGCATGCCTTCCTCTGTTCTAGGAGAGAAAATTCCTTTCTCTCTGGCATTTCCAAAAAAGGAGTTGTTCTCTCTTACTCCTCGTGTGTTTGGTTCGGTCGCTGTCCACCAGTTGTCTCCAGGTCTAGATAAGCTATCTTCAAAAGCCGTCAAGTGTGTATTTGTTGGGTACTCCAGGACATAAAAGGGATATCGTGGCTATGATCCCTTGAGCAGGTAATATTATATGAGTGCTGATGTTACATTTTTTGAGTCAATTATGTACTTTTCTCCTACATGTAGGCTGACCTCATCAGTTATGGATGTTGAGGTTTACATGCCACCTCTATGGGTACACAACCGGCCCAGACTGTGCTGGTAGTTCCAATCCAACCACCACTGCCTCCTCCACCTACATCACCTTCTTTTATACCACCACAGGTGCCTGTTGTTTCACCCTTCCCATATTTCTATACTTACCGGCCATTGTCTGCTCACGGTCAATGCCCGTCATCCAGTACGTCTCGGGTATGAACTGACAACAAGGTTTCTAACGATGGTTCTGGAGATATATCTGAGCAGGATCCTTTGTAGGAGGCTGGTACTCATTCTGAGGAGTTGCCTGTTGACTTGGATGTTCCAATCACCATTAGAAAGCATAAGCGTACCTGTGCTTCATATCCACTTGCTTCCCAGGGTTCTTTTGACCGCATAACAGAAGATTTCAAGAAATTTGCTCTTGCAACATCTGTCATGACTATACCACGAACTTATCAGGAGGCAGTGAAAGATAGTCAATGGCGTATAGCTATGGAAGAGTCAAGTCAATGGCGTGGAGCCTGGTCCCTGCTCCCACTGGGGCTTCTATTGTCAGTTGCAAGTGAGTGCTTAATTGTTTATGGTGAAACACAATGCAGATGGAAGCATTGATCGTTACAAGGCTAAATTAGTTGCATGGAGTTTTACTCAGACATATGACGTGGATTATACACTTTTCACCCGTCGCTCACCATTCTACTCTACGGGTTCTTCTCCCAGTTGCAGTGATACGTGACTGACCTTTATATCAGCTTGATATCAAGAATGCATTCTTGTATAGTGATCTTCAGAAAGAAGTCTCATGCAACAACCTCTGAGGTTTGCTTCTGAAGGGGAGTGTAAACAGGTTTGTAGACTTCACAAAGCAATATATGGTTTGAAGCAGAGCATGGGGGCATGATTTCAGAAGCTCTCGGATTTATTTGGTGGATTTAGAAGGTCAAATGCATAGCATTCTCTATTTGTCCAGAGAACATCTACAGGCACGATCATTATTATGGTCTATGTTGATGACATACTTATCACATGAGATGATGTGCATGGGATAAGAAGAGCAAATTAGTTTTGGGTCGCCAATTTGTCATCAAGGATCTTGGCACTCTAAGGTATTTCTTGGGATTGGAGTTTGCTAGGAATCAACAGGGTCTTGTGATGACCCAAAGGAAGTACGCCACATATATGCTTGTTGAGATAGGAATGGTAGGGTGTAGACCCACTACTACTCATATGGATCCCAGTATGAGACTATATGAGGATTATACAAATGAGGTAGATAAGATGAGATATAGAGAATTGGTGGGAAAACTTCTTTATGTTACTATTACTAGGATCGATATCTCCTTTGCAGTTAGTCAGGTGAGTCGGCTCATGGAGCAACCCCGACATGTACATATGGATGCTGTATATACGATATTGAGAGACCTCAAATCATCTCCATGTGCATGATTGATATTAAAAAGGGGGCATATCTTATCATTTCATCCTGTGCAGATGCAGACTATGCAGAGTGCCCAAGGACAGAAAGTCCACTTCAGGTTTTGCTGTATTTGTTGGTGGTTCTCTTGTATCTTGGAAGAGTAAGAAGCAAACTATAGTTGCCAGGTCAAGTGTTGAATTTGAATATAGGGCTATTGGCTCAAGCAAGCACAAAGATGAGGTGGGTTAGAGCTGTACTTGCAGATTTACATATAGATGTTCCTCTTCCTATGCAGTAACATTGTGATTACCAGACTACACTATTCATTGTCAACAATCCTACATTTCATGAGTGAACCGAACATATTGAGGTGGACTGCCACTATAGACATGATCCAAAAAGGTTTTATCTCTACCATTCATGTCAGTTCAGGACAAGCAAGAGATCAAACAACGGATACCTTTACCAAAGCTTTGCTCAGAGGATCTTTTCAGAAGTGTTCATCCAAGCTGAGCATGATCAACATCTATGCTCCATCTTGAGGGGGAGTGTAGAGATATTTTTATGTCTATGTATTGTTTCTCGATTTATCTTTTCTTATGTCCGTCCTACGTAATTTACCCATAGGTCTCTCCCCTATATAAGAGAGCCTAGGGTTCACAAGAATAAACAACTCTTTCATTCCCCTAATAGATTTGGTTTATCCAGCTGACCCTTGAATGAACGATTTTTAAATGGGCTTAGATATTTCATATTGTATACTGTCACGGAACTGGTATTAAACCCTATTTGTGAAAAGGAAGGACACCATACTGGTCCTTCTTGTTTACGTATATGAGATGATCATCACTAGTGATAATGATGCCAGGCTACTGAATTTGATCTAAAGGATCTTAGAAATGTTAAGTATTTTCTCAAGATTCGTATGGGTACATTAAAAGAAGCTTGGTTTGTGTTAGGGGAAGTATGTCTTTGATCTTCTGAAAGAGACATGGAAATTTGGTTGTAAACCTGCGTAAAGTGTATAGTGTACAGTAATCGATGCCACTCAGAAGTTGAGCACAAAAGATGGAAATGCTCTTGATGAGGTGTTTCAGGGAAGATATACACCGTTTGTTGTAAAACTTGTGTACCTTCCTCTGTCTAGAAAATATCTAACCTATGCAATGAATATTGTGAGTCAATTCATGCTTATAGATGTCCACCTACAATCTGTGGATCATATCCTTGCTTCCTCGTGAAAGTTCATGGAAATCGACTTATTTTATACTAATTGGCTATGGAGTGATTTCGAAGGGTATACTGATGTTCTTTGGGATGGTTGCATTGACATGAGACAGGCTACCACTGGCTAGCGTTTTTTATGTGCGGGGGCAATTTGGTGATTTGGAGGAGCAAGAAATAATCTTTTTGCTTAAGGTATGGCATTGAAGCTACGAGTGTTTCTGAGATCTTGTGGCATAAGGTTAATATTATTGACTTGGGGACCCATATCCAACTTTTTATGTGACTGTATTGTGACAAGGAAGTCACCATTAACCTTGCTAAGAAGCCCATTTTGTTTGGCAAAAAGAAGCATGTGGATATTGATCACCATTTCATCTGAATGCATATTCACTTCAAGGGCTTGGTTTTACCTTATATGACAACCGGAGATCAGTTTGCAAACATTCTTATCATGGGTCTGCCAACAACTACATTTGATAAGAATGTAGGTAAGTTGGACATGTTTGATCTTTATGCCCAACTTGAGAGTGCATGCTGAGTTGTATTTTTTGGTTGGCGGTCATGGGTGGGGATCCGTTTAACCCTTACTTTCTTAAATTAATGAATAAATAAATTTTAGCCTCTTGAGAGGAATACTGACATCCATGCCCCTAAGGTTGTTCACTCCTCATCAGAGGGTTTCTACATCAAGTCGTTGAACATATGTGATTGCTTTTCTCCATAATTGAATAAGAAGGGTGAACATGACGTACAAAAATGCAACTATGCTGTTAGGATATGATTTTCCCATTGATAGATTGCAGTGGATCTGAAACTATTTTTCTGCTGGATGCAGTAAAATTGTACTTACTACATGGACGTAGTAATCGATAAGTGGAGGTTAGCTTCTCAAAGATACGTTAGTGGATCTTGATTTGGAAATGCTTCCTTTATTTATTCTCACAACATGGTAGTTCATAGGCTTAGCAATAGGCCGTGCTCTTGCTGTGGGACTACAGTAATGTGGTGAGAGACTGTAGGCTGATTTGGGAATTGAAGGCACGGTTGAGTGTGATTGTTTTTTTTTGTGGTTGCTCCATAAAACTCAGGTGATGATGAATGTGTAGTAGAGGGCACGTAATTTGCCGTGAGATGATGTCACATATCCATTGTTTCGGGGGGAGTTGGAGGATGTGGAGCACCTCTTCTTCTTGTGTGCTCTGGCTAGGGCGATTTGGAGAGGGTGAAGCTGGACTGGGTGGACACTTCTTCTTTTGATGGGTCCTGGATTTCTCTGGGGGTTGCGATCTTTTGCATTAGGGATAGCATTAGACCTCTTGCTTTAATTTCGGTCCTATTTTTGGACGTAACTGTGGTATTTTTCATCATGAGAGGCTCTATGTCGAGAATATGGTAGCACATGCCAAAGGCTCTGACCATTTCCTGATTTTGGCTTGTGTACTTGAGATGCTATGGTTATCTTATTTTCTGTTCGAAAAAGTGGGTGCTCAGTTTACCTCTTTCAAAAAAACACAATATCATGTTCCATGTCTAACATGATAAGTTTCAATGTATCCATGATTATGACACTGGAAAATGCAAAATAACGTGGTTCTGAGTGTTGATAGATTCTCCATTCTTATGGTCAGTTGCTGTTTTCAATCGGGGTTTGTTTGGCCTATGAAATTAAAACATGGTCTTTATTTGTTACCCGTTCCCCTCATGTTCCAGTTGACTAATACATTTGCCAAAATTTCCTGAATTAAGTTTGTGACCAGATTCAGGAGATATGGCTGCAACTTTTTATTGAAATTTCATGACATTCTTTTCTTTCTTTAATTTATGATTTTTTGCCCTTTTACCAAGACGTGCTTGATCGGTCTTTTTTGCATTATGGTTAAATACAAATAAAATAAAACTCTGTATAAGTTATATAGCCTACCATCCTTAAATTGTCTCAAGTGTTCTACATTTAATATAGTTCCCTTTCCTTGTATGTAGGTTTTTTTAGTCACTTGCTAGCAAGGAGTCAATTGCATCAGTGGACCTGGAATTCATTGTATATATTCATCGCTTTGATAACTATTGAAGTTGAGGGTTTCTGAACGTGCTTCCTGAAATTTCGTTGGTTTCACAGGGTTGATGTTAGTTTCTCTTGACACGCTTCATAGCTCTTTGATATCCTAGTGTACGCATATTGTAAGGATGGTGAAGAAAGAAACCATGCCCATGTTCGGAGGAATTGAAATGTGGTTTCTTCTGTCTGCCTGATCTATATTTCCTCCCTCTGATTTTCCTTTTCATAAGCTGTAAGAAGTCATGGAACGATCGCGCAGCAAGAGATTTCCTGTAGACCCAAATGCATACCAGTTGCTTGAGGAAATTGGCGATGGTGTTAGTGCCACTGTTCACAAAGCTCTTTGCATTCCGTTAAATGAGACAGTTGCTATAAAAGTTTTGGACCTTGAAAAGTGCAGTAGTGATATGGTAAGTCCGATTTTTATTCAACAAATTGGTTATAGTTGACCTTGAAAAGTGCAGTAGTGATATGGTAAGTCCGATTTTTATTCAACAAATTGGTTATAGTTGCATGCAGGTTGCTTATGCTTGGTCATGCCTCTGGTTCCATGCTTATGTATCTTGTATTGGATTGTCTACTGTCGCAGGTTTGATCTGCTCTAGGAACTGATAATCTAGAGCATGCGGGTATTTGTTTAGAATGAGATCAAGACATTGTTTGTTTTGGTAGGAAAAAAGCAACAACCATTGTTATTGTAATGTGAAGAATGAAAACATGTCCTCTGTTGACTAGTGGTCCTCCAAAATAACCAAAGAAAAAGGGCAAGATCCCAAATTTACATTTCTCAAAAGATCACAAATTTACCACTAAATTTCGCAGCCAAGCAAAATGACAACACCACAAGAGGAAAAATCACACCCCGATACCCTTAAATAAAATGTGTGGGCCAGATATCCTACATTGCAGAGATGGTTAATCTAAATATCACTCTGCTTGTTTCAATCCTAAAAGACCATGGTACCTCCATTTGCCAGTCCTGTCTACATGCCGTCTCTGCTTATGACCGTAATTTAACCGCGGAAGTCACCTCCATTTGCCAATCCTCTTTATATACACTAAACTTTTGACCATGTAACCCCAAAAATCGTATGCATATATTTTAGAGATTTTCCAAAAGGCTGGTCTATCAGTGGAACGTGTCTAACCTATACCAATACTCTCCTGTAAAAGGCAATGAGAAGTGTTTTTTTTAGAAACGGTGGGATGGGCCTCCTTTAGAGGACCATCCAATGTAAAATCTGCATTTTCCACATCGGCACACTCTTGCCTGTCTCCTTCATAGCAGCCATATGAAGATGGGGAACTTAAAAAAGGGAACCTTCCTAGATGGCCTGGTAATTCGAACTGTTCTCCAGTTCCGAAGTAACACAAAGCCAGCTCCTTGAGTAGCTTGCCTTATGGATATGCAATTTTTCCTCAGACCTATTCAGACTTTCTCACCCCGTGCTAAAGTATTTGGACGATAACATGGACGATCTAAATCACAAATTAACTTACTTTTCTAATCTTAATTTTCCATGTAGTAGTGGATCATGGAAGATGTTTCAAGTCCCTTCTCCGAAAACGTAAGACAGACCTAAGAAGCACCCGTGTCTCATGTGGATCTCCTGCTGAAGTTTATAATTGGTTAAGCATAATGTGGGTCCTAAATTAGGCCTTTGAACTTTCTAAAACGGGACAGATGAGGTTGCGGGAGCCATCTTCTGGGACTTGTCAGAAGTAGTTTAGAGAGTTCATGGTCATTTGGAAGGTCATATGTGCCCTGAAGCAGACATTCATGCCTGATTCTAGGTAAAGTGTGCAGTTTCTGACTTTGTAGAACATGGGTTACTTGAGCACCTGTTTGTTAAGTGCCATTTGTCAGAGAGGCTTGGAAGAGGATGTATATTATCTGGGTTGATCACATTTAAGAGGAGTAGACATTGTCTATTTTAATGAATACATTATCGAATAATCTCTAACCATAACGATCAATCTTTTTTCTTCACGATGAAAAAAAGGAAATCTTTTTCTCATCATTTGAGGTGAAAAAACATGTAACTCGAGGCATCACCTTGAAACTTTTTCCATATACAGGGCACGACCACCATTTTTGTCGTGGGAGAAACCGGCATTGCACATGTCTAGAAACGTCTAATGCAAGGAATTTCCAGTGTAGGGTTTTAAGTTCAATTATGACTTTGCCGATGTGTTACTTCCAAATCTCCATCTTGGTGTGTCTAAGGAAAGCGTTTGTTGCGAAAATCCAGTATTTTTTCAAAGAAGACATTAATTCTTTTCTCTAATTAAGGCAAATGGAAGACGGCGATGGAAAATGCTCCTAAATGCATATGTGCTGAATTAAGAAGCTAGCTCTGGATTCTTGAATTGGACATTAATTATCCATTGCATTATGATGTTTTGGAATCTTGGACGTTTTCATTTTTAGTTGCGCGTGTATAGTTATCTAAATCACAAAAGCACTCTAAAAGGGGGTGTGGAGGGGAGTCTTTTCACAACTCTTGTCACTTGTTGATGATCAAAGACAGACAAAGAGCAATTTCTAAATTTGCATGCTGAGAAGTTATTAGTTTTTTTTGACTATGATAGTCTTTTTTTCAGTATGTAATTACCAGAATCTCTAACTTTGGATTTTTTTCCTTTCCTTCTACGAAGAACCACGTGACTCTTTGTGACAATTTTGAAAGTCCGTTTTCCAAATCCTTGGATAATCATTCTTAGCACCATGTGGTTTATTTACGTGTATGCACTCTGCTATCTCTCCTGATTTTGAAGTGATGTTTTCCATTTATAGGGCCTCTCCGGAAAAATTCCATTTGCATGTCTTTGCTGGTAACGATTTCCGTCTATAAACAATGATAAAAACATTATGGTGATGTGATGTCAAATGGAGCACTTGCATTTACAGCTTTTACCTTCTTAAATAAGCTTAATCGCTTGTGGATTCTTAATTTGTTGTGAATATATCCTGAAATGAACCTATTTATGATTTTTTTTTCAACTTGTTTAGAATTGAATACAGTCTGATGTTCCGGTTAATTCTTAGTTGCCATGTCCATTTCCTAACTCGTAATGATTTTTTTTCCAAAACTTGTTTGGGAGTGATCTTGTATGTCTAGCTGATTCTCATTCTAACATTTGTGAGATTAGACTAAAGCTGGCTCTGATTATTCCCTGCAACCGGGTCTGATTTGTGGATATTGTAGTAATTATTGCTCGAAAAAGAACCCACTTCAATGGTCTGTTGGTAATGTCGAATGGCAATGCCTTCCTTTAATGAAGGATGTTGTGAACATGGAAACCAAATTATGTCTATATAACACGAGACATTTGTAAATACTATGACTAGTATATTCTATACATGGTAACACTCCAAGGACTTCTAGTTATTGTGTATAGCAGTGGTATCTTTTATCTAATATTTTATATATCGAATGGACTCTTTTATCGTTAAACTTGTAGTGCATTATAGTTTTTCTTGCATATTTTACTTTCTATGACATCAGTATTTCAACATGCGGCATATGATGTGATATGCATCAAAACCCCTTTAGATACATCTAATTCAACAATTAAGTGTGCATTTATTTCTATCTTATTAATTAAAATTAAATAATATCGAAATCTTTTTTTATTGAAAAATCAGTTTTAAACTTTTCCCCCATGATTTTCGGCAATATCAACGAAATATTGGCAAAATTTCCCTTTCCAGACTTTATGAGACGACATTGAAATCAAGATTCGATGCCATGGTCGGATGATAAAATTAACAGTTAAAAATAAGAGCAAGAAAAATGCAATAACATCTTTTGCCTTAATTTGAAGGCGAGAGAAACATGGAGTTTCTTCCCTTTTAGTACTCTTGTTCGTACCATTGGAAAAGAGTTGATCAATAGAGTTGGTTATAAAAGTTTATTTTTATGGAATTCTTCTAATGACAATTCTTTTATCGAGATAATGTCACATGTTGTGGGGTCCACTAGAACATGCTCGCATAAGCATACGAGAATTTCCTTTCGTCCTCTCCGCCACACAAAATGCTCCACATATTTCTAGAAACTGCAATTAGTAACCATGCTTGCTCTTGGTGTTTGGATTTTTTGGGCATTGGGGATGCTAAGTACAAAACCATACATGCATTTAGCGATGGAGTCTTTCATATTTTATTTAACAATGTATATTTTTCATGTTACATGCATTACAACAGAGCTGAAGGTGGTTTTGGTCCTTAAATTCTGTTCATAAGGCAAGCTTTGTGTCCGAAGTTTCATTTTTTTATGCTAGCTGGCTAGATACCATTTCGTCATGTCTCTTGAGGGTTGTGTTTTTTCAATGTTCCATCTGTTTCCTCTCACCTGGTCCTCAAGGTGAGGAGTATCTTGCATAATGCCAATGAACTCCAATATAGGGCCTATATGTTATTCAGACTCGAGCCAAGACATTGATATTGAACTTGTTCATACATAGATTGTTATCATCTCATAGCAATTCTTTTTCTGTGTTTGCCTTCATATTTTGCAGGATGGAATTCGCCGTGAAGTCCAAACAATGAGTTTAATCGACCACCCAAATGTGTTGCGGGCTCACTGTTCTTTCCCTTCCGGTCGCAGCCTCTGGGTCGTGATGCCTTTTATGGCAGGTGGTTCTTGCCTTCATATAATGAAATCGGCTTATCCTGAAGGGTTTGAAGAATCAGTCATTGCAACCCTGTTACGTGAAGTTCTTAAAGCTCTTGTCTATCTTCATAACCATGGGTATATTCACAGGGATGTGAAGGTATGAGTTCTGACTTTGGCTTCTTTTTTTTTGTTTGGGAGATGAATTTGACTGCATTCATTTTGTCCTTCTGGCTGCATAGTGCTCTACAGATATGCACGGTATTGTGAGGGATGGGGGTCAATGTGTGATTGGGGAATGTTCTAGATGGTTTTAATTTATTTGCTGAGAAGCTCCTGTAGAAGCTAGTAGTTGTAGTAAACTAGCCTGAAGTTCTTCATAATTCGAATCAACCTGCTTTCCTTTGTACTTTTCTGGGATTAGAAGCTCGGTGATGGTCTAATTAACTTACATTCTAGGCTGGGAACATGTTGATTGATACAAATGGTGCTGTCAAACTAGCTGATTTTGGAGTCTCAGCATGCTTGTTTGATAATGGGGATAGGCAACGCTCTTGGAATACATTTGTTGGGACTCCATGCTGGTAATTTCAGCTTGCCTTTTGCCCACTGTATAAGGAAACTTACGTTTCCTTTTAGTTTCTTTGTTTATGTTCTTAATGTGATATTTTTCTTCATCGCAGGATGGCTCCTGAAGTAATGCAACAGTTACATGGATATGATTTTAAGTTAGTGGTATTTTCTTTCAGTGTTTTAAAAGAAAACATGGATTACTTTTACTCATTCCTTTCTCCTAGGAAGGTAATGAAAAAGCAAGAAGATATACCATAAGCTTGCAGGCGTTGCATTCACTTTTGTTATTAAAGAAAATTTAGGCATGTATACATGTCGAGTCACATACCTGTATGATCATCATGAACATAGTTTTTAAAAGAGGATGTATTAACCTCGGGGTCGTTTTTGAAGAAAATAATTCAAGGCTCTAACCTTATATTGCTTCATCGAGGCATGGATTGAGACGGTAGCCGAGGCACTGATGCATGGGGTGGAATTGAGGTGTTTCTTCGATTGATTAGAGAGAGAGAGAGAGAGTCTGTGTGTGTATTGTCCTCTGGATGAATGCCTAAGATAAATGCCTTGAAAGATAGCAATTTTGGTGATTGCTATCCATTGGTTGTCTTATTTAAAGAGGACGACTTTGTATGTTGCATTAATATCACGAGCTGTATCTTTTTTGGGTATTCTTATCTCCATACTTTTATCTTATATTATAGTTCATATATTATATGTTAGTTCTATTACATATAATTTCATCGCCATATCTCTAAAAGTATTTTTTATGCGTATTTTCTCTATTATGAATAAGGACTTATGTCTTAACCGCCTTGGGGCTTATGCTTAGCAACAATGACAGAAAACTGCCTCGATCAATCTCGCATTATTTAAAACCTTGATCATGACCATATAAATGGTCTATCAAGTATTAGCACCTTGAATATGATAGCATAGCCTTAAATGCCGATTTTGGTGTCATTTTCCTATTTTGAAGAATGACATATCATCGACATGTAGTCAGATTCACTAAAAATGGTGGATATAGCTATATAATTTGATTTTTCTTGAAATTAATGTTTTAATGTTCTTAAATCAATAAATAAGATAAAATTACACCTTATTTGCTAAATTAGAGATCTAAATACAAGCTTTCTAGTAGTATTGTCATCACAATCGCCGCATAGGCTAATAGACAATATTGAGTTAGACATGCAATTAGAAGTTTAGTCATATAAAATGCATAAATCTGTCGAAATAACAAATAAAATGGTCTCATAAATTCAAAATTCATAATATCCAAATACAATAGTAATAATACTAACAAGTTGAAGAGAATTTGTCAGTCGTCAGAAACCATAATTAAGAATATAATTAAACAATAATTATATTATTATAAAATCTAAAATCCAGTCTATATTGACATATATACACTATACACACTATCATAAATAAGTTGAAATCTAAAATATAACCTATGCTGAGATGCCTTAGATAATAACTTGTTCGCTTAATCAGACTCATTGTAGGGCATGTTGTGCAACCTCCTCAAATGTTGGTTGGTGAAGCCCACCTTCAAGAGTGGGTCCCGTTGCCTGATCAACGAGCTTGGCGGGAGAGAGGGCGGGAGGGGGTGGGGAGTAGTGTACCCTCTTTGTGGGGGCTCGAGGGCAATACCTTATAAATGAAATTTAGTTTAAGGGTTCATGTTTAAGTTTAGATGGTCATGCAAATATTTACTTCGGACTTAAGGCTCGTGTTTGCATGTATAATATATATTAGAATTTTTATCACTTGTGCCCTTCTAAAATTCTGCATATTAGTCACACCTCTCACTTTTTTTGTAATATCAATTGTGCCCCTGGCTTCTTACAAAATTTATAGTTATGCCATTTCGTTGAGGTAAAGTTTTCACCAAGGCACTTCTTTGAATGAGCTCCGAGAGATATATTTCTAAGTTGAGCACACCCGACATCTATGCTCTAGCTTTATGGGGAGTTTAGAAAGATTTATATTATATCCAAGGACTTTTTTATGTTTTTCCTTTTTATTTGTTTCCTTTATGATTCTCTCTATACTTTTCCCATGTAGTCTCTCTATATAGACGCGGCCTAGGGTTTTTACAATAGATGAATTCTTTTTTCATCTCTTAATAAAATTAACTACTTTAAGTGGGGTTGGGTACATGGATCCCTTGCTTCCAAATAAATTTGTTTTGCGTTATACTTGGATTTATATCAAAAATTCATAGTGATAAATATATATTCTTGAAGATTTCTTTCCTTCTTGAAATATTCTTTTTAGGAATAATATTTTGAAAAACCATGTAAAGCATTTATTTATTTTTGAATGAAAAAGTGGGCATGCTTAAATTGGTAGATTCCCTAAATTATTATGTTAATAGTCACAAAGAAAGTTGCAAAGATCAAGACTCAAGACCATGTAGACATTTTTAATAAATTTTGTATCTGATTTGTTACATTACCGTCAAGTTTATATATATTTTTGAAAAAAGGAAACACTTGCATTACTATTTGTTGGTGATAAAAGTGAAATTTTCTTTATCAATTTCGGTGCTTCGTGCCCCCATAAAGATGTGGAATATAGGGATCTATTTATAATTGAAAAAATGCCCACTTGTAACCCAGCGGATGAAGTACATTTTATGTTCCGTTTTAGACAATCTCTACGTATTTAAATGTGGATCGGTGTCCACTCTCCTTTGAGTATAAACATATACACTTGACATGCATGCATGGGCATGCTCTCACATGCACACTATCAGACCCATGCACTTGCTTGCTCACTTAATTTCTTATCAACAATTGAAAACAAGCTATATGTATGCAACCTTGTTGATGTTATATTTTTAATATTTGGACATATTTTTGCTTTCTTTTTCCTATACCCTGTCATGATGTTTCCTCGTACATGGACAGAGCAGATGTTTGGTCCTTTGGCATAACAGCCCTAGAACTTGCTCATGGCCATGCTCCATTCTCAAAATATCCTCCGATGAAGGTAAACTATCCAAATTTAATATTCTTTCTTGGTTTTTGAAAGGTCAACTCAATTACAAACTTCGCTTACATCACATGCACATCCCATCATTATGCATTAATATTTTCTCCACAGTTTCGGTGTATCATAGGGCTTTGGAGTAGAGCTGGCCTGGCTGCAACAAAAACGTGCATGGTGAGACCTATGAGTTAGGTGTGTGGTGGGATGTCCAACTGAGTGTTGGCCATTGCTTGGCTTGATGTTGGGGTTGGAGAGGGGGTTCTCAAGGTTCGAACTTGGAGATGTTTTGAGTTGTGATTTTTGAGGAGTTTCGGAGTTGGCATAGGAGGAAACTGTTGGGAGTTTATTTGTATGTGTTGGGGTTTGGTCAAGTGATGCTTGACAAGTTCAATAACTACATTCTTTTCTTGCTATTAATAAAAATATGTGGTAGAGTGAGTTAGGACTGCATGCTGATGGCTCTGTCTCATCTGGTTTACTGAGGTCAGAGATCATACAAAATAGTGAATCTGAGATTTTTGGTTATTGTAGACTTAATTGGGACCTTGAATTTGCATGCTAATGGCTCTATCGGATCTGGTAGAGTAATATAAGAGATCATTCGATATAGAGAATGATGAGATGTTTGGTTATTGTAGACTTAAATTGGACCTTGAGTCTGTTAATATATTTGGCTATTCTAGTGCAAAAAAAGCCTTGTCAGAAGTATTTCAGAAGAAGGCGTCTACCTGCCAGTGGTTTAATGGGTTTGCATTCGTGAAAAGATGGGGAATATCCATTACTTGACTGCAATTTTGTGAGGTAGGCACGGGACATGGCTTTTGTGCTTCACATGATGGTCTCTTCCTCTTTGGAGTTCTGGGACCAGCTTTGTATTTGTGGGTGGTTGCATTGGGGGGGTGGTGCTTTGAGAACCACCCATTCGGAAGAATGGGGTAAGGAAATATCTAATTGTTAAGGTCGGGAGACCATATGTTAAGAATCTGTTTGGAATGGTGCAGTCTATGTGTTTTTGGGGTGTCCATATGTAATAAATTTATGTTGTGAATTGTATTTTATTTTAATTAGATTTAAATATCCTCCTCGAACTGGGGAAAGTTATGCTGTTAGTTGAATTCATAAATATCTTCCTACTTCTGATTGACATCTCTCCCTCTTTTCAAGTAAAACTTGTGTTAATTTATAAGCTAGGACTATACGATTTAACTTGTACTGGAATTGGTTTAGAACTCTTAGCATCTTGGGCCTCCTGCTTAGGCACTTCTATGAATGTGTCAGCATCACATTTGATGTCTACTTGCAACAAGCTGACATCTATGATCTTTAGCAAAGCTACTATTTATGTACTAGTCTTGACCGAGTAGAAGTTCCAAAAGTTGGTGTGAGTGGTGAGATAATGAAAGTGTGAATGCGATAGCTTCTTAGTAGAAAGATGTAGCAATAAGTTGTATTTTTTTGCGAATCACAGAAAGCGTAACACACAAAAAATGAAGCAAGTAAACATGAAGGCACATGGATTTACAAGATTCATTAGTAACTAGGCTACATCCTTGGGCGGCGGCGATCAGTTTTTATTTTGTGCGAAAAGAAGAATATAGAGCATACAAAGAACCCTAACCCTAGGAGAGTTTATATACTACTCATACAAACATATCCCTGAAATAAACGGATCCATATATCCAACTAGAAAAGAAAACCGCTCCATATACCCGTACAACGAGAACCCCGTTTGGAGGGGTATGTTGTGGTTGCGGGAGGTGCATGACGGTTATCCAACTGGGTTCAACAGAAGATACTTTTAGGATTCAAAGCATATCAACAAACTGATAGTGATAACACATAGTTGGTAATTGCATTCTTCTGCCTCACTCTTCATCGTTAGAACAAATTATCTATGCATTTCCCGTTTCTGCTAATTACAGGTGCTACTGATGACCTTACAAAATGCTCCTCCAGGTCTTGATTATGAAAGGGACAAAAGATTCTCTAAGGTTCATAGTGGTCCATCCTCATTAGTTTATATACACAATGCTTTTTGTTGACCGATACATTTATTTTGTCAATTTCTTCAGTCTTTCAAGGCAATGGTAGGGGCATGCTTAGTAAAAGATCCTAAGAAGCGTCCTTCTGCTGAAAAGCTTTTAAACACAGCTTTTTCAAGCATGCTCGCTCGACTGAATATTTGGCACGAACCATCCTCGATGGTCTTATACCTCTCGGTGAACGCTTCAGGAAACTGAAGGTTTGACTTTGACCTGATCTATTTTACCTTCTTTGTTATATTTTTTTGATGCTTTATGACAAATTTTCTGCTTTTCCAGGCCAGAGATGCTGATTTCCTTTTGCAAAACAAAGGCACACATGAGGACGAGGAACACTTGTCACAGGCATGCAGTACTTCTACTCTCAACTCTTTAAGCATTATTGTTTTGAAAATTTTGTGATTATTCAAAAAGAATTGTGTTTTTATAAAAGTCTTCCTTTGTTTTTTAAAGTGTATACTTTGCAGTATAATGTGGGAAAAGGCTTTGTTGTTGTTGTATACTTTGCAGTATACTATTTTCAATTGAAAATATATTTGCCAGTTAAATTATTGTTAATTTAATTTACAAAATGGTTTTGATAGTTCAATATTTAAAATATCAGTGGAAGTTTCAATATAATATCAGTGAATGTTGCAACCTGCATTTGAGCAAACAAAACTAATGTCAATGGTGTTTCAATTCCAAATTTTAATTAATCACTTAATCTTGACCTGATTTTTCGTGCAATTGTACTTTGGGCTAAATAGTTGGATTTTTATGTATTATTTTTTAGGACAATAAGATAGAATTAATTAGCAACTGCTAGTTTTGTCCTTTCTACATTTCCTTTTGTAATGAGCTTCCCTTAGCCTATTTTACTGTTGTAGTTCACATGTACTGACTCAAAATCTCTGAGTGCAGCAAGAGTACATAAGGGGAGTAAGTGCATGGAATTTTAACATTGAAGATCTTAAAGCTCAGGCCGCTCTTGTAAGAAGTCTACGATTACATGCGTGTGACCAGCATTTGAGTCATTTCTACGGTGATTGATTTTAGTCTGGATGCAGATTGATGATATTGCCGAATTTTCTCCTAGAGAAGGTAAGGACAACGGTAAGACAAAAAATGGATTTGCTGATGACAATCATGCTTTGGACGCTTTGCATCAAGAGACAGTTAATCAACCAATCCCTAATTCGATTGAGGTATGGATGCTTTTGTCCTTTTCAACTTCCAAATATCTTTTTATGCAAGTCTTCCTTTTCTTTTCCTCTAAGTTTGTGCTGTTTGTTAACTATGCACATTTTCCTACCTCAAAAAATGATAAGTGTGCACATTTTTCGTATGACATGCTGTGCTCATTTCAGGGCTTAGATGCTTCTCTTGCTTCTTCATTTGCAATGCGCCCTCTCCAGGCTCTAAGGTATATTTAATCATGTATTTTTATTCAATTCCTTAATGTTGTGCATGCATAGTTTAAATAGATTTGATGACATTTGGTCCCTTGGACTTTTTCATTTCTATGTTTTTACTTTGAGATTTATTGACTGAAGGGAAGCTTGTTTGATAGTTTGTTAATATTTTGAAAAAAAGATAATGCTTAGAAATTGCATTATTTAAGCAGATATACTGTACATGTTATTCACGTTAACATTTGTGCAGAGACTGCTTTGATATATGTGACGACGATACGAGTACTAGTAGCACTGAATGGCAGGATGCTACTTTGTCTAGCTTCGACTCTCATCAACATTCATCACAAGCTCACGATTTTGATGCTGAATGTCATGTCAATCTGGAACCTTGCACAAAGAACACTATTCCTGAACGACATAATTGTTTGAGTGGCTTCCTTTCACATGAGCTAGTTCCTTCATCTTCTGCAAATGCTACAATCAGTACAAACAGGTAAGTTATAAGGCTCCATAATCTGGGCCTTGTAATAGCTCATTCTTATTCCATTCTTTCTAGGGTGCTTAAAGTTGTTACAGAGATGATCTTATTTTCAAACACTTACAATGGGCACATAAAAAGTCCATAAATGATCATAGATGATCTTATTTTCCAACCTTGCAGTGACTTTTTAAAGAATTGATAATTGGTCATACTTAGGATTATGAACCATCTAAAATCAAGCCTATGTTCGTCAAATTTAATAAAAAAACAGCATGTCAAATCATGTCCACCCAACCACTTTGGTTTAAGTAGATGGTAAAACCCCTCATTTGTCCAGCAACTACTGTTTTGTTCTGTACAACTTATGCCAATTGTATTGTAGGTTCTTAGTTTCCTTCTTTATCCATCATTGCTCATAAGGGGTATGTTCTTGGGCTTTATTCTTTACCCGTTTTTCTTCTGGCCTTGTCTGCTACTTAGTTTCTCTTTGGACTTATTGGGTAACCGAAAAATGCCAATCAAATCAATCTTGCATTTCATTTCTTATATCTTGTGCGAAATAAAAATCTTAATGCCTCATTCATGAGCTGTTTTTTATGTGGCCACACATCCTTTTTTGAATGACAGTACAAATACTAGAGGTTAGCAATCATCCAAATTTTATTAAAGCTATAAAAATGGACTAAGCTCTTTTTCCCATTCATTACCCTTCAGATCGGTCGTGGTCTTATAGGCTATACCAGAAGTTTGGACCAATTCGTCACTTCATCTAGAAATCATACTGTGCCTTAAAAGCTGAGCACTCTACCATTGAGTTAGCGACTTAAATAAATATGTAGATATAATTAGATATATGCGATCAAATCAAAAGTAATAATAAATTGATTGGGTCATCATTGCTTTCGCTTTCTGGTCAAGACGGGTCGGAGGTCTTTGGGTTTCCTCTGTCGGGAGGTGTGCTAGAGTTGGAGATGTCGGTGCCGGAGCCGGTGGCTATAATGGTAGAACCTACGACGAAAATCATGGAATCGTTGTTGGAAGGTGAAATGGTTTCTTCGGTTTCGAAATCTCCGGGATTTCCTCTTTCAAAATTTGAATGAGGACCCAATCTGGAAGTTCGGAGCCGTCCGACGAAGTTCACTTGGGAAGGTTGGGAGCCGATGCGATCTTTCCTTTTGAGAGTTAGGGTTCTGCTTGATGCTCTTGTAGGTAGTCGAGCCCCTCACTAATGGAGCCTTTTTAATTGAAGTAATGCTGATCCAGGAGAGATAGACAAATCGGACTCTACTTCGGTCCTTATCGGGTTGTGTAAACCCGATAGTGCATTACCACTACTAATCCTGTACCTGGTGACTGACTCGATTGAAGAAGATCCATTCGTTGTGAACCATGTTGTGGAGAACGATTGAGGAGAATCCGAAAGAAGTGGACCCGGTTGGGGTTAACTCGGGTCTGGATGTGCAACAGTTGAGTCTGAACTCTTCTTCGGCTGGCGGGGCTTCTTCTAAGCCCGTTACCGCTTTAAGCCTTGGCCGATTCAACAACCCTAACACGCAACTCCTCTTGCTCGAGCCTCACGAGAAGCCCCAGCTGTATCCTCGAAGCTAGTTGAGGAGGTCGTGGCTAAGGGCTGATGCAACGAGAAATTAATAAATATGACTTAATTTTTGCATTTTAATTAGTCTAATTATTTTTACGATTAATCGGGACATTGCAATTTTTATTTGAATAAAAATAGATCGCATGTGATCTCAATTAGTTAGTTAATTCAAGTTAAATCAAGTAGTTAGTTAGTTTTCACTTTGAATTTTGAATTTAAAATTAGAGTCAGTTAGGATTTAAATTTCAATCTCTTTCTATTTTTTGCAATCCACCCCTCCTATATAAAGTGGATGAGAGTCCAACATTGAAAGGAGTTCAGAATCAATCAATTTTGAGTTTATCTCAATTATCTCTCTCCTCTCTCCTCCTTTTACACGATCTCCGCGATTCTTTTCCAAAATCCCTCATTTTCAGACGAGTTTTCCCCTCTCAACCCCTCAGTTTTCTTCTCCGCCGAAATTTCCACTATCAAATTTATTTTTCAGCGCCGTAAAAATCCGATTTGCATCATTTGGTACCAGAGAATGACATCTAGATAGTCCTCATGATCTAACAATTTGTATAGATGTTCGCACCAGCATGCAACGAGAGACTATCGTTCGTCGGAACGTAAACATCGGGCCGGTGAAGCCTACAACAAGAAGATGATATCCATATTGCTCGAATTCCAATCAAAACTGCGAGATTTGGTTACTGATTTTAAGACCCTAAGCGCCGCCAAAATCGCTGCCAAGAAAGCCACCGAATCAAAGTCTCCCACCACCGAAGCCGCTGTCCATTTTCGACGAAGAAAAAATCGTTGTCGATGATGTTCTGCTTGCTGTCCAGCAAGATTATGAGCCACCCACAACCCTCTCGCGGGCCCTTTCCGTCACCCTCACACCTCCAGCAACCAAGTCAGCCCCCTCACAGTTCTCGCCATTCTCGCACCCTCGACGGCCATGCCGACCCTGGCACCCCCTCCGCCTTTCCTTCCACCACTCCAGACCTGTATCACCGTCCTCCTCAACGTCAAGACCGCTGACCCTATCCCACCCATCCACCTCACCCTTTTGCCAACATCTATTTTACCCAACCCCTTCCCCATCGCCAACGTCGCCACCTTCCCCCTCCCTACCCGCCGCCACGCCCTCCTCTGCCAGGACCCACCTTGCTGCTGCGCCCACCCCTTCCACGTCGTCAAACCATCGCCACCACCACCGCTCGATGCCCCTGTGTGAACATCGAGGATCCAGGTACCCGTTTACGGCACATTTCGCAATATTCCATTCACATGAGATTCGCATAAGCTACAGGAAAACAGGGAAAAAAATTTCGCGCGGTTATATTTCTACATGACATTCACATCTACAAATATAACCATAAGATAATAGAGACAAATGGCACCAAAATTTCTTTTCATTAATTTCCATATAAATTTTACAACATGTACAATGTCTGCTAGTGCATACAATATCCCAAAAGATCTGACTGAACAGAATAGATAGCATTTACATTATAATTTGAATCAAAAACTGAGACAAGATAAACCATACCTTCTAGTATATACCCCGTCTCCTGGAAGCATCAATAGCTACTGAACAGCAGGCTGTTTGCCTGCCAAAACATGCTAGGAAAGAAGAGGCGTCAGCGGTTGCTGGTACCTCCTAAAAACTTATAAAATAACAGGCATTTAATTATTTTCAAAAGCAAGCAAGTAGAAAGGTATAAATGGTAAAAAACATCTACCACTACTTGCGTAGAGAATGGTTTTCAACTGTTTGATATGTAGTTCACCTGTTCACCCCCTTTTTCCCATTCTTTCCATATATATTTATATAAAGTTTAGATGGCAAACCCTAACATATAATGATTTCCTACATTTTAAGATCATGATTCTGGATCTTGGAGATCATGTTGTGGAACTTGATGGCACACGTAATTGCTAATTTCTTGTCATTGCGATTATGTCATGGTTTTCGATAATGGACTGATATGATGATGATGGATTTGATCCTTAATTCTATTTACTCCTTTTAAGTTAGTGGATAGTCTGTGTTCTTGGTCTGTGTGTAACCTCACACTATGACTCTAAGGTATTTAAAAGTACCTTAGGGTTGGGGAGCCTCCGTAGGCATGCGGTGTTGTATAATGCATCCTAACTAAGTTCCCAACACGTCCACTAACTTATAGGGATTTCGAATCAGATTAAAGTCACCTCCAATCAACTTAATCTTAATTATAATTCCTCCAAACCTTAACTGTAACTCTCTCAGATGCAACTCTCGATGTTTTTAGATGTAGATATGGATGATCTGGATGTAGAATCGCCAAGTCTGTTGGCGAAAGTAAAGCTCAAGCGGTGAAGAAGCCAACAAATGGCTCTTCCGTCTCGCCCTCTAGTTGGAAGGATGGTCCAATAGAGGGATAGGTCTACTTCCAAACTGCGCCACTGAGATGGGTGAGAGAGACTCTCCGGAAAAGTCGCTCTAGAAAACAGCCA